>JAESIW010000115.1:1685644-2162451 GCA_016802295.1 Brachionus rotundiformis
GAATGCTTTAATTTCGTTAGCAGATATAAAATGGTATCAATGTACAAAATGTGCTATTAGACTTGAAATTGACCCCCATTGGCAAACTTTTTTTGTTCTTAAAAAATATATTTGCTTTTATTTTATTTTTTATTTCTACATATATAATTATTGTAATATTTTTCTTTAAAAAAGTAATAAATAACAAATTTTTTACTGATTTCAGTATTTTAGTTTTTTTTCATAAAATAAAAACAGTAAATGCCCTATTTAATAAAAGGTAGCTTGTTTGATGGTTATAATAATAAAAGAAAATAATATGGTAAATGTTTTATTTTTTAAAATTTATTGAAATTTAAATATGATAATAACTCCAAAATTGCTTCTTGATTTATGAAATTATTTAAATTAATAATAACCGTAACAAAAACAAAATTTGTTCTTAATTTCAATTATTTTTTGATTTGGACGAGGACATTTTACGATTTAAAAACCCAAATAATTTATTGAAATTCTTTGAAAAAAAATTAAATAATATTGATAACGATAGATAACGGAGACTTACGGTGATTCCTAAGTAAATCAGACCAACATAACTTGAAACCAACATGGCCAAGAAAAAATCAAAAGCTGCTGGCTTAACACTAAATTTGAAAATAGATAAATTTTATTTTATCTATTCTCGTTTAAGTTTTTAAAAATTACTTGTAAATGACTAGAGTTGCTTCTTCCTCATTATAAAGAACAAACTCAGGTTCTCTTTATTAATTAAATTATAAAGTTTACTAAATTAATTAAAAATTATTTGAATGCATTACTTGGCTTGTGTTTTGATCGGTTGCTTAAGCGACTCTTGCATGTAACGATTAAAATGGGCAAAAAATTGGTTAATTAAAGGATGATTTTTATTCAACAGAGAGGCACTTCTTGGTTGAGAGCAAATTTTTTCAATCAGCGATGAAATAAAGTCTTCAGAAACAGCCTTAAGGAAAAAACTTAAAATCTAATTGTGAACCGATCTTTTCATTAATTTACTAAATCTGAATTAGATATATCTTTGGTAATTTGGTCATTTTTGTAAATATATTGAATCAAAGCTTTATAAATTAGCTCTATATTTCTCACCAACACTTTCTGGTCCACATTGTCACTATGAAAATTTTTGTTAAACCAATGTTTTTTTAAAAATTTTTCTTACATATTATCTGTCATGGTATTTCTATCCGAGTCTTTATGTGACTGAAAGTGAGACAAAGTAAGTGCAGGAATTTTGTTTAAGCTAAAGCGCTCATGTTCCCAAGCCAACATATCACTGGCCAGATTGATTTTTTTGTGATTAAGCTCGAATCTAACATTGTTGTTATTAGCCACAGCTTCTATACTTTTCAAAAATTCGTAGCTAGCTTGGCCTTCTTTTGGCGGTCTAGAAACATGCATAAAAATGCCACCGTCTAGTTCCTCATCCGATATTTGGGTAAATTTTCCCAAGCTATCCAAGCATATTGCAAATTGGATGTCATCCAAATCAATTTTACCAACAGCTTAAAAGTAATTAAATAGAAGAAGAATTTCTAAAATTATGTCCATAAAGATTGTTTATTTGGCTTTGGATATTAAAATCATAACCAATTATAATATCTGATTTTTTAGAATTTTTTTTTAATAATTTTGAATTATTTTCCGAAACTAAAATTTCTAGTTTTAACTTGGCAAAACTTAATTTTAATTATTAAACTTAATTGATAAAAAAATATTTTTTTTGACAGTAGAATAATAGGCCATATGAATTTGAAAATGATAAAAGATAAATTAAGAATGGTATATTAATCTTTATATTTTGTTCAAATCAAATCTTATTCAAATCTATCTAAATTTCCAATGGTAAAAAATTGGAAAGAAATAAATTATTTTTACTATTCTAAAAGATGACTTACCTTCGCCAACTTCAGACTGTTCCTCGAGCCATTTTTTCAGTCCATAATAATTGAATTTACCCTCAGCTGTGAGCAAAAATAAAATGTTTAAAGGAGCAATTGTTTTTGGATTAGAATATAAAGATGACAATAATCTTGACAATTCCAACAAAGCTACCACACCACTTCCGTTTGAATCACAGCCATTGGACATACTCTTTATTAATTAAAAATAAAAATTAATTTTCATGATTTAAAACAATTTCAAAATCTCACAGTTGCCAAACCGAATGCATCATAATGAGCCGTAATTATAATGGTTGGAATACGCTTGGCTTTATTTGGATCAGACTGATCTCCTCCAATTAACTTTCCTTGCAAATTTACTGCCTGAAAATCTGATTGAGTTAATTGTTTTATATTTGGTGAATTGATGACAAACTGAAAGCCATTTGAAATTACTGAATCTACCAGAACTTGGAATGCAGATGAGTCTTGACTTGATTTATCATTGTCTATATAGTCGTAGTATTCGTTTATTCGATCTGTTTCACGGATGAAATAAACTGGAATTTTGACTGATTCGTGAAGCAAATGAGCTTCCAATGACTTGATGGTTTGCTTTTGTGACTCGGTATAGTTCTTTGGTAAAATAGCAATTATTGAGCCTGCATACTGACTGGTAAGGATTCGATATCGTTCCAAGGTAAAGTCTTCTAGCTTTATTAAAACACATCTTCGTGAGATAAAATTTGGCTTTGAGTTTATGGTTCGCGCTTCCATGCTTATTTGATTTGATCTGGAGCCCAAATGTGTTCCAAAGGGCATGTCGTACTGCTGCATCCTAAACACTTGGAATTCTTCGGACGCATCTACAAATCCACTATGATAACTAATACAGATATATATCAAACCGAATATAAAAAAAAATTTTTTCTTAAAACCAGCCAACATGTTTTTACAAAAAAGCTTTTTATTTTGTATATTCCTAAATTAAAATAAATAATAGTTTAAATATGAATTAAAAATGTTATTAAAGGTATTTTAATCACTGAGCATATACAATTATCATTAAAATATTAATTATATCAAGATTTTTTAAATGAAACTCTTAGCTTTTCTTTTTTAAATTTAGCAATGTATCTTAATTTTTAAAACTAATTTTTTATAGTTCAGAATAAAATTAACTTTTTAATAACTAATTAATTTTTTTTAGATAGTGATTATTAAATTTTTGTTTGAGCTTATTTTTTATCAACCAATATCTAATTAATAAAAAAAACAAAAATTAATGGCTTTCTAATGAATATAAAACCCAAATTTTTCAATTCCTTATTGATTTTTACTCCGTTTAGCGATACAAATTTTAAATATCTTACATAGAAATTACATTTAATTGTTCTCTTTATTAGAAGATTATTTTAACTAAAACAAAGGGAAGAAGAAAATAGAAATTTAAAGACAAATAATTAATTATTTGTTTTTTTAATTAAATAATTATTTTAATTATTAATCAATTTGTTTTCAATAAAGCTTGTAAAATTTTTTTAGTAAAAAGAAACAATACTTAGAGATTTTAGATATTAAATTTGTGCTATTTTTGCCACATTAAATTTTATTTAATTTGAATATTTTGTTAAAACAGCAAATAAATAGATTTAATTTAAATATTTTTTGATTTAGACTTTACTCTAGTGACTCTCTATAAAAATTTTTATATTAATTAAAGTTTAATTTTCGTATTCTTTTCATTCTAAGTACATTTCCAAGCCATTGTTGTTCTTGCTACATTGACTCATTGGCTTTGAGTACGTTCTTCTGTATAGCTCATCGTTTGACAATGTTTCAGATAAGTGTATCCTTACCTCAGCTTTTTCCTATCCATATTAGTAATTGTTTTTTTAATTTTATTACTATTGCTCAAATTCTTGAAACGTTTTTCAAATCATTTGAGAAAAAATTTTATTTTTTATTTTCTCTAAGTTTTTTTTATTTAATTTAAATTTTTTGTTAAAACAACAAATAAATGTTTCATAATGGAAGCTCCACGATCTTTCTTCGTTTATTTCGTCAATGCTTCTTCTTTGTTAAGGAACTTTTAATCAGTAATCCACTTGAGCCTTCGTTTTGCTCTTCGTTGAATTTGACAATCTGCTTCATCTTCCATCTGAACTTCATCATCCGAGATATACTCTGGAATACTTGATGCCATTGGCAACTTTAATTTTACACAGTGTAAAATACTGCAACTTGCTTAACATTAAGTTGACTGGAGATGGTGTTGTAGGTATTGTGAAATTTGGGGTCTTGTCCAAAAACTGGACAAGTGTCCAGGTAGTTTAATATGTGTCAATTACCTGGACTAATCAGTAATAGTTTTTGTTGGACAAAAAATTTATTCTAATAAAAATATATCAATCAATCAATAAAATGCTTATTAAATTGGTCGATATTATGTAAAGGATAAATATTTTCAGAATATAAAGGCTAGTTAAATTTAGTTTGACCGACATCGTCAACATCATAAGCTTCATCGTCTTCGGCGTCGACAATATGTGCATCATCTATTTTGTCAGATAAATCTAATTTTACGAATTCAGTCGCTTCTAGATCATACTGAGTGGCTATACCAAAACTCTTAAATAAGTCTGCAAAATTCAGAACTTTGTGTACCAATGATGTACCAGGTGTTTCAACTTACAGAGCATGTTTTTCTTTTTCAGAACTTCAGCTTTAGCGTTTTTCCAGAATCATAATATTGGTGGTACAAAGGATGTACCACCAATATTTCACGGAACATGTTTTGTTTCTTCTGAACTTTGAACCTTTTGAAATAATCATAAACTCTTTATTTTTCCGCGAAGCTTAAATAGTAATTTAGGTAGCCCCTGATTCGCTGAAGCATTTTCCCCTTAGGATCTGATGTGAGTAATGCGATGGACATCCCTGACGAACTTGGTTGCTTCAGGAGATCTACTTATGCCTAAACCGTCCCGCACTGCTTCAAGGAACCTAATTCGTCTAACCAGATTTAGGATGGACTTCTTAGTATTTACCACCCATCCTGCGTCCTTTAATTTGCCCTTTAACACCTTGATAAAGTTATGGAACTTTTCTTTATCTTTGTGTGCTATAATAAGGTCATCGAGATGACCGTAAGTGTATTTGGTGAACGACTTAATTTACTTAAGGACGCAATTCAACAAATGTTGTTGAATATAGGGGGCGACGGAGAGTCCAAAGGGCATCCTACATAGAACTAGAACTTACCACCATACCCAAAAGTTGTAATGAACTTAGACTTTGGGTGTACAGGTATATTAAAAAAGGCGTGTTTAAAGTTCAGTTTTGTGTACCAGAGATGTCGAGACCATTTAATGTCCGACGATGTCTGGTACACAGATTTTAACGTGAACTTTAGTGGGTCTATGATCTTTGTAAGAGCTGAGAAATCAGCTATAGACCTCACTTTAGAGCCGGGTCTCTCGACTAAAAAGAAGGTTCCACAATAGCGGGGTGGTTTAACTAAAGGTACTTCCTCAATGATTTCAGTCTTAAGTAAGTTTTGAATGACAAGGTCGCTAGTGGGATCGGACTTTTTTATTTTTGATTTAAAACCTTTCGTTCTCGCGGATCCCTTATTGACCTAGATTCTTAGACCATTCTTAAGCTTGTTATAGAGTGATTTGGGTACGTTAAAGACTGATGCGAATCTAGCTATGTCTGTTGGGGGCTTAAAGTAAGTGTCAGCTTCGATATGGGGGAGTTTATGATTGATTGATCACCTGGGCATTTATTTACGTTAGGAGTGGAAAGCACATCGGAGTTTTGAAGCAGCCCTGGGTGATCCAGTGACCCCTGGTTAGTGTTGTTAACACTCAAAGGACAGGCTATTTTTTATCAAAAATTTTGTTTAAATTTTACATTAGTTTCATAAAAATTAAAAGCATTATATTTAACACTATAAGTACCAACAAAAATAAATACTAGAAGCACCAAATGGGGTCAAATGACTCTGCTTTAAATTAAAGATGTTTTAACGCTTTATTCGATAAAAGAAAAATATTAAATTAATCATATATCAATTTTAAATCATGTAATAAAAAAAAAAGATTCCTATAAAAATTATTTCTCACATTTATTACAAATTATCACACGTTCCATTGTACATTGTCCGCATACTGATTTATTACAGTTTTTTCAAAATAAATTAGTTTTATTATTGTTGCAAAAGCGAATTTGATACTTAACACGCTTTGGAGAACTGTTTTCTTGATCATCTAAACTTTGGACTCTTTTACCTTCACTTTTAGGTGTTCGGAGTGTAGAATGGGTAGAATAGGAGTCATTTGACTCTTTTTGGTGCTTCTAGTAGTATTTAGTCAGTTTAAAAAATTGATGCATCATGTGAATATGTTAATATAAAATTTTTAAATTTTATATTTTTTTTATGTTAACTTTACAATTTCAAGCTTTAATCTTCTCAGACTATTGAATTATAACTAAGTAAAAATCAAAAGGAGTCATTTTGACACCTTGGTGCTTCTAGTGTTAAAAGACAATTATCAAAGCTTTAAAATAAATATTAAAACATGTAAATATGATTGATCATTAATTAAAAAATTCAAATTGAATTTTTAAAAAAGTGTCAAATTGACACCGCCGGTCCTTTTAGTGTTAATGGTATCTAAGGGATTCACGAGGTCTTCCTCGTAGAGAGGCTCGTCCTCCACAATGCCGGTGTTGTAGGTAACAAGAGAACCACAACATTGGGTAGAAAATAAAATCAAAATATAAATTAAAAGACAAATAATTATTTATTAATTATTTAAATTTAAATGACATAAATTAAAAGTAATTGTTTATTTTTTGTTTATTATTAGAGTTTTAATTTTGTTCAACATTGATTGAATCTTCGAGCTGTAATTCTTAAATGAAAATTTTCCTTTTTTTTAGGGCTTATTTTAAATCAATAAATCACTAAAAAAAAAAACATAAACAACAACAACATAAAATTACTATTTTTCAATACAATATTAATAATATTAATAATAATAAAAATAATAGTTATAATAATAGTAAGAGGAGAAAAAATGATTGTAATGAATAAAGTGCATTGTTACAAGAAGTAGTCCATTTCGTATCTAACATAGGTATTGTTGCCGTCATCGTGCACCTTTGGATAGCCGGCAACCAATGCATCTTGAGCACCTATATACAAATTGTTGTAGACGCGCCAATAGACGTCGCGGACCTTGCGGGCCGGGTGAAAGAGGCCCTGTAGAGTGTAGTAGAGGAGGCGGACGGGCCCGATGCTGACGCGGAATCCCTCGATGGCGCACATGAACGCCTGTATGACGTGCGGCGACGTCTCGAATATGTTGGGCCACACGTGATTGAGTAAATGAACGAGAGCGTCCTCGCAGCCGAACGACGACACGCCCAGAGCCATGTGTCCAACGGCGCTCATGGCCGTTTGTCTGTGCACCAAATCGCGGTCCATCAGAGCGTCCTCGAGCAGCGGCGCCACCGCATAAATGTAGTCCTTGCCCATTTCGCCAATGTACTCGAACATGAACGAAAGCGACTTGAGCACGCCGTTTTGTACGTTCAGCTCGGGCACCCGGTACTCGTTCATTAGGCCGGGCAGGACGGTGAACGGCGAGCACGTCTCGGCCACAATGGCAATGGCCACCGTAGTGCACACCCTGTTCTGACGCTCCTGCACCTTCAGATTGTTCAACAGAGTGGCGAGCACGTCATGCGGTCCGATCGCTTTGGCTATGTAGCCGAACGTGTTTATGGCCGCGCGTCTAATCGACTTCTTGTGCGCTTTGAGCAACTCGAGCAGCTCGAAGCAAATGCGCATCCATTCACGAGCGCTGACGAACTCGGCGCCGCGGTCCGCTATCCGGCCCACCAATTCGATACAATTCTCTTGTACTTTTTCGTGTCTGTTCTTTAATATGGGCGTCAGACGGGGCAACAGGTCCTTGATTGGCGGCGACATGCGCGTCATGCCGATCACGTTCACAATGGCCTTCAACGCGGCCAATATACTGCCCAACACTTCCGGATACTCTTCGCCCAAATACTCGAACAACACTTGTCCCAAATGGCTCATTAGCTTCTCCTCTTGGCACGTTTTCATCACAGCCGCTATTTTCGATATCAAATCGGACGCTTGTTGGCGCACTTTGGCCGATTTGTTGTTCAATCGCCACAGTATGGTGCCGCATATTTGCGGCAAATAGGCCTTGGTCCGTTTGCCGAGCGTGTTCACCACGGTGCCAAAGCCGTCGAGCATGACCGTGTCGTCGGACGCCTGCTCCTGAAACGCGTACAATATGCCGTCGATTAGCAGCTCTTCGAGCCGTGTGTCTATGTCAGCCGCGCTCAAATTGCTCATTATTTTCTCAATTGTTTCCATGACCATTTTTCTGTAGTTTTCGGACTCGTCTTTTAGGTCGTCTACGATGCGATTTATGATCTCCGAGGCGCCCACTTTATTCGCTATTTCGACCGTAGTGTCGACCAATTGTCTGTAGTTGCGTTTGTCCAGTGCCATGCGTTGGTTCCAGAAATTTTTGAAAAAATCGCTCAATATTTCCTCTTTGATGTAGTAGGGCTCTACGCCGTCCGTAGCGCAGCATTGTTTAACCACTTTGAGCACTATTTTTTTCATTTCTTCGTCGGGCGTGGCAAATTCACGCGTCAACGTAATCATTACCTCTTTGGTATAGTGGTTGGCAAACTCGGCGTCCATCAGTGGTATCAGGTAGCCGATGGCCTTCAGGAAGGCGGCGAGGCCCTTGCCGCGGTGCATTTTGATTCCGCGCCACAGCGGCTTTAGCACAGTGTCGAACGACTCGATGCCGTACGGCGTGGCCGCCTCGGCCAGCGCAGCTATGCCCAGCGCGGTTATCGTGCGCACTTTTTGCTGCTCGTCTTCCAATCCGTGCTCAATTACGTCCACCAGGGACTTCAAGTGCGGCAATATGGCACAGCCCATCAAAATGGCTATTTGTTGGATTATTTTGATGCCGGTGTGACGCGCTTGCCAGGATTTTTTCGACTTGCAGACCGCTTTGAGAAACGGCAGCAGCGACGGTATGCCGAGCGCGGACGCCACAACGGCGAAGGCACGCGCGGTCGTATTGCGCACGTACTCGTCTATGTTGTCTATGTCGGGCCGCATAGTCGATATCATGGTGGCGAGGCCGGCCGCCTTGGCCAGGTTGGAAATTATCTCGCGACCTTCAACTCGGGCATAGTAGTCCTCGTCGATGAGCAACGGTTCGATGACGACGAGGATTTTGTGCACATAGGGTCGGACAAGGTCGTCTAGTTTGTACAATATGCGGTCGATGACCTTGACCAGCAGGTGACGTTCCTGGTCCTCGAGAGAGGGCGACATTAGCAAGGGCAGGATTTGATTGAAGAGCGGACCGGCGCCGAGCTCGCGCGCCTTGTCCGTTATTTGTCTGAGGGCCGATTTGCGCATTGGCGGCGTGCCGTTCTTGATCTTTAGCAGCAGTTTCATTATTTTGCGCTCTTTGGCCTCGTCGGGCGGCAGCGTGTCCTCGTCTATGTTGTCCAGCAGCTTGTTGAAGTACTGGAGGTCGTCGGGCTTCATTAGGGGCAGGTCGCCCTGCGGCTGCAGGTCGGGCAGGAGCGAGGAGGCGATGGCGCCGCGCTCGGGCGTGTCCATGATGCGAAAGCCGGCCGCGCCGTTCGCCATATTTTGCATGGGCGTCGGTGTGGCGGTGAGTTTGCGGGCCGGCGTGCGGATGGGTATGTAGCCGTCGGGCGGCGCGATTATTTTGTAGCCCGAGGGGATGAGCGAGTCGAGCTCGTCGTCGGATAGGGGCCGGTTGCGCTCGTCTATCTCGCGCTCGTACCGGTAGGCCTGCATTTGCTCGGGGGTCATGGGCACGGCGGCCGAAGGGGCCGGGGTTTGCAGGTTCATGGCCGAGAAGCCGGCCGGCGTGGCCATCGAGGGCGTGAACATGTCGGCGCCGTAGACGGGCGTCATGGAGGCCGCGTAGCTCGGCGTCAAGCTCGGTGTGACCGGTGCGGTGACGCCCACGGGCGTCTCGTCCCAGCGCGAGCGCTTCTTGGCCATCTTCTGTCCGGGCAGCTCCATGTCGGCGAGCCGGTCGACTTTGGGCGTCTCGGCCCAGCCGGAGAGCTGCGGGCTGGTCGCGCCCCGCTCGGTCTTGGGCGTCTCGTCCCAGCGGCGGCGCGTGCTCCCCGCCGGCTTCGGCGTCTCGGACACTCGGGACAGGTCGACCGGAGTGGCCGCGCCCGGCTCGCCACGCGCCGGCGTAGCCTCCCAAATTTGGTGCATTGGTGTCTCCATTTCTTTGCTGTTGCTGCTGCTGGTGTTGGTGGTGGCGGCAATTTGCACGTTCTCATTGGACGCCTGGTCCCATCGGCGCTTTTTCTTCGTGGCCGGCTCGTCTGGCTTGTCGACCGGCTTCAGCTCGCCCAGCTTGGCCTTCTCTTTGAGCTTGTGCTCGAGCTCTTGCTTCTCTCGCATTACTTGGGTCTCGCGCATCACCGATATGGTCGTGCGTCTCACGCTGTGTATGTCCGGCGTTTTGCTGCCCTCGGCAAACGGATCGTAGCGCACGCCCGGCGACAGCTGCAGCTTTTGTCTACGCTCCTGGTACTTGCCGCGCTCTCTGTCCGCGATTATCTGCGTTCGCTTTTCGCCGGCGAACGGATCGCCCGGATCGCCGCTCTCTGCCACTTCTTCAATGAATTTGCGTATGTTCAACTGTTGTTTGTGTCCATTGCTGGCCACCTGTTCGTCGTCCTCGTCTTCATCTATTTCCTCGTCCGGCTCGATAGCCATGTCGTAGCCATCGTACTTTTTCGATGTCGCATTCTCGCCATACACGTCTTCAAGCGGATTCATTTCTGCCAAAAATTTTGCTCGTTTTTAGTTCAATTTTTGTTCTCCTGTTTATTTATTTAGCTCTTTTTTGTCTTTGTTTTTTATTTTCTTTTTTCGAAAATCTTATTGCCCAATATGTGTGTAATTATCTCTCTTATTTAAATTAATAATTATTTATATTAATAAACTAGAAAAATTAAAGTGTTTTATTTTCTATTAATAGTCAAGTGCTTAGCAATGTATGAGCTCATTTCTAAGACGATTTGGTCGACAGGACATTTTTTAAGGCACTTTGTTCTTAACATAGTGCTTTTCTCGAATGCAAATTTCTTTCAAATTATTTTTAGTGTATCGACATGAAATTTGTCTGATACTGATTTCTCTTATTCTGTCTTTTTACCCCCGATACAAAAGAGCCACATAATGAGTATCGCTGAATATGCTAGCCTAGAGATAAACACCAGAATTAAAAAGGCACTCAATGCACATATTTTATGTGTTGACAGTTTTACCGTCCACTGTAGGCAAGACATGTTGTATTCTGAACCCTATACAACACAAATGTTAGAAAAAATTGTCTGATTTTGGATACAAGTCAAATACTCAATATTTAAATAAAATAATAATCAAATTATTTATTTATTTAAGTTTGAGTTTAAGTCCCATTGACAAAATGAAGTAGAAAAAAAGAGTAGAAAAAATCCAATTGAACGTCTATTTTACAATTGAATAATAATTAAGTTTATGGATATAACTCCATGAGCTTGAATTACATATAAAAATGTATCTTTAAAAGATCATTTAATAAATCATAAAAATTAAAGTAAGCTTATCTTAATTCCATATTTAATTTGATTTGGGCAAAAACACACTTATGATTTTCTACGATAAATAAGTGATCGATTATTGCTAAAGAAGTCTTCGAATTGTAGTCCATAACATCAATATGAGTTTTTTTCGCCACATTATCAAGTTGCTTGCATTTTTCGGAGCAAATTTTCGGATCGAACTTTCTATAATTAAATTATAAAAAAACTGGCTGAAAATAAAGTATGAAAATACCGTATTCCCTAGCAAATAAGTGTCCCCTAGGGTCCCTTTTTTTAAAGCTAATCAAAAGTGGCTTAGTTCTATCTATGCTACTCTCCTGTAAAGCACACTTAGATCTTTATAAAATATTTAATTTGAAGAAAATTTTCTATCATCTTATTTGCAAGGGTTTACGGTAGAAGAAATAGTGGTTCCCAAGGCGCTCATTTATGTTACTTTGGTCAAATTCATACTTTTTGTTAGATATTTTTTATTTATTTAGAATGCAGCTCATTCCAAAAGAAAGTCTCGACCAACAGTGTTTGGCTTAATAAAAGCTTTTTTCTTACTTGTTTGTATTTTCGAAGTGATAAAGATGTAATAAGCCCGAATTATATTAAATCATATTGTAGAACAAAACTAAATATGTCTATTCACACATTTTCGTCGTAAGCATAAAATTTTCTTACTAAATATTTTATTCAAAGGAAATGTTGGAGATTCAAAAGATCATTTACTTTATCAACTATTATTTACAAAAAGTGACTCATATAAAAGAAAAATTTAACTATTTTTCTCTTCTATTAGAGGCAAGAAAAACGCATTTTTTGAATTGGACATGATCCATAAATATTCATTTAGACAAGATTCATTTTCCGTAAATAAATAAGTCAAATAAACAATTATTTTGTACTAATATACAAGCAAGTTTCTTCTATTTGAGGAAATATGGTAAGATGGCTTTAAATTCATCACCAAAAAATCTCACTTTTCTAAAAATACTCTTATGAAACAAAAAAACTTCTTTGACGTAAAACTATTTACATAAATCACCAAAAAACTGGCATTGTGAGATTTGGAACAAAAAAAACATCAAAAATGCGAAAGCTCAAGTTCAGAAGGAGCAAATCATGTTCCGTGAATTGTAGCACTTGGTACATTCATAGTACACAAATTTCTGAATTTCGCAGACTTATTGCAGAGTTTTGCAGAATCATAATATTGGTGAAACAAAGGATGTACCAAGTGTTACAATTCACGGAACATGATTTGCTCCTTCTGAACTTGAGTTCTAGAATTTTTGATATTTTGTTTTTGTTTTTTGTTCCAAATTTATTTTATCAGGACTGATAACAAAAATTTAGTTTTCAGTTTGTTTTAAAGATTAAGACAGTTATGTAGTGTTGGTATTGACAAAGAAAATTTGCTTTTAAGTGGCCGCGGAAAAATAGTGTTAATTTTATTGATCCATAATAAAGGCAAAGATCTTAAAAAAGGCCAAATTTGGGTGTTTGGGCTTGTAGAACGTGGAGACACTTCTCGCTGCTATATGTCAATAGTTCCCGACAGGGAAGCCCCGACGTTATTAAATATAATTTTTAATAGATGCCATTCTGGTACAATAATTTATTCCGACTGCTGGAGTTCTTATAATAAAATTAGTAAGTTAAAAGAGGTTTTGTGAAATTCAGTACAAAATGGCAAAAAGAACAGAAAAAAGTGTAAAAGAATTGAATAACTTTTTCTCTAAAGGTTTGAACTTAATTCTGTAAATGCAACATAGTGAAACATTCAAAGTTGCATCAAATATCTATGTCTGCTAATTTTGCAGAGTTCAGCAGAAATTAAATTTCAATATAAACGAGTGAAGTGCATTTTGCAGAGATTTTGCACATCATTAGCAGACTTTTACAGTTGATGCAACTTAAAATGTTGCACCATTCTGCATTCACAGAATTAATTTTAACTTAAAATTAAATTATTTCTAAAAGTTTGAAACTTTTAGAAAAAAAGTTATTTCTTTTTTTTACACTTTGTTCTGTTCTTTTGTACTGAACTTCACAAAACCGTTAAAAGAGTTTGATCATAAAACTGTAAATCATAGTGTTAATTTTATTGATCCAGACTCAGGTAATAAATTGGAATTTAAATTAATTTAAAAATCAATTTTATTGTAAATCGATTTTTATAAAAGGAGCGTGTACAAATCGCATCGAAAGTTTATGGCGAAGTTGTAAACAGCGGTTCAAAGAGATGAATGGGTGTTGTAAGTCAATGATTCAGTCTTACATTGACGAGTATGTATGGAGATTTAACAGTTGATGTACTACAGATCGTAAGATTGCTTACGAACTTATTTTGAAACAAATAAGCCTAAATTATAAACCTGGATCAAGGTATGTGGTGGAGACTGTGATGAAGATACTGTTCGAGGCCATTCATTGCCGAGTTCTTATACAGCTAATGCAAACACAGAACTTTCTAACAATTTTGAAGATTCCGAAGATAATTTGGAGAAAATAGTTGAAAATTCAGCGGATGATATACAAAGAATTATTGAGCCTCAAGATAAGATAACCATTTTGAGTCATAAATTAGCAAGTTTAAATTGTGATGTTAAAAAAAAAAGCAATTGTGAAATTAAGTCTTTGACAAATCCTTCATCTTCTATTGAAAATCAATCAGTAATAAATGAGGTGTTGAGCAACAAAAAAAATCCAAAAATGTGCCCTGAATGTGGAAAATATTTTGAAGGAGATTGGGGTTTAAAATTACACATTGCTCGGTCTCATTAAAAAAAAATAGTTTCATTTATTATAATCTACTTTGAATTTATTTGAACTTTTGATGCGAATTAGACATTAAGTAATAAAACTAATATAATTTTTATATTTTTTTTATAACTTTTTAAGAATGTATAAATTTATATAAAAATGATGTTGATAACAAATCAGACTGATAACACATCAGGCAAGACCCAAATAATCTTAAAAATTATTTATATTTAATTTCTTTTGATTAACAATCATTAAAAATTTTGAAATTTTAGATAAAAAATTTCAAATAAATTTGACTTAATTTTTGAAGTTAATTTTTGCTTAGTTTTAAAGGTCGTTTAATCGTGCTCATATTTAAATTTGTAGATACCTGGTACCTATTTTTTTATCATTTGACTAAAAAGAAACATTTATTATATCAATATTTAAAATCTAATCAAAAATTTGTGAATTATTTAAGTTAATTTTTTTAATTTTGATTTGTTTTTTTTTGCCTTAAGTAACAATATCCTTATGACTAGTTTGATTAGTAATATATAATTATGAAATAAATGGTAAAAATAAAATTTTTTTGACTAAAAATTAAATAATTTAAGTTATTTCAAAGCATTTATATAGTCTAATAGACATGTTAATTGTTCAATGAATTAGAAAAAATCATTAGGTAAAATACATAATTTTAAAAATTTCAAAAAAAGTATTTTTAATTTAAACAATTAATTTGAGCTAATTAATTAACTACAAAATATCGATTATTTTTAGTGATTTTTAAATTATTTTCTGTTCCTTTAAAATAAAAAAATATATCAAATAAAATTCAACCCAGCAATAATTTTATTTAGTTACCTTTCAAATTTAGAATATTATATTCTTATGATAATTTATGTTTAGATTTTTATAGATTGCTGAAATTGGAATATAAAGCTTTTTCTCATTGTGAAAACAATATCAATACGAAAAATTTATTTGTATAAAATAAAATGGAAGAAGGTAAACATATCCATATAACATTGGATACTAATCGGCCACCAAACTACACGGAAGCCGTTAATTTACAACCCCAAGGACAGGAAAATGGTAATTTTAATTTATTTCTCCCCAAATAATTAAGAATCTAAATTCAAAATTTTTAATTTAAATTAATAAATTAGCTTTTTTTTTCTTTATAATAATTTATTATTTTAAATATGGGATCTACTAATTTGAGTTTTTTAAATAATTTTTTTTGTATCAAATTTATTGAATTAAAATTTTCAATAATAATATTTTTACTTGAATCTAAAATTATTTTTATTAAGATCTTCCGCCATCTTATAACACACTTTTCTCTCAACTTCAGCGAGCAAAAGAAAAATCAAGCAACTCCGGTGAGTATGCTTTAAGAGCCTGTGGGATAATATGTGGCTCATGTAAGTAATTTATTTTCCTCAATAAACTCATATATATTAATATTTTTTTATAGTAATTATAACTATCTTTTTTGCGATTTCGTCAGCTATTCCAATTACAATGATTATTATCGGTGCCATCTATAAAGATGAATGTCCGATTGATAATAGAATTCCAATTTGGCTTATAGTTAGCGGAGTGTTCGGCCTTCTATCAACTATAATTAGAACAACCCAGAATTGTATCAGAATTATTAAGTAATTTGAAGATACTAATTAGACAAAAATTAAGATTTTTTAATTAGGAAAAAAAATGATGAAGAAGATAGATATCAGCCGAAAAAAAATTTTTTAGTTTCCATTTTAGAGTTATTTATCTTTGTGTGGTTTTTATGTGGTAAATATATTTTTGGTTACTATTTATTTTTAAAGAGTTTGTTTTAAAGGTAATTTTTGGGTATATTCAATAAAATCGGTAGTAAACGATGATCCAAATAGTGTTAATTATTGCCATTCAACATGCTACTATTTTTCGTTTTGGATGATTACTTTGAGTTGGATATTTGTGGCACTATTTTGTTGCTGCTGCTGTTGCTTACTCGTTTTGGCCGGATGTGGTGCCGGAATAGCTTCTCTGTTTTCAAAGGAATAAATCATTAAAAACTAAAGTTTATTAACTTATTTTTTACTGACTTTTAAAACTATTTTTCTTTAATAAATTTTAAAAAAATTTAAATTATACAGTTAAAATTTAAATTAAAAATAAATTTTTCAAGTAATTGGTTTAAATTTTAGCTTTACAAAAGTTTATCAGTTCATGTTCAAAATTTGATTTAGCTTTGGTATAATCAAATCAAGTCACATAATATGTGTTTGTTTCAGACTTTCTTTTAGGATATTTATTCGTTTAAAATAATAAGTTTATTTTTATTTTTTTTTAATTTTGTTCTTATTAATTATTTAAAAGGAATTATTAGAATAAATTATCATTTAGCAATAATTCTTCATCTTTATTTTTAAAATAGCATGAAATCAATTTTAGTTTTCTTTTGATTGAAATTATAGAAAACAAGATTAAAATTAATTTTTAAAAAGGCTTTAATTTAAGTATTTGATGACAAATAAACAAATTCTTGATAATTTTCGATTTTTAAATTAAAAAATTTAATGAATCATTTTCCTTCGATTTACAGTTGATAAAATTTGCGTCAAGAATTGACAAAAACGAATTAAAAATTGAATATTAATGAATTTTTCCAATTACAATCATATACCCCTAAGCTTTTTGGATCTATTTAATCTTTTTAATAAAAGAAATAAATTTTATAATTTAAAATAAAACGCAAAAAAATCATATTGAATATTAATTTAAATTCTTTCATTCAATTCAATTTAAGATCAAGAAAAATTCAAATTAAATTAAATTAAATTTCAATGAGTCTAAATACTTACACTTTAAGATGATGTAAAATCGTTTACAAAGCAATATTTGATAAACGTCTGATTAATTGATCATTATTATTTTTATCTCAAAATTTAAAAATAAGCTTTTGAAATTACAAGATAAAACACGGGAAGATTAAAATTTCTTTCTGTCTCTTTTTAGTATGATTGCTCTTGCCTACATAATTATCAGACTTTAAAGATCAAATTGAGATAATTTAAGAAGCAATACATAAAGAATTAATTTTCTGTTTAAATCAAATTTTCAGGAGATATTTTTTTAGATTAAAAATGACTGAACCTATCCAAATAATTCTAATTAAACTATTGACTCAAATAGAACCATTTTATATAGTGCTGGTGGTTGTTGTAGGTCTAATTGGCAATACCATCTCATATGGGATATTTTTATTTACCAAACTTAAGTAAGTTCATTTTAAAATGTGGACTGTTTTAATAAAGATTTATTTAGTCATAAACATTCAAATTTTATCTTATCAGCTTTGGCTCTTTGTGACAATGGTTTTTTGATAACACTCTTGATAGCCAATGTAAATATTTTCAATTTCGACTTGTTCAACAGATACGAATATGTGTGTAAATTGACCGTCTTTTTTACCTATGTATTTAGCTTTTTATCAGTATGGTAAGTAAAAAAGTTTTATTAAATTTTAATTGCTATCAAGTTTGAAAATAAAAAATAAAAAATTTCATTTAAAAGATAGGCATAATGTCAACTAATCAAAATACTTTTCATTAACTTGATTTTAAAAATGTATTAAATAAAATTTAATTATGTTAAATTTCTATAAATAATTTTAAAAAAATTCATAGAAGTTTTTTATTTTTTCTGTCTAATGCAGGTTTATGGTTTTGATTACAGATTTTTAAGTACCAGTATTATGAAGAGCTGTTTTGGACAAATTTAATTAATCTTAGTAAGAAATTGACTCGATAGTTATCAAATATAATTTTTGAAATTTCGTTTTGAAGAATTGCATGTAAGGTTTTTGAAAGATATATCTTTCAAAATTATTTAAAATCAAACTTTAAAATTCTCGAAATCAAAACTTAAATTATTCTCCAATTATAGAAATTTAATTATATCAAAAAGACAAAATTTTGAGAGAAACACTTAAATAATAAAAACAAGTGAGAAATATAAGATTTTCATTTCATTTTATAATAGTCTAGCTTTGTATAAATTAAATATGATTTAAATTTTAATCACCTGATAAGTTAATAATTACAAAATTAAATTTAAATATTAATAGAAGATATTTTTAAAATTTAGTCTGAAAGATTGGACCAAAAGTTTAAATTAGTACAATAATTTCTTAAATATTTTTAAATTTTGAATAAAAGTGTTTCACTAGTGATTAATTTTCCTATTTTTCTAAAGTTTATTTTGTATTTATTTGATATTTTATATTATTGCTTTCTTAGCTCGGAAAAGAATTCTTGTTTTCAATCGATTTAATTTTAAGATAAATTAATCAAAATTCAAATGAGAAAATTAAAAAAAAATAATTAAAAGCTGACTCTATAGTAGATAAAATTAGTTCCCTGATTTAATATGATATTTTACAACTGTAAATTAGACTACTCACAAAAAAGATAAAATCTATATATAGATTAAGATATGTAAATCAATCTTCAAGTTTTAATTTTATTTAATATTCTAGTTTTACTTAGATTTTTAACTTATTTATTATTTTTGAATTTATGAAAATTTTTGGAAGATTAGGGGCTTTTTGTGGTGGGTGGTCATTTATTTTTAACTTCTAACTTTTACTTTATAGTAATTTGGTCGAACAAAGATTCCAAAATAGGCGACAAATGAAAATAATTATAAAATTAATAATTAATTTGGGTACTGAATATATATTTTGGTGAAAAAAAGCGCCAATTAGTATCTTAAAACAAATTAATCAGGTTTATCTTTTATAATAAATCCTAGCTAACATCTTTAGAGTCACAATAACAAAAATATGCATTAATACTTAAATTTAAATTTAAAATTTTTGAAAATAATTTTTATTTTTTATTTTATTTGTTAATTATAAATTATTTGATTAATTATTAATTTCTTTTAGGTATGTCATATTGTTCAGCATCGAACGCTATATAGTAGTACAATTTCCGCTTAAAAAGTACGATATTTGTAATCAATCACGGAACAAAGTTTCTGTCGCATTTCTCTTCATATTTTCATTACTTTTTTACTCATTTTCTTACTTTTCAACCCATGTCAAGCAATATGATAACTATAAACGATGTGAAGTGAAGGATAAATGGCACAAAGTAGTTCAATTGATGGCAGTAGTAGACGTATTTGTGACAATATTGGTTCCATTTGTGATCATTTCGTTCACCAATTTATCTATTTATTGTAAATTAATGAGAAATTTGAACATTGAACACGGATTTGAGCGGAAAAGGAAAAATGAGGAATTTTCAACAGATGCCAGTTTCCTTCATGACAAAATTAAAGTAGAAATGAACGAACTTCCGGCAAAAGATTCCGTAGTGTTGAGTAGCAGGCGCAAAACTATTTCGATCATTAGAAACCATTTTCTAAAGCCACCAAGCGAGCTTAAAAAGCAAATATCATATCCAGAGTTGAGTTCGTTTAATGAGAAGAACCAGTCTCGATTACCAACTCGAAAAAAGACAAATTTTATTTTTTTCCGCAAATTTTCAGCTTTGACATCTCTGTTGAGGCGGTCAGCTGAGCTCAAAAGGGCAAGAATGTACTCAAAAACAACCCGGATGTTAATCATTATATCAATTACTTTCATAATTTTAAACAGCCCAATGGCCATTTCACGAATACATTCCGTGTTTATGAGCTCAATCGATTCCCAGGCAAACCAAACAGCTCCAAAAAATGGTACCAATGACTCTTCAAATACATCTACTGGTGGCTATACAATAAGTGAATTGAATCATCATTTAATGCAGAGAATTTCTGGTTACTTTTATTATTTAAATTTTTCGGTGAACTTTTTTCTTTATGTTTTAAATGGATCTCAGTTTAGAGAAATGCTCCTAAAATTTACGCATAGAAAAAAGTAATTATTTTGTTAATTAAAGCGATTTAAAAGTTTAGACTTAAAATTATTAATCTTATTTAAACATAAAATTAAAAATGGCTTTTAAAATTTATTAAAATAAATAAGAATTTAAGATCACGTTTGTAGATCTTTATCATGACTGTTATCTTTTGCATGACTATTACTTTTTAAATAATATAATTTCTGAACTAAACTCTTATTCTTTTAAAACTGGGGTAGTTGTATAACTTTAAACAACTGATCACTTTTATTTCTGGTTTTTACTGACTGGTGATTTTTGGATTATTAATTATCGATTATTAAAAAAATTAAAAATAAATAATTGAGTAGGAAATAATTTTTTCTAAATAAATCGCTATAATTTTCGATTCGATTATTATTTTAATTAAAATTATTATTTTTGTAGATCAAGGGAAACGGTGGTTTAATTCAATGTCAAGTCAAAAAAAGAACTCAGTATTCAATATTACAGAAAATATAAAATAAAAATTATTTTAATTTAAAAATAAAATATTTAAATCTAATCTTACATTTAATGTATCCATTATTTTTTATATTACAAAATTCAATCAAGTATTATTGATTAGTTTTGCTGAAAGACATGATGTTATAGTTTAAATTATATTTTATTAAAATAAAAGAAAGAAATAAACTTGTTGGAATAAAAACAGGCTGGAATGAACTGTTCGTGATTTTTGAGGACAAAATTCGCCAAATTTTGATCACTCAATTGAGTTTTCATTTAAAATTTCAAATTATCTTAAACAAAATTAAAGAAATTGGTTAAATTGATTAAATTATTTATTATGACTCATGAAAACCGAAGCCCTAAGTTGACTTAATCTACAGCGAGAGAGAAGTCGCTTGGTTTGTGGTTCCAAGCTAGTCTAAATAGTTGCCGAGTTGGCAGGCAATAAAAGTGCTCGGATGAATGGCGCTGTTTATGATGAGTGTCCCATCGGCTTCTTACGGAAAGATGCCGTCATAACTCTGCCAAATCCGGTCCCAAGTCTGGCTGAAAAAAGAGGAGCTATTGAGTCCTTACACACAAGACAAGTGAGGTATTCACTCACCTATAATTAATAATTAATTTTTTATAAATTAAAAAAAAAACTTGGTTTAATTTCATTTGTTTTTATTTGTAATAATAGTTTACATTCTACGGTCAATTTAGTTAATCTAAAATGACAAAGAAAGAAGACTATAGTAGTCCCGCTTTTTATTATTTCTACCGACATCATCCAGTCTGTTTTTGAACTGGTTAACCGAACTTGCTGTGATAACCGACCTTGGCAACAAAACCCTAAACCCTTTTCCATTTGTTCACTACTCGATTAGATAGAAAGTGCCTTGCTTTACATTTTGTTAGCTTGGAGCAAATGCGATGCTTTGCTCCTCTTACTCCTCCACTTGGTTCTTCGTTATTAACTGAACCCATAAGTTTCGCATCATAATGCCAATTGACATGATTATATTTGTTTAGAATTTTATGAAATTGAATCAGATCTCCACGCTCTCGTCTTTCTTTTAGAGTTTCCAATCCTAAATTAGCTATCCTTGCCTCATAATTCAAACTTCTTACCTGTGGAACAAGTTTCGTTGCTCGTCTTTGTACGTGTTCTAGTCGAAATATATCCTTTTTTAAATAAGGATTCCAAGCAGGCACACAGTATTCTAGATGCGGTCTAACGTATGTTTTGTAAAGTTGCAAAAAAGATTGAGCATCCCAATACTCAAATGATTTCTTAAGCATACCAAGCATGTTTTTAGCTTTTATAACACAACTATCAATAATTATTTTTATTAATTTTGATTAGGTTTTATTAAATTAAATAAAAAAAGATTTTTTCTTGTTGTATTTTTTACATCCAAATAAAAGGGTCTTACTAAAATACTGACCCCCAATTTTTTAAAATTTTCTGACCCCCATTTATTTTGCAAATTAAAATAAAAAGAAATGAAACTTGCCTTTACGAAAATCAGAAAAAAGAGGCAAAAGATTGCAATAGAAAAAATAAAAAATTTCGCCTCATTTAAGCATATATTTTTATTTTTTAAATGATTAAAAATTAAAGATAAATACTTTATTTTTTTATTAAACTAATTTTTATTAAAATTAATTGAAACTTTTATTTAAAAATTATAAAAACTAAATTAATAAAACAAAAATATCAAATATTACAATTATAAATTGAATTTTTCTCAATTATTAAGAAATCTTTTGAAATTCTCGAAAACTATACATCCTGGAGAAAAACTAGGCACATCTTTGGAAAGCTCGTTAGATTCTCTTCAAGAAAAATGGGGGTCAGTTGGGGGTCAGTAGGGAAACAGTAGGGGGTCAGGTTTTTAAAAGTATAAAAATATTTGATTTTCACAAAAAATAAAGATTTTGGAGATAAACTAGCTTAATTTTCAAAAAATAGAGAAAAATTAAAACTAAATGATATATTAAAAATTTTAAAAATATTTTTGCTTTGCAAAATAAATGGGGGTCAGAAAATTTTAAAAAATTGGGGGTCAGTAATTTAGTAAGACCCAAATAAAATGACCTTAAATTTTTTATTTCATTTACGTCATTTTTTTTCATATCACCATTTGGCGTTAGAATTTTATAAAACCTTTCATTTTTCTCATATTTTTTATCTTTAAAGGAATTATTAGAGTTTTTTTCTGATGATATTAACTAAATTATTAAAATTATTAATATTTTGTTTTTGGTTTGTGCACCTTTTCAAGAATATTTTCCAAAAATTGTAGCAAATCAACCAATTATTATTAATTTTTAGATGCTTAATTTATTATGTTATTTTAAATCAATTAAAATAAAATCAAAAAAGTAAAAAAAAGGAATGGTTTATCTATTTGAAAAGGACAGGCATATCTAAAATCCTCTTAACCTTATTAACAAATCTTTTCACACGGCGAAGATTTTTACTTCAGTACAATCACTGAAGACTGTAACACTGTATTTTATAATTATATTTTTATCAGAAATTAAAACTCCTGTTGTTAAAATGATTTAACACTAGAAGCACCAAGCATTTTAGTTATAAAGATAAAATCTAGATAATTCCTAAAAGATTGATTTACATTAGAATCTGTCCAAAAGATACGAGGATTTTAAATTTTTTAAAACGAGTCAAAATGACTCGTTTGGTGCTTCTAGTGTTAATATAAAAATGTATGTTTAGTATTTGAGGAAGTTTAATATCGATATTTAAAATTATTCAAACCTTTCAAGTAACAAATGTATTCAATCTTTTGTAACAAAAGACATTTATTAAACTTTTGGACAATTGTGTATTCTAAGTGTAAATATTGAAGTGTTAGAGATTTTAAGATGAAAAAAATTTAAAATGGCATAAATTTAATTTATTGAAATTATTAGATTTTTAGAAAAAAATTTTAGTTTTAATAGAAATAATAAGCTGAAATTAAAAAAAATTCAACTTGATTAAAAGATTTTCATTCAGAGATTTATTAAAACTCCGTCAATTAAAATCTAAAACTTTCTTTTCAAAGATTTTGATTATTATGAAATTGTTTTAACTTTTTACATGGAATAATTCTTTTTAAATTTTTTATATTTAAAAATTCAATATTTGAATTGCTAAACTGGTTATTTCAACCATGCATCATCTTGTATTGTCACAGTTGATGGTGCTCTTAAAAAAATAAACAATTACAATTTTTATTAATGTGATTTAAAAGATTTACACTTTTAATGAAAAAATTTAATTTTAAGAAACAAATAAATTTTTTTAAAAATATATTAATATAAAATTCATACTCTTAAACAAATTCTGTATAATCTAAATAGCTTTGATTCCTAATAAAAGAAAAGTATCAGAAAATGCCAAGAATACTCAAGTTAGAATGGTGAATTCAGCTCTAAGCATGCATTATAAAAGACAAGTGACAAAAATGACTTGTTAGAATTAAAAACTAACTCCAAATTAAAAAACTAAATCATTACTTTTTAAAAATGGCAAAAAAATTTATTTGTTATATTAATTTTTATAAATTTTTGATTTCCTCAACGAGTCTTAAAAATTTCTCATTAAAATTAATATTGTGTATAATAGATAAAAACATACCTATTATTTTTATTAATAAATTTGTTGAGAACATCATCTGGATCCTTCATTGAAAAACTATCGTCTAAAGAAAATTTAGTCTAAAATTTTTAAATTAAAACTTTAATTTACCCTCTGCATCTCTCAATTTTTTTAGTCTCAGATGATTTTGAGCTGAGATTTTTTCATTTAATTGATCGCCATTATTGTCCAAATTAAATATCTTTGAATAATGAATAATATTTTAAATAGAAAAAAAAATTAATTTATAATTACCGAATTGAGCCTGTTTCGTTGTCGCTCATTAGCTTCTCTTTGTAAATCGTTTGAAAATAAGTCATCATCTAAAAAATTGGTCATTTAATAAGACTTAAATTTTTCTTCTGGCTAAGTGTGCCATGCTACCTTTAAGACTTGAATCTAATAAGATAGAATTTTCCCTGTAAAAATTCCTTTGCTCGATTCCTCCACGAAACGGAGGAGCTGAAGGCAAAATTAATACAACATTTAAAAAAATAATGTTATCTAATTACTATAAATATCTTTTCGGTAGGTCCTAAATCCATCATTATCACCAATGGGTGTTCGAATATTCTCAAGGTTTTCTCTCATGTCAGCTAGCTGTCCAATGCTTGTTCGGTCATTCTTTTTTAATAGAATTATCTCAATTACCAAAAAATCAATTAATTCTTACCGAGTTGTTGACTTGGTTTTCAACCTCGGAAAGTTCTCTTTGGAGGTGTATTTTTAAGTTGCTCAATTGAGCCAAAACTTCGCTATTGGAAACCTTGGACACTTGAGAAGGCTAAATAAGAAGTTAAGCCCTGTTGGTAAAGTGAATGATTATCAATAATTACTGGTCTGTTAAATTTTTTAAGCACAGGCTTAGTTGGAATCACATTTTCTGTTTTTTTTCTCCCCTTTGGATCCTTGGAAAAATATTAAGAAATTTTTGATAAAAAATAAACAATCTACCACTAACGCAAAATTATTTAAAAAAAAAACAATTAATAAAACTAGAGTTGTTAATTGGGATTTAATATAATTCAGCTAAATTAAACAACTCTAATTAAATCTATTAAATGAGCAAGGTAAAAAATCTGGTTATTAAAGCATCTAAATCTTATGGTAAATTAGAAATTTTTTAAATTATTGGTTTTAATATATTAAATTTTTTTTAGAATAAGTTTTAAATCTTAAATCAAATAATTGTTAAATTTGCCATAAACCATTAATTAGTGCAAAAATTTTGAAAATATTAAAATTGATTTAGTTTAATTGATAAAAAAATAAAAAAAAAAAACAAAAATTAATATAAAATTTTTGTGTTCAATTAATAAAAAGATAATTATTAAAATCTAAGACAGTGATTAAAACTAAGCAAATCTATGTAATAGGTAAAAAGTCAAACCGTTTTATTCTTATTAGTTAAAGTCTTTTTATTATTAGACTTAAAGCTTTCATTTTCGTAATCATTTATTAAAACAGATGGAACTCTTTCTTCATTATCATCTACAGGAGGTAAATTTGAATTTACTTTTTTATTTGCCTGTAATTTTTATTTTCAAATAAGTTAATTTATATAAATCTAGGCACATGTTTAAACTTACCGGCGAAGAAACATTTAGCCGAGACTCAGTAATGTAATAGTCGGCAGTAGTGCTTGACTTTTGCTTATTTTTGTTATTGACTACAGGTTTTGGTGGTGGTGGAGTAAAATTTCTATCTGCATTTATATCTTCATTTGTTTTATCTTTATTTAAATTGAAATTTTTTTTTGCTTGACCGCCATTTAGCTTTTTAGCAGCGGCAGGTACAGGTGGACTGTTTGTGCGGAATTCGGACTGAATTATTGGTGGTGTGTTATTTATCGGAGGCTCATCATTACCGGATGGCTTTCGAGCAACCCTTTTGTTCACTGGTTTGTTTGGAACACGCTTATTTTGCTGTTTACGATTTTCTTCGGCAAGTTTTTTGGCATTTTCGGCAAAATTTTTCTCATTTTCTTCTTTTTGTTTTTTCTTTCTTTCTTCTTCTTCCACTTCAGCTTGTATTTTTTTCAATTCTTCTTCGATTCTTTTCTGCTCTTTTTCATCCTCAATCCGTTGTCTTTCTTTTTCCAAAGCTTTTTGTCTTTGCTTTTCTTCAATTTGCTGTTGAAGTTCAGCTTTATATTTGTCCTCTTTTTTCTTTTGGTCATCGGACTTGCCCTCTCCGAAAATTCCATTTCCACCGCGAGCAAATCCTTGCTCGTCGTTTACTTTCCGATTAGTATTGGGAGCCGAACCATTCAAAAAGTCATTTGAATTGACTCGGCCTGAATTTGGATTGGTATTAAGCATATTGTTTATTACCGATTGTGGCGGTGGTAGATCTCTGGGCGAATATTGCAAAGGATCTGCACGGACTTGGCTCAAGTTGGCCACTGTGTTTCCCTCTTTATCTTTGATTGGTGCACCGCCTCCGCTTCGACCATAAGGATTATAGATAGCATTTTCTAATAACATTTTTTTATCTAGTTTATCTTGTTCTTCTTTTTCTTTTTGTTTTTTCAATTGTTTTTCCCGAACTTGTCTTTCAAGTTCTTCCTGGTACTCTTTGGCTTTGATATTTCTTTGGTCTTTTTCATTCCCGGCACCGAATCCAAATGGATTGGTGTCTTTTGGGCGATTGGACTGATTGTTGTTTGAAGGCTGATCTGTTAAGATAAATTTTTTTTAATTGTTAATTAATAAAAATGTTTTAGATTTTTTGAAAATCGAACTGAAATCAATTAAAACTAAAAAAATCGATAAGATTTTTATCTAATTAATACATTGTTTATTTTAATTCAAAAGAAAAATAATAAAAAATGTTTTTCTATTTTTTTATCATTTAATTTTAATTGTTTAATTAATTAATTAAAAATACATTTATAATTTTTTTTAAAAAACAATTTTTAATAAAAATTATTCTTTTAAAAAAGCAAACTAAATTTTTAACTAAGATAAAAAATGTTTTCATGTATTAAAAATCTTCAATGATGTGAAATTAATAAAATTTTTTATTTGTATTAAATAATTTCAGAAATTTAATTTTAAGTTCTAAAATTTTCTCATAAAATTATATTTTGTTTATCAATCTTATATTTTCAATTTTTAAACACAGCTTTTTTAACGAAAATATATTAAAAATTTTAAATAAATAATTTTTTAATTAAATTTTATAATTTGATCAAGAATTTTTTAAATTTATCTTATAAATTATATTAGCCTAAATAATAAACAAATCAGTAAAAGCAACCAGATATAATTTAATTTTTTAATAATTTAGTTAATTACTAATTTATGATATTGAAAATAAGATAACTTACTTCGATTTGTTTCGGGAGCAAAATTGTTGCCTCTAATAGGTTCTTGGTAGGCATATTGGTTTGGAGTAAACTCATTATAGACAACATTTTCATTAAACTGAACCCTGGGAGCAGAATGAGGTATACCATAGGCGCTTCTAAGTCCAACTGGAGGTCTGCGTAGAATATCTGTCAAGCTTGGATCTACTGGCGGAATGAATGCTTGCACCTGAGGTGGATAATAATCTGGAGGATACCTGGCCAAATTCTCATATGAATTTGCCGATCTTGTTCGTATGTCCGAGTCAGGGAACAATGGATCAAATGGTGGCTGATCCACTCGCCTTGCGGTGTTTACATCGAATTGGCTTTGGCTTTTGTTTTTTGCATCATTGCTGAAAAGCCCATTGTTAATGTTGCTTAAATTTTCTGAGCTATTTCCATGTTTCTGAATAAAAACAAAATTACAACAAGTTTAAAATATTTTTAAATTGTACAAAGCTTATGTTATGTTAGTAACCTAGTTGGTAAAGCAAATGTTGTTTTTTTTTAACAACAAAAACTTACAGAATAAGGCTTTACTTCTACTTCGTTTTTATCTTTGAACAATTCTTGAGATTTACGCTTAGAGACATCAAAATTATCTCTGAATGTGTTATTTTCTGAATGGCTTTGTTTATTTGAATTCTGTTATTTTGTAATAATAAAAAGAAGGAAATAAAAAGGTAAAGCCGGATTGGGATTTTTATTTTAATATAATAAAAGACAAGTACTTTTTGCTGACCAAATCCTTTTAAAGGTAAAGTTGCATAGAATTCATCAGAAACTGGTGCCTGATTTTTGGACTTTTGGTTTGCTTCTTTTAAGGCTTTCTTTAAAAAAAATTATCAAAATCAAAATTTATTTTTTAATATTAAAGGAAGGTAAATTTCACCTGTTGCATGTATTGGGAATAATCATTTTGAAGCTCCTTTTGCAGTTTATTCTTTTTGGCGTCATAGTTGGCTCCAAATTTTTGGAAAAAATTGTCCTCTTGGTTATTTTTTGAGTTCGATTGACGTTGCTGAACTGGTGGAGGTGGTTGAGATGGTTTTATTTGTTGGGGCGCTTGAAATTGCACTCGAGAACCATTGGTATTTGGCTGTGGTTGGCCTTTGGACAAAAAATTGTCCAATTGCTGCCGGTCAAAATCTAATGACGGGTTGTAGTCAGGCTTTAAATGTTAATTTTAAATATTTTAAATTAATGATATTTCAAAAAAAAATTCAACAATTATTTTATTAAATTTAAAGCTCAAAAATGAATAATAGATTAAATTTTATTGTTAAATTTATTTTATAGTTTATTTAAAAATAAGGATATCTTATTAATTTGGTAAGAAAAGATTTTTTTGTTTAAATTTTTACCTGATCGGAGCTATAATCGTTAAATCTGTCACGGTTGAGTTTTTCCTTTTGTAATCTAATAAAAGAATCAATATCCTGAACACTTGCAGTCGTCATTTTATATCTAGGCCAAAATAAAAAGTCAATAACGTAATTACTTTATTTAATTAAAAAAAAATCTTATTGAAAATTGCCAAAGACCTATTATTATTATAATTTTCCAATTTTTTCACAAAGCATTTCAGTTTATTTTAATGCAAATGAATGCCTTACATACTTGCATTGACGACATTTGGAGTGATCAGACTAAAAAATGTTTTGTAGCTAGGCAACTATTTAAATAATGTAAAATTAAAAATTAAAAATTATTTTTTTGAATTTTGAATTTAATTCTAATTTTAAGTCAAATGTTAAGTTAGATTTGATTTTTAAATTTTTGAAATAAAATAAAATATTTTCTAGTATATCCAGTTATTTAAAATGGAAGTATCTCAAAAAGTTTATGAAATAAATCAAAAATTGGACAAATGTGTCTGTTTATACATTGAATCGTACCAAAGCTTGTTGACTTTGCGTGAACTTTTAAATGCAGCCTTGGACGATGGCTATCTGAATTTGTCTAAAGCAAGAAGCATTGTCGGGTGCTCTAGTTTGTCAGTCCTGCAAATACCATCTGAGTTTGAGGCAAAAATATCTGTAGAAACAAACGAACTGGTCGACACGGTCAAAACTGACGATCCAAGTGTTGACTTCCAGTTTCCTAAAACTCAACTTAACATATCAGCTTCCAACTCGGATGGAAAAGAGGTTCCATTGCCCAATTGGTTTGGAGTGCTGACTCCTTTGTCATTAAAAATGAGCCAAAAATCATTCTCGCGATCACTTAATTTAGCTACATCTTTATGCGAGTGTCAAATAGGGCTCAAAAATTTGGAAAAAGTATACCAAGATTTGATATCTGAAAAAAATAAACTTTTAAATTGATATTTAATTTATTAAATCTGGACCTAGCATTCCAGTTGAATAAAATTTTTTAAAAAATAATCTTATTTTTATTAAAAATTTAAAAAAAAAAAGATGAAAGCTGTTATTCAACGAGTGGTCAAAGCTAGCGTGACCGTATCTGATGAGCTCATAAGTTCGATTCAGAACGGTATGTGTGTGCTAGTGGGAATAAGCCGTGAAGATACGGAAAAAGACATTGATTTTATTGTTAGGAAGTTGTTGGCCATTCGGCTATTTGAAAGTCCAGACTCGGACAAAAAATGGACCAAAAATGTGGTTGAAAAAGACTTTGAAATTTTGTGCGTAAGTCAATTTACTTTGCAGTCTACGCTAAAAGGAACAAAACCTGATTTTCATCAAGCAATGGGTGCCGATCAATCAAAAGATTTTTATGAAAAATTTTTAGAAAAATTAAAAAAAGATTATAAGCAAGAAAAAGTAAAAGATGGACAATTTGGAGCAATGATGCAAGTGCACATTCAGAACGATGGACCAGTAACAATCATTTTGGACTCTAAGAAAGAACAATAATTTATTTAATAACCATAAAAATAATAAATAATTTTTTCAGATTTGATAATATGTTATTTTTTAAATTTAACACTAGAAAGCCCGACCAAAAAATAACAAAAATTTAAAAACTAATTTTTAAAAAAACTATCATAGAATAGCAACATTTTTTTTTTGATATTCAATAAAGTCTCCATAAATCTATAAAATAAAATACTGAATATTAAATTCTGTTTCTGCATTCAAAAGATATTGAGATTTGAAATTTAAAAAAATGGGTCTAAAAAACCCGCCGGGTCTTCTAGTGTTAATCAAACATTTAGATTATCACTGGTATTAAGTTAGCTACCAACGCTTCTCTACAAATTTTCAGAAATGGAACAAACTCCAAAATAGATAATTAATTAAATCTCTGGGTTATTTTTTCTTTTATTTTTTTATTTGAAACCTCATAGACATTAAATTACAAAAAAGTAAAGTTACGATTAAATAAAAAAATACAAAAATTAAATTTCATAATGTCATTAATAAAAAATTTAAATTGTCAAATAAAAAGTTAAAGTTTAAATTATTTAGCATCATTTGATCGATTTGAAATAGATAATATTTAATGGACTCAATTAGACTTTGATTCGAGCATAGGAACAAATCATTAATTAGACCAATAATTAGATTTATTTGTTAGTATACTTCCTTGGTTTTCAGAAAATCAATAATTAAATTATACTTATCGTGATGTTATTCACAGTTCTAATTTTAAATTAAATTAAAATCTATTGACCATTGCGTTTCAGTCTTTCTATTTCTAATTAATCTTTGTTCTTTATTTACTTATAAATAGATGTGTTTACTTTTATTGAGAGGGCTTTTTCTCAAATATTCTCCACAAGTAAAACTAAAATAAAACTTTAAGTTAGGCCCAATATATTATTGTAATAGTTGTTTTGTAGTTGTCATTATTTATATTTTTAAAATAAATAAAAATTAACTAAAAAGAGTTTATCTTTATTTAACCCTTATAAAAGGATAACAGATTTGGTAGCAGCGATAAATAAGATAAAAACTAAAACATGGCAAGACCGACTAGAATGATAGAACGTCTTCCAGAAAATCTTGATAAAGAAGGTTTAGAAACGGTTAAAAATTTAGCTAAAAGACTCGAGGAATATGTAATTCATCTAGAAGAAGAAAGAAAAAAGGATGCTCAAATATTAAACGATATAAAAAATGAATTAGCCATATGTGAGAATGCTTATAAAAAAGCAAAAAATGAAAAAACTGAACTTATGAAAATAAATGAAAAGTTAGATTCTGAAAAAAATCAACTAACATTAGATAGAGATTCAGTTAAAAATTCGTTAATTGAAAAGGAGAACGAACTAAAATTAGTCATTAAAAAATTAGAAAATATTTCTAAAGAACTAGAGAATGAAAAGGCTAAGTTAGAAAGTATGCATATTGAAAATGAAAAAGCGAAACAAAACATAGACGAATCTAGTAAAAAAGAAATTAAAAAATTAAATGATAAAATTGAATTATTGACCAATAATGTGTCAGATTTAACTCAGGAAAAAGATTATTTACAAGGAGAATTGAAAAAGCTTACTGATATAAACATAAAGCTAGAAGACACTACAAACAACCTTAAAGAGGAAAATGAAAATTTAATATTCAGAGTCTCGGGAGTAAATACAAAAATAAAATCGTATGAGAAAGAAATTTGTCTTTTAAAATCTGATAAAGATGTAGATATAAACAAATTAGCCGAAGCGGAATTCGAACTTAATCAATTAAAAATTGAATATGATAAAGTAGTCAAAGAAAAATATTGTCTAAATGCTGATAAAATTCAGTTAGAACAAGCTAATAATGAGCTAATTATTGAAAAAAGTGATTTAACTAAAAAGTTAAGATTCGCAAATCGAACAAACGAATTAAATCAAGTGTCAAAAGACATTGATAAAACAAAGGTAGATCCAAATCTTGAATTTTCTTATTCAATTCCATTAAATACACCAAGTTGCTCTACAGCAAAGAGACTTAATGGTTTAGCCTTTGCTGATGAAAAAATAATTAAAGATGATAAGTCAATAATAAGAAGTATTCAGACCAAACTAAAAAATGAAATTTCGGAGTCTGAGGAAGAAAACGATATACCTAAAGTTAAAGGACCTATTTCAAAAAATTTAACTGTTAAGCAACTTGAACCAGTATCAACTTGTGTTCCATATTTACCATACAATCCGTTTCCAAAAGCAAATAATAATGTTTCTCCATTTTACGGAAAAGAAAATGAAAGGATTGAAGACTGGTTATACATTGTTGAGCTAGTTCTAGAGGGTAATGGTGTAATTCAAGATAGGCAAAAAATAATTTTTGCTAGCTCTTATTTAAGAGACTCAGCCTTGCACGAGTATCAAGCTTTTGCAAAAGATAAAGATAAAAATTGTATAACTTGGATTGAATTCACAAGTATGCTAAAAGATAGGTACAAACGGAAGGATCACGAATTGTACATGAGAGATAAATTAAAAAACTTAAAACAAAATAAAGACATAAGCTCATACGTAAACGATTTTAGAATTATTTTGAATCAAATTTCAAATATTAGCGAGTATGATCAAATAACATACTTTATGCAAGGTTTAGTGGAACAAACTGAGAATTATGTTAGATTAAGAAATCCTGAGTCTTTACAAATGGCTATTGAGTATGCTGAAGATTTTGAAAGATATAAATCCAATCGTAATTCCAAGAACAGTGATGTTTTTATCATAAACAAAAAAACTTTTAGAAAAAATTCCGCACCACATTTTAGACATATGTATAGAAATAAGAATCAGAAAAATATTAAGAATTATACCATACTGCAAATTTTGTAACAAACAGGGCCATGAAACACAAAAATGTTTCAAAAATACAAAAAATTCCGTTCCTAAAAATCAGTCTAAATCACAATTTTCGTATAGAAAAAATAATGCTAACTTTGATTCAAATAGTAAATTTAAAAATGTTTTAAGTCTAAATGACTTAGCTAAAGGTAATGATTTACTAAAGCACTTTACTTACATAAATGACCACAAAATCGAGACAGTTTTCGATACTGGAGCTACAATTTCATTAATGAGCTTAACTGTGGCTGAAAAATTAAAACTAGAAATAAATTCATCCAATCAAAAAATTAATACTGCTGATGGTAATACTCATAGTGTCATTGGTGAGACTGACTTATTAAGAATAGAGATTGAAGAAACTGTTGCTCATATTAGTTTCGTAATAACTAATATTATGCATGTCGAAATACTCTTAGGGTTAGATTGGTTTGAACAAACCAAAGCTATAATCGATCCAGCTAGACGGATGTTATGCATTCCTGGTAAAAAAATTAATCTAGATTCCAAATTAGAATCAGATGATAATATTGACATTTATCCGTCAATATATAACATCGAAGATGATTTTATTATTGATGATGTAGCAGATTTAGATTTTGAAAGTAAACTACCAACTACAGGTAACAAAAAATTAGATAAATTAATTATATCAAATAACAAAGTTTTTTCCTTAAATTTAAATGATCTTGGGTGTTGTAAGACAGTAAATTTTGAGATTGAGACTACAAGTGAAAATCCAATTATGTCTCAACCATTTAGACAACCCCTTTTCTTGATCGATGAAATGAAAAAAGAGGTTAATAAGATGTTAAAGGCTGGTATAATTAGTCCTGGTAAAACTGGAACTTGGGCAAGTCCAGCATTTCTATTAAAACAAAAGTCAGGATATCGGTTTATTGTAGACTACAGAAAGGTTAATGCTATTACGAAACCATATTTTCACCCTTTACCAAGAGTAGATGATATTTTGGACAAGCTGTCCAAGGGCATAATTTTTTCACATTTGGATTTAAGAAAAGGTTATTTCCAGATTCCAGTCTCTAAAAATTCTAAACATAAAACAGGCTTTACTGTTCCTTTTGGAATATATGAATTCAATAGAGTTCCGTTTGGCTTAACTAATGCTCCTGCGTTTTTTAGCGCAATTATGCAATCAATTTTAGGCGGCTTAGAATTTGTACAAGTTTATATAGATGACATTATTATATTTTCTGAAGATGAGGAAGAACATCTTGAACATATTCAAATAACTCTAGATAAATTAAGTGAAAATGATTTAAAAATTAACGCTGAGAAATGTGTTTGGATGCAAACATCAATTAAAATTCTTGGCCATGTAATTGACAAAACAGGAATTAAAATGGATCCTGAAAAAATTAATGTTATTAAAGATATGAATCCACCCAAAACTGTAAAACAGTTACAGTGTTTTTTAGGTATGACTAACTACTATAGAATATTTGTGCCAAATTATGCCCGTATAGCAGCTCCTCTTCACGCACTCTGTTCACCAAGTTGTAAATGGTATTGGTCAGATATTTGTCAAAATTCTTTTGACAAGCTTAAGGAAAAATTGGTAGAATATCCAATTTTGCGAAAAGTTGACTTTAACAAAAAATTTATTTTGTATACTGATGCTTCAACTACGGCAATCGGTACGATTTTAGCACAAATAGATAATAATGGAAATGAATACGTTTGTTTTTATGCATCAAGACTTTTAAAACCCAATGAGAAAAATTATTCAGTTACTGAACTTGAATGCTTATCAGTAATTTTTGGTTGTAATGAATTTAGTAACTATTTATTTAATCAACAATTTTTAATAGTTGTTGACCATTATGCGCTTAAATGGCTTTTAACTTTAAAAAGTGCAAATGCTCGTTTGACTAGATGGGCTATCCTCTTACAGACTTTCAACTTTGAAATTGTCCATAGAAAGGGTAAAACACATACAAATGTAGATTTACTAAGTAGACCTGTTCTATCCTGTAACATTATTTCCACAATAACTGAGGAAGATGAGGATATATCAACTAAACATTTAGACCCTTATCAAGACCCTTATCTAATGCATTTTCTAAAATATAACAGACATGCAGATGGCTGTTCTAAAAAACAAATTAAAAGAATTAATAAACTAATAAAACTATTTTCCCTAAAAGGAGATCAATTAATGTTTCGCAAAAGTTCAACTGATAAATTTTTTAGCCTCGTTGTTCCAAAAATTGAAGAAAGAATGGGGTTAATAGAAGAAATTCACAATCTAGGTCACTTTAAAAGTGAAACTGTTTATAAAAACTTAAGTTCTAAATACTACTGGCGAACGATGCGGAAGGAAATTGAAAATTTCGTAAATAGATGTAATGTTTGTTTAAGGTTTGATAAAAAAGGCAAAGTAGAACATCCAGCTTTAGTATTGCCAATTGTTAGCATTTTTGATCGAGTCAGTTTTGACTTGGTTCTCGGTTTTCCGAATAATCCAAGAGGCTTTATAGGCTTGTTAATTATAACCTGTCATTGCTCCAAATTTCCATTTGTTTATTTGATCAAGTCAAAAACTATGGAAGAGATTTTCAATAAAGTCCTAGAATGGGTGTGCATTTTTGGTGCACCTAAAGAATGGCTTTCAGACCGAGGTAAAGAGTTCGTTAATGAACTGTTAGAAAGGTTATGTAATGTATTTAAAATAAATAGAAGATTTACTTCTGCTTATAATCCCAGATCTAATGGCATGACAGAGCGTTTTAATCAAACTTTAATATCTGCTTTAAGAAAACAAGCTTCAGAAGATCCAGAAAATTGGGATCGTTATTTGCCACTAGTAGTAATGGCTTATAGAAATAGGATACATTCTTCTACTAATTTTACACCATACGAATTGTTGTTTGGTCGTCAAATGAATGGCTTTGATAAAATTGAAATAAATTTAAATGAAGATGAGGAACTATCATTGTTAAGAAGACAAGCTGAAATAAAAAAACTTTTAGAAGAAACTATTCCAAAAGCTCAAGAAAATTTGAAAAAATCTCAAAATAGACAGATTGTTATACAAAATAAACAGAAACGAACTACTTTTGACGTTTTAAATAAGGATGATGAAGTTTATATAAAAAGTGAAAAGATTCAAAACAAATTTGAACCTTTATTTCAAGGGCCTTTTTACGTTAAGGAACTAACTGAAAATAATAATTATAAATTAATTGATCAAAAAGGTGAGCAACTTAAGGACAGTTATCCAAGATGGCGATTAAAACTTGTCAAACCTGAAGTCAAAGTTATTGAAAATAACAAAAACCATGATAATTTTCATGAAATAGAAAAAATTTTAGACCACAAAAAGGTTGGTCGAGGATTTAAATATTTAATTAAATGGAAAAACATGCCAGTTTCAGAAAATAGCTGGATTAAAACTTCTGATTTTTATGATAAAAGCGTTATACACGATTATCATGAAAAATTAAAAAATAAACCTTCTACTAAAAAGAAAAAGAAAAGCAATCTAAATGTAAATTATTTGTTGTGTTTAATGTTTTTCTTCTTTTCTATATTTTCAACGAATGGTCAAACATTTAAAGAAAAATTAACCTATTGTCAACATATCGATAATAATAGGCTAATAAATTTAAACAACAATTGTAAACTGAATCGTATGTTGAACAAGGTCGATAAAATCAACGAAAACCTAGTCATTTGGATTCTTTCAAAACAAGACTATGTAATAAACGATTTTGGATACCAATGTTATAAAACAAAGAATATACGTCAAATGAACACAAGCTTTTTCTTCGAAAAAACTGACATTCTCAAACGTGAAATTGTCCAACTAAGTCGTATTGAGTGTTTAGCAATGATTGAAACAAAACTTTGTGATAACAAAAAGATGAATTGCAATGATAACAGTTGTGTTTATAGTGAAACTCCTGAAGGGGATTTTGCTTGGAATAAAGATTTAGCTTTCATAAACTTTGAATGCAAGTTTCACAAAATACATATTGTTGGTGACAAGCTAAATGCATCAATTTTTAGCACTGGTATTTCACCGTGTAAACCTACAGATTTGTATTGTAAAATGTATGACTCGATTGTAGTTTGGAATGAATTTAGTGTTAAAAAATGTCCTTTTAAACGCATTTATTATGGACAAACATTCATGAGAAAAGGTAATTTAGTGTTTTCTCGGATTGAGCAATATCTATTTCAAATCACAACGAATTTTAAATTCAACGAATTAATAATTTTTTCAACAACGGACGGCTTGTATTTAGTATTCGAACCTAATCATTCAACTAAAGAATGGGTTAATTTGTCAAATATACCAATGAGTACAAGTGATCAATCATTATTGAGTCAACGTGATATTAGTGATTTAATGTTAGCGGAAGCAGATTATAGTAAATATTCAGTAGAAGAAGATATTTACAACGAACACGAGCGTAACATATTAAAATTATGTGCGATATTTACAAATCAACTAAATATTTTGGCTTCATTTGATGATATGTTTCACTCAGTATCAGACCTAAATGGTAATGAGCTAATTGTTTACTCAAAAAATAATGTTTTGTTCATACCTAAGTGTTATGAAATAAAAGAGATTAATCTAAGATCGTCCAATTCATGTTATATCGACGTACCAGTTTATGCTACAATTAAAAATTCTACATTGCCACTGTTTCTAACAAAGAATAGATTTTTAAAAAGTTCTTCAAAAGAAGTTCATTGTTCATTAATCAATGATAGAATTATTTTACCATCAAATAAAATTGCGATAGTTAGAGTCGGTAACATAATCAACCATTTTAATCTTTCAAACGTGATCGTACAAGAAATAAATTTAGACCACTACAATTTATCTAAATTCAATTTTATACATCACAAAGAAATTATAAATGGAATAAATTCTTCAAAATCTATAAGAGACTTTAATAATGTGGATGATTTAGATGGTAATTTTTATGTTTTGCCAAATGATGAGATAGATTCTACCAAGGATATGTTGACCAAGGTACTCAATTCAAAAACTGATTTAATTTTAGATTTATTAAAATTTAAAAAGCTGTTAAATGGTGTAATTTTTATTATTGTATTTTTACTTGCAATATTTTTAATAATTATATTATTTATGTGTTTAAAAGTTTATAAATTGTGTCGTAAAAAAAGATGCAACACACCAGAAATTTTACCATTAGAAGAGTTGGCAAATTTATTTGTACCAAGATTGTCATAGGGACTATGACATTTTAATAGGGGGAGATACTGTTAGTATACTTCCTTGGTTTTCAGAAAATCAATAATTAAATTATACTTATCGTGATGTTATTCACAGTTCTAATTTTAAATTAAATTAAAATCTATTGACCATTGCGTTTCAGTCTTTCTATTTCTAATTAATCTTTGTTCTTTATTTACTTATAAATAGATGTGTTTACTTTTATTGAGAGGGCTTTTTCTCAAATATTCTCCACAAGTAAAACTAAAATAAAACTTTAAGTTAGGCCCAATATATTATTGTAATAGTTGTTTTGTAGTTGTCATTATTTATATTTTTAAAATAAATAAAAATTAACTAAAAAGAGTTTATCTTTATTTAACCCTTATAAAAGGATAACATATTTCATACTCGAGGGCATCAATACTCAATTTGAGCTATTATTCAAAATTTATATCAAAATAGGAATATTGTGTCACCACACAACGATGAGCATACAACCTGAAAAACACACATCTAAAGTGTGCTGTTAAGTTAAAAGAAAAAAATCTTAAATTTTTTTTTGCTTGAATAACACACACAAATTAAATCTATCATTTTAGATAATATTCACAAGAACAAGATTGGCTATTCATGTTTAAAAATTATTTTTCATAATAATTAAAAAATTAAGCCTTAACTCTATTAAATTCATTTATTTTTAGAATATATTTTTTTGCTAGTTTTGACATAGCTGTAGTAACAGTTGGTACTAAGCTAAATTCGTCAAGATTAATTGAATAGTATTTGGTCAGACCTGTAAATAATCTAAAAACTTTAAAATATTAAGCTTTCTTTTATTTGTAAATTCGTGTCTCATTGACTGATTAGACCTAATAGGGCAATTGGTACAAGCATAGCCAGGGGTCGAGCAAAAATTAAATTTTTTTTAACTTGGCAACACACATTAGATGTGTGTTTTTCAAGTTGTGTGCTCATCAGGAATTGAATGTGTCTTGGTGAGTGTGTGGTGGTTAGGGATGCCCTATTAAAATCACATGACTTTAAATTTCGATTTTTTTATTTCAATTTTTTTCGGTCTTTTTGTATAATGATAATTTTTTTACGAACTAACCATCATTGGACTGCAAGGAAGACCTAAGGCCAGCCTAGGAGAGATCCCAAATAATTCTAGTAAATAAATAAAACTTAACCATTCATTTATTGTTATTTTGGTTAAGTCTGTCGTTTTTTTAAGAATTTCTAAAGTGAAAATATTCTTTAGCTTATTGATTATTATTGGCAAACATTATTATATATCAATATTTATTAATTTCATATAACGCTAATAAAAAACTTAGAAAATAAGTTAAATGTTTTAAGATAAAATTGAAATAATTGTATCATTTGAAGCTTTTTATTATGCTTGTTTTAATTTAGTTGGGTTTTTATTTTTTAATAATAAAAAATATTTTTAATATTAATTAATAATATTGAGCATTCATTCATTTAATTAATAAAAATCTAGTTAATAATTTTTTCAATTTACTTAAAATACCATTAAATTCTGATAAGATCTATTTCCAGGGCATGGGGATTGTGGGACAAAGGGACTGGGAATTTGAAGGATTTGTACTCAGACTAGAAAAGGCTAGCCGTTTAACGGATATTTGTTAGCAGATTAATTAAAATATTGGCAAAATGAAGGCTAGGTATCTCACACCAAAAAAAATCAGTTGAAACTAAATCCTGCTCATTCTAAGCTTAGGCTTGGTTGACTTTACTAAATACACAACTAATCCAATTAAGTTGTACTAAAATAGTTCGCCAATTAATTAAGCCGACATCTGGAAATTTAGAATGAAAAACAAGAGAAAAAATCAGGTCTCTTTGGAGTCCAACAGTCCTACGAGACTTTTGCAAATTAAAGATGAAGACTGCAATGATGTCAGTGCTAAAACAGACTTGGCAGCTAGCCCACAAAGACTCTCTAGGTCTTTGTCTAACAAAGTCTCTTCAACCGGATCCATGTCTAAAAGGACTCGTATATCCAAGTCGCAAAAGGCAGGAATTAAATTTCCAGTTTACCAAGCAATAAGATATTTGAGAGAGTCGAATTCAAATGTATTTTTTTCCGAAGAATCTGGAGTAATGATGGCAAGTGTTGCCGAATTTTTAACTGCTGCTCTATTGGACTCAGCGTGGGATATGACCAAACTGCTTAAACAAAAAAGAATTCAACCAAAGCACATATATTTAGCGATAAAAACCAATCGAGACTTGAGCATTTTATTTGGAAATGTTCTTATTCCTCAAGGTGGACAGCTGCTAAAAGCATGGTTTTCAGTGTTTAGTAAATAGCTTTCTTTGGATATATTTTTTAGCGTTCCTTATGTTGTTTTTCTCGTTTATGATTTTTGATCAATAGTATTACCATTGTAAAGTGTTTATTCAACAAATGGTTTTTAAATATTTGTTTATTTTTAATAAATATATTGCATTATTTCTTTATAATTTAACAATAAAGACATTTAAATCAATTTTTTAAGTCTCTTTGTCTAAATGATATCTATTAATATTTATTTATTTATGTCTATGACTAAGGCCGCATATCGACCACATGCTCAACGCCCCGTTAAATAAGTTGGCATTTTATTTCTTTATATTTACACAAGCATACTTTTTTAAATAAAATTAAATAATTATAGATTTAAGAAAAATAAGTTTAAGTTATTAATTGTTTATCTTTTAAGTTATGCTATTGTCATATTTTAAAAGGCTTTAAAATGTTGATGTTCGAGCGTGGCTATTGTAGAGAGATTAGAGGGTGCAAGGATTACCAAAATATCTGTAAATCCCAAATATGAGATCGACCTATGGAATGTTTTTGGTCGGATTTAAGATTTATGATCTGTTTGAATTACACAAACTTGTTTTCATTTTAAGTATTTTAATCAAAATTTAAATAAAATAACTAGATTAGTTAGAGTAATTAAATTGGTTTAATTCGTGGCTCATGTGCATCAAAAGGGTATAAATAAAATATAATTTTAAAAAATGAAGCGAACATTTTTCAATTTAAAAAATGGACACAATGCAGTCACCATATTTCTGCCGATTTGCAGGTCCCAAGCACGGTTAAGAAAAGAGGAGGGTGACATAAGATTAATTAATTCTAGTAATCAAAAAATTTTTTTTTTTAAATCAAAAAAAATATCAAAACTTAAATTCGCACATTTTTTGACAATATTAATTGATCAAATAATTGTTAAATTAAAAAATACAGTAACTATGTCTAGTTAAATTTTGACATACTTAGACTTTTTACATGATAAGGATTTTGACTCCAGTACAACCATTGTAAATTACGTAGAAGTACTCTATAATATATTTGTGAATGAATAAATAGTCTTTATAAAAATTTGTTCATAATTAATTAAATAATTTGGTAATAACCAAACTAGTTATTCAAAACAATATTGACAAGCAATGAAAAGCATGTTGGATTCGTTTTACCAAGCTGTAATCAACAAAATTTAAATTTAAATGAGAAAAAAAATAGTTTGATTAATTATAAGTTTGTTATTTAAACTAAATAAAAAAAAACAATGAAATAAAGTAATTTAAACGGTACAAACATGGTAAGGATATTATTTGAAACGATTATTATACCGTAAATTCTCGAAACTTAGTACATGTAACTAAATCGGATTTTTTAAGTTGTTACATGTAACAAGTACCATCTCGCCCATGTTATAACTTACTTAATTTTATTAAAAATCCGATTTAGTTACATGTACTTTCGAGTTTCGAGTTTCGAGAATTTACGGTATTTACATTAAATACTTTATTAATAAGAAATTTTTTATAAAAAATGGATATACTGTGTGTTAAATTTGTGAGTCTTTTTGGGAAATAAATATGTTTGATGTTTTTCTGAGCAAGAGTATTTTTCACTTTATTTGTGCATTTTATAAGCCAAGCTATATTTAAAGTATTTAGTTCGTGCCGTTTTAATAAAGTTTAAGATTTTTTATAACAACCAAAGAAATTGATTATAGCATATTTAACACTCGAAAGCCCGGCTGATTAATTACAAAAATTTAAAATTAAAATATCAAAGGATATAGTAAAAACTTTTTTTAAAACATGTTTAAAAAATTTAAATATTACAAGTTTAATTTAAGTTTCTTTGAGTAATTCATCTTTTTGAATTTTTAATATTCTTTGAGATAATATTCAAGTTTATATTTTTTAAAAAGGGGTCCTAAAAAACCCCTTGGGCTTTCTAGTGTTAAAAAAATAACAGACACCAAGAAAATTGACAGTTTTAATTTGGTTGGAAAAAGTTTTTGATAATAATTATTTCAAAAATTCCATAATAAGTTTACCATGTTTCAGCTAAGGATATATTAGATGGGAAGGTTTATAAAACAACTTTAACAAACAAAATCATCTGTTTTTACTAAATAAATATATTTAGAAGCCTAATCTAACAATTTATTTTATAAACAATTTTATTAAGAAATAATTTATATTTTAAAAATTTAAGAACCGGATTTTATAATTTTTTATTTAATTTTTTAAGTTTAATAAATATGTCTAGTCATTTTTTCTGTAGATAATCGCCAATATTTTTTGTAATCTAATCTAAAGTTTCAGAGTAACTGCTCACAGAAATATATCAAGCAAAACTCTTGCTTTTTATAAGTAGACAAAAACAATATTATAATTACGTAATTTATTTTTATTTTATACATTTAAATTAATACTTGCTAAAATAAAGACTTCTTGACAAGTCTCTTGAATTATTTCCGGATAAGCATTGCATTAACTACTGACAATTCTACTAGAACTATCAGTTTTTATTGAATAACAAAAACAATAATCATACAAAAACATAATATATTTAAAATAATATTAATTCAAAATAGATCAACTCAATTGATCTTTCTTTGAATGACTTAACTATTAACACTTGATTTGGTCATATTTTTCAGATATTGTTCTACCATCAATTCAACATATTAATATTTAATGATGCTGTCTGTGTTTTTATGTCCAATTCATCGATGCGCTTATAAGTCGGATTTAAAGAGTTTCTTGGTTCCAATGTCAAAGACTTATTGTAGGCTTCATCTGATGACAGCAGATTACATGTATCCAACAAGTACTCACAAACCTTAGTTTTATTAAAGATAGTTAAGTTTTATTGCTTCAAACAGATCCCTTTTACCCTTCGATTGTGATGAATTGTGTATTTGCTCTGTTGAAATGTTCGAATATCTCGAATTATGTGCGAAACCATTCTCAATTTGGAAAAATTAATGAGGTTTCCATCCAAAAAGTCAGGCGTACTTTCCTCAATAAAGACAAGATCCATTAAATACATTCCCAGATAAGGAATGCATGGCGGATCGCATTTATTCTTGCAAAAATAAATAAATACCAGATAATTAGACTTTTTGCCAAAGCTTACCATTGCATCGCGTAAGTTTTTGAACCGACCATCTGATGAAACTAGGTTCTGCAATGTTTCTATTGTTTGTTGACTCTGGAAAATAATTTATTTAGTTAGCATGCTCTGAATTTTAATCTAAAACTTAGGAACCATCTAATCTTATTAAACTAGATAGTTTTATTCTTTTTTAATTGTAGAATCAAAATAATAAAAAAAATTATAAAAAAAATTTCATTTCCAAACAAATTTGATCCAATTTGGTTCAACTCACATTTTTTGATAGCTTGTCCCATGTTGATTTGAGTCTGAAAATTGAGGTGCTGGCAAAAGCAGACATAATTTGTAAAACACCATTGAAATTTTTCAAGAATTTACATATGTTTGCTATAGTTGTCCATTTTTCAAGCTTTTCCAAGCGTTGAGTATGATTCACGCTCATTATTATCTCAGTTACCACCAATTGTGACATCTAAAAATTTAAAATAATCTAATTGTTTAAGTTTAAAAACCAATTTTAAACTAATCACTTCATTAAATCGTTTACTAAATACCAACACGTTTTTGGCATTTTTTTCTTTTCCTGCTTTCATCCACGCTTGACCCAGTAGTTCTCTGAATTGTAAAAAATTTCTTATTATCTTTATTTTTTTTTGTTATCTTACTGGCTTGAAATAGACGCAAATATTTGATAGTCTATATAGGTCATTTGTTCAGCTATTTCTGACACAGACAGGTCGCAAAATTTTACCTTTCCAGGGGACTTGAAAAAAATTTTTATCTAAATTGTCAAACATCTTTTAAAATTTACAGTTGGTGGTCTTAACAAAATTTCAATGTTAATTGTATTTTCTTTCTTCTTCTCAATCGGAATGGTTAATTGCTGGATAATTTGCTTGGAAACTTTTCTCTCTGTATCAGTCAGATTAGACTCATTTAACATTTCATTAATTAAGTTAAGAGTTTCCTCTTTAAGTTTAGGGTTATCATCAAAATCAAATGGATGCTTGGTGACCCAATGTCTGAGTATGTTTAATACGCGCATTGAAGCTGCCGTATTGACCAAGAATAAATTTTTTTTTGTTTTTGAACAATCCAATGCTGGTCCAGAGCTATTTAACCTATCAACCCTGGGAATTGAGTTTATTGATACCCTTGTGTTGTCCAAAGAGTAACGAAATGTTTGAGCCTTGTCCAAAGATGTCTGTGAACCTGAAGTTGCTATTGCAAATGCTTTTGTAGCTTCCGTATTGCTAGTTCTTCGTCTTGATGATCGGGACGAGGTTACCACCACTCCAGCATAAACACTAATTGGCAATTTTCGACCATTATCGGTCAAAAATCGTTGCACTGAAAAAGTGTCACTAAGTCGCTTGCCTTAAATTAAATAATTATACTAAAATAAATCAATATCTAAATTACTAATTTTTTGAGCATTTTGCTGCACAGCCATCAAAATTTGGTTAGTTGACAAACTTTGTGATGTTTTGTGTGGAGCAGTTCTCTTTGGAGCCATTGCTGGCGACAAAGAAAGTGCTTCAGCAGTGCTCGAACATCCAGCATTGCTTGTCAATAAATTTGACTTTTCCAATGAATCTTTCCAAAACTATGGAAAATAAAAAAGTCTATGGAAAATAAATTCTTTTTCATTTTACAATTAAAATTACAGTTAATCTAGATGCAGAACTTGTTGCTGAAGAAATCGAACCATTAAAACTTTTATTACCATTTATAAATCTTTTGTATTTGTTTCGATTAGATGAGTCGATTCTATAGTCATAATCATCGTCAGTGTTGATATCATCATAGTCGTCTTCTTCAGTTTTATATTCCATAAAGTCATCTTCATTTTGAATCTGTCCCGAAGAAATGCCTGATCCATTGCCAGAACTTATATCTGGTTTTTTCAAGTCAAATGAGGCAGCCAGAGGTTTGGTAGATCCAGAGTTTTTTTTTTCACTTTTAACAGAGAAAATACCATCACTTACATTTACTTTAGTCAGATTATTAACCACATTTTCAATCAAACTATTTGTTTTCTCATTTAAATTTAAATTTTGTTGATTACAGCTTGGTAAAACGAATCCAACATGCTTTTCTTTGTGATCATCTTTTATTCTGATGTTTGCGATAGAATTGGCTCCTGAAGAACAAGTCTGAAGAGTTTCACAGGAAGCGATAGGAGCCAAGCGCTCTTTTTTATCACTCAATCCATCAGACACTTCATTAGGATTATCATTCTCGCCCAAATCATTTTCATCTCCTTCCATAATATTCATATTTTCAATATCAATAGCTAATGAAAAAAATTAAAACTAAAATTCATTTTTTTAGGAGTTGTGAGGTTCGATTAAAGAATTTTTTGAAAATAATTGATTAAAAATAAGTTTAAATTTATTAAATTTAAAAAACTTTAATTAATTTATTAAAAATAAAAACATTTTTTGGTGAACTTCACAATGTTTTATAAATTAATTTTTTTACCAATGTCTCTTCGAATGGAACTAAATCGGCTGTCTCTTTTCACATAAATATCTCGTTCTTCATTTATCGAAGGCAATCGGTATAAGCCAGCCACCGAGACTTTACGACTCAGTTCATTATTTATGTCACTTCTAGCATTATTTAGTTTTCTGTTTATCAAATTTATAAAAAAATATTAAAAAAAATCTTAAATGTAACCAATTTATCAACAAAAAGCATTTCAATTTTTTGGCTACACCTCTTTGAACTAGTTTAATCACAATTTCTTTCTCAATTAAATTAATAAATAATTATTTTCTAATATTTGAATTTACTTATTAAAAATGTAAGTTTTTTAATTTTATGAAATTTAAGTCTATCAAGTTAAATTTTTTTATTTTTTAAAATTCATATATCACATAAGAATAAGAGTAGTTAGCTTAAAGCTTAATATTTTCTCTTTTTTTATTGCCATGCAATTTAAAAAAAAAATTTTATTTTAAATACCATAGTTAGGTAATTTCAGATATTAAACTAGCTTATAAGCACATAAAATATAAAAAACCGTATAATTTTAAAAACCTGAAATCATGTTCACCAAGTTCAATCGAATGTTTTGGCGATGAGTCATATAAGTTCTTTAATGCATTCAAAATAGCAAATGGGTCGGTAAATACTCTGTAGGTTAAAAGGAATGTGTTCAAAAAATCAATGCTCAAAAATCTGAGGTCAGTAAGACGCTCAAGTAGCTTGTCCAGAGTGGCTTGCCGAATCTTATTAATTAAAATTAATTTAAACGATTTAATTTAATAAGGTTTTACTTGAGGTACTTTGCATGAATTTAAAGATTTACAATATTTTACATCATTTTCATCTCTAAATAATTTTTGGTCCGAACTTTAACAAAAATTTTTTTATCCATTTATTTTTGATGATTTAAAATGGTAAAAATATTACTATGGCATGGCTTTGTTTGGCATATTCACTGAATTGCTGGTATTTGTGTTCTGAAGCAAGTTTGAGTAATTCAAATTATCAATACACTTTAATAATTAATAGTTATTAAATAAAAAATAATAATTATTTAAAATTTTTTATTACTTGACTAATATCTCCACACCAGGCTTGTTTTTCTCCCAAAGATGATGCGATAAAATGAATGGTTCTTTGTATCTCGTTATTTGACTGAACCAATTTGAACTCACAGCTAAAGTCTGTCGGTTGGTCCTTATTAAAAAAAATAGATCCATTTGACTCTGTTGATATCATTGAGGCCGCCGAAATCGAATGATCATCCGAAACAATTGAAACATCTAAAAATAATTTAAATAAATTTTTAATAAATTTAATAAATTTTTTCAAAATTACTCTCTTCTTCGATCATGCTCAATTCGTTGGTAACATCTTCAATTAATTTACATTCATTTAGAGGAATTGCTTCATAAGGCTTTGTGCAATTAGAGAAAATTTTTTTGAAAAATTAATTAAACAAATTACTTTGAATAGATTTAAGCGTCCATTCGAAGCTCTTGTTGTGACTATTAAATGGTTAGTGAACAAAAAACACTTGACAACATTTCTTTTTTTTATGTCTTTAAGTTTTACACCCAGTGTTTTTGATTTGAGGGAAGTTAAAATGATCAGCAATCCTTGTAGTTTTTATCAATAAATAAATGCTGATTAATTTATTTTTGTCTTACCTTCACGAATAAACACCTGGTTTGCGTCTAAAATTACCTCACAACCTTCTACTATCATCTTTTCTATTGCTAAATTACATCTTATATTCTCTGTTTCACTCACCTCATCATGCATTGACTTAAAGATATTAAATTGAATATTTTTAACTTTTTAAGAATCTATCATTTTTTAATTTAAAAAAAAACTTTTCAAATTTTTTTTAATTGGACTTTTAAGATCAAAATTTACAGGTTTTTTAATTCTTTCTCATATCAGATAAAATAATATAATTTCACAATCAATAAAGAGCATACTCTAGAGATTGTTAAATTTATTTTAACAATTAAAATCATCTAATAAATATTTATATTAATTTTTGGAACAAGCTTAAAATTTAAGTTTTAATTAAGATTATTTTGGATATTTCAAAACGTTCATAATTGTTTTTTGTAAAGTGCCAAAGTAAAATTTAAATTTAATTAAAAAAAAGAATTCTTAAATCACTTTTTATTTTTAGTTAATAAAGAAGTATTTAAAGGTCGTTTTAGAAGTAAGTAATTGGTCTCTATTACTCACAGAATAATATTAAATTATTTTTCACTAAAATTAATGATATTAAAAAATATTATACGAATTAAATTCATTAATGTTTTTAAGGTAATTATTTTAAAAATTTTGAATGATTTTGATACAAATAATTCGAATAGAAGAAATAAAATTAATCTATGTAATCTGAGATTTTTTTTTAACAATTAATTTATTTTATGTCAGATAGACTTTTAAATTTTGATCTAAATTTGTTCATTGAAGTATTAAAAATAAAGGTGAGCAAAATTCAATATTTATAAAATTACTTCATATCCTATTAAATTGTGATAATACGGAAGCTTTTTTTCAAATTTATTTGAACATTTTTCCTGAAATTATTTTCCTAAAGCCCTTAAATTCCGCTACATAAGCTTTCTATAAAAAAAATAATCTATCAACTTTGAATGGTTATTATAAACTACTTTTAATTGATTTTTATATTTTCTTTTAGTTAATATAATATCAAAATCGATTGACAGATAAAATCAGTATCATTAATCAGTAAAATCAGTTAAAATTTTAAACAAAACTAAGCTCTTTGGCAAAATAGTCAGATATTTAGAACAAAAAAGCTCTTTTTATCAAAAAATATTTAATAGAATTAGATTAAATTAAATCTTTTGATCAATCATGTTTAGAAAGCTTTCAAATTATTAAATTTAAAAACTTGATAAAATGAAATTGTTCGACTTATTACGTATAGAGTAAAAAATTTTCTTCAGGTAATTCTTGATAATCAATAATGAAAGATTATTATAAACTTTAGAATTCTGCTTATGATAGAATATGTTTTTCAATTAAAAATTAAATTTCTTTCCTGGCACATAAAATCAACAATAGTTAATAGTTAAAATTGATTTCCTTAGTGTACTCTTTTAATTTCTTATATAAAGATAATGTATAAAATGTATTATGTGTAATTGATATAAAAAACATAAGATTATCAAATTAATTTTGCTATTAAATGTTACCCTTGATAGTTCCTCTAGTTTTTTCTTGGCGTTCTCGAGACAATAGAGCTCGTTTGTTGACGTATGTGAAGTAAACGAAATTAATTGATGTAATATTAATATATACCTGGGTATCTAGGGGTCTAAAATTAGTATTTTTTAAATAAAAATTTTAATCAGTCACCTGGTGCATTGGATAAGTAAGAAAAATGTCCAATGAGCGCCCTTCGCATTTTGGCTTCTCTTCGCATCTCTTAAGCAAACTTCGAAATTCAATCGATCTAATCTTAAGATCGGTAAGTATCTGTAAACTGTAGTGATGGTTGCGGACATATTCTTGGTATATTACCAATACTGGAAGTAAAAAGTCAAACAAATCACCAACAAAAACTGATGGCCAATTTTCAAGCTTTTTGTTTAGACCTTTGTAAAATATTTGATGTAAAAAGAGCAAAATTTCACTTTTAATAAAAAATAAAAAAAAATTAGCAAAAAGATATTATTTTTTTTCTAAATTTTTTATTTAACCTATTAAGAAAAATGCAATTGACTTCTTCATGGGTTATGGCAGGCTTGCTGCTACAGGCTGCCATTTTAAATGGTCGTAAAAAATTGGAGACCAATATTTCCAACTGGGACATGTATTCGCCCTCCTTTTCGAATAATTCAAAAACTATTCGATTCCTTTTTCGTAGGTTTAGGGCATCCGGAGATTCAATATAATCTTTTACTATACGTTTCCATCTACGACGGTACAGCCATCCACGGCACAAACTTTGTACCTTTTTTATCCTCTTCATGTCCGATGATTCTTGATCTGCGATTGTTTTCGCTACAATTAAATCATGTTGGCCTTTGAGTCTTTTTAACTAAAAAAAATTAAATTTTTGTTTAACAATTAGAATAATCTTAAATCTGAATACTTCATCTCTTAATTGCTTGACTTCATTTGAAAGCTCTTCAATTTGGGACAAATATTGCCATTTGCTTTTTGTCTCTGTTTCATACAGTTGGTTTAGATGCAAATATTTATGCTGTAATTCGGCATTTTCTGAAGCCAATTTGCTATAAGTGCAATTTTTTATGGCATCCATCCATTGGATACACTCATCCTCATTTTCAGCACCGAATTCCATTGGATTTTTTCCATCTTTGGAATAGGTCAATGAAAAACAGAACTTAATTTTTTAAAATAAACTCTAAAACAAACAAGTTAGGTATTTTTGTTACTAGTTTTATTTCTCCTTCTTTGGTATTTTTTGTATTTGTCACAATTCTGTTACAGTAGCAGCTTTCGAGAACAATAAGGCCCAAAGGCTTGGTACTATTCACTGTTTCATAATAGAATAGAAAATTTTGATACAAAGCAAACCATTTGATTTGCCATTTTCCATTTGAATCATTCGAGCGTTTCCAAAGGTATCCACATTCACGGTGTTCTAAGCGTGCCTTTAAAGCGATTGTATTCAAATGAGATTCGTTTATTTTACACCCATTCCTCTGCATGGTAAAACTTCTAAAAAGAATAAAATTCTTGTCTATTCTGAAATAAATTAAAAAAAATATAAATTTTTGTCATATTATTTGATAGATAGATAGATAATCTAGGGAACTAAAAAACAACAAGTACATTTTTTCTAGTTCTTTAAACAAAGGCTTGCCGAGACCTTGGAAAAGGCAATTTATCACCAAAATTGGAAATAAAGGTTTGCTAATTTTAGAAAAGTATGCTAAGTAAACGAAAGATAGTTTCCGTGTTTTTATTTTATTAAATATAAAAATTTGAATCATCCAAGTTTTTAATTAAGCATCAATCTCGACAAGATATGCAAAAATCAATGATTTAATGAATAAGCCGGAATATTGATCATGAAAATATATTATCATGGGTTAATTTTAACAGATTCCGTTCAAAGCCAACACAAATTAAAAAAAAATTAATTAAAAAAAATTAACAAAAAATATAAAAAAAAAACGAAAAAAGCTATTTTTTATTCATATAATTCTTTAGTTTACTCAATACGAATAAAAACATCGTTTTTGAATAATTAAAAAAAAACATAAAATTTTTAAATGACTTAATCCTTCAGGAGCTTTAAACATAATTTGCATTTCAATATTTAATTCAATATACCGAAAAATTTAAAAGCTAGATAACATTAAAATTTTATATTTATTTGTTCTAAATTAAACATTTAATTAAATTCGTGATCTTGTATCATAAATAAAAATAAAAGAAAATTATTTATTATCTTTAAATTAGAAAAAAATCTTAATTTAAAAATAAGTATTTACATATAAATAAAAAATCATAAATGCTATTCAATTTTATTTCAAGCCATTTTTTTTCTCTTAAATCTCTTTGGACAAATATTTTAATTAAAAATCAGATTCTTTGTCCTCGAAGGTAAATTAATTTAACTATTACTCACATCTGAAAAATTATCTAATAGTTAAAAGCTGATTTAATTTTATTAAATAAGTGTCATATCTGTCAAAGTGAAATTTCTAATAAAATTAACTATTTTCCATACATTCATGATAGCTAAAGTCTCTGAAAACTTCATTCTTAATTATTTTATCAAAATATTGTATAGCATGATCAATTTGGTGCTGTTATGTTGGATATTAAACTTAAGAAATATTTTTCCGTTTATTGTTAAGTTGCTTTCATCATAATATAAAATCCAGATTATTAATCCACTTAAAAAATAATTGAAACTTAAGGTAATAAACATTGCTAAATTAAAAAACTCATATCGAATAAAAATTCTAATTGAAATACAAATAAGATAGACTTCAAATTACTTAGTTAATATCTTATTTATTTTACTAATTTAAATAAAATTTAAACTCTTTGAATTAATTTATTAAATTAGATTGCATTAGTTTTAAATGATTTTTTAAAAGGATTTTACCGTAAAAGCTTTTTCTTAAGGTGTAGTTCGGAAAAAAAAATTATTTAAAATTATTTTCGCTTGAAACAATAATTAATTATGAGATTTAAAAAGTGCCTAATTACAAGGAAATAAAACGAAAATGAAAAGAAAAACAATCAAAATTCAATTAAAAAACACTTGAAATAACACATAAGGCTCAAGCAAGCATGAAAATAAAACATTTACCAAGTGATGAATTGAAAAACAATAATTTAAAATAGTGCTTAATATTTTCAAATATATAGTAAAAGGAAATAAAAATAATTAAAAAAAATCTCATTAATTTAATTCAAATTAAATTCTGTGAAATTATTTTATTTAAAAAATTTTAAAAAAAAAATCAGCATTTTAATCGCATTTAGCCTTCTAGCATCATCTAAATTGAGCTACTTAGCTATTTATTTGTTTTTAGCATTTAAATTTAAAAGAATATTAAATCTATTGGTTCTGTCTTACCATAAAAAAATCAATACTTTGTCTAGTGAATTATGTGCTAACATAACGCGTAACCCAATACACTCGAATCTAACCAAAATGCGCCGAGTTTTTAATTACTATCAATTTGATGCTTTTAATACGTATTAATTAAAAATCTAAGAAAAAATCTAAATATAACACTCAATTCATATCTTTATCACAATTTTCATTATTTTTATTTAATTAGTAATAATTTTTGAAATAAATTTTGATGTGACAATTAGTTAAATTCAAATAAACAGTAATATACTCTATGTATAGCCAAAGATTTTATATAAAAAATTTTTTTTTTTGTAAAGAATTGAAAACAAGATTTAAAAAATTGGATAATTATTTCATTTTATTGAAATTGCATTAAAAATAAAGTGTGTCTTTTCACACGTGAAATTATTTATCATTTAAGGTATATTTCAAAATACAGTTTTATTAAGGTGTTATTATTTGGCTCAATTTAATTGAAGAGAACATTTATATATAATATTACCTAGATTTTTAAGGTTGGCGGTGGGTTCTAAAAACAAATATTTTTCAACAATCGTATAAACCGTATAATTTAATATTTCTATTTTCCCTATTTTCATCTAATTTTCGCCTAAATTAAAATTAAATCTTCATCAATCCAACATATCTATCATCTAAAATAAATAGTTTTAATATCGACCAAATCAATCATCTAAATCTCAAAATCGAAAAAAATAAGCTTTTTAAAATTAGTCAATTAAAGTATTTTTTTATTATTTATAAAGAAAAAAAGATAAAATTTTAAAATATTTTATTCTATATAAAGTAACTGATGGGTTAGCTTAAATATTTCAATTATTTAATTTATAAAAATAGTGGTTTTAACTAAAAAAAAATATCATTGATTCGAACTTTTTTGTTAAGATATATTTTTATAATCAATAAACTTGTAATATTTTTTATTTACGAGAAAAATAAACTTTACAACAAAAAGAAAAAAAAATATTAAAATACACACTTTTAAGCCTCAACTCAGGGATTAATTATATTCAAAAAAAAAACAAAACGATTCTAACACAAGGCTCTATACAATCATTGTATCAATGGCTTCTTTCGTTACTTTCTCGAGGCAGGGAGATAATATCTGGAACCGATTTCTGTAAAAAAATAAATTTTATTAAAATTAAAAAATAATAGAAATTCTTTCTTATTAAAAGTTTTTTTACCCATCCACCATTTTTGTATATCCAGTCACAATACCTATCATGTATGTAATTGGCAGCTATTTCCTTTAATTTAATGACCAGTGCCTGGTTAAGCTCGCCTCTTGGCTTCATACTCCTCACCATTTGAACACTTCTGTGTATTAGCTCAAAAAGAATGGCAATTTTGTTCCACACCGAATCGTATTTGTTCAAATACTCAATTGCCAATTCATCGAACTTAGAATAAGTTGAATTTTGGATAAAATCATGCAGTTTGCTTTCCTCAATTGCCAGATCGCTCATGTCTGTCTTTAAAAGCTTAGAACTAGCTTGACTAATAGTCAAATCACTGCATGAGTACAGGTTGTACACAGACTGTTCGTCTTCTTCATCTATATAAGGTATATCTATGAGATCAATACTGGACAGACTTGATTTTTCTTGGGAAAAATTTGCCGAAGAGTTGGTACATGAAGCAATTTTTTTCAATCGGTCGGCAACTTCTGAGTAAAATTTTTCTTTCAAAATTTCTAAATTGTCCAATTTGTACGATTCATTAAACTCGGTCAAATCTCTTGACTCAGGCGAGCACTGTTGTTTGGAAGCTTGGTGTTCCAGTGTAATTTGAGGCAGTATTATCTTGGACGGCTGTTCGTCTGTAACTACCAATTGAAGTGGACATTGTGTGCCATTTGTTGAGGTGGAATTCGATCTATCCGCTTGTTTACTACTTGAATTATTGTTACTTACATTTTTGGCTGTATTGGGACTGTGTCTGAAGCTGAATAGGCGCGAAAATTTAAAATTTGCCTGACTAGTGTCCAATTCATCACTCTTTTTCTCATTAATTCTGAACAAATTTCGGAAAAACTTGTTCAATTTACCAGGCTGGTGTTGATTTGGCGAGTTGGTAGATCTATTTTTGGATGATATCCTTGCCGGCATAGTTGAATTAAACACAGACATTCTCTTAAAACTTATATGAGATGATTTGGTGAATGTTTCGTCATCTGTTTCTTCATAATCCTTGTCCAAATTGTGCTGGTTGCTTTTGGATTTCTTTGAGTTGAGTCTAAAAAATGAGTAGGTCTTCTTGGATGGTTCAATCGCTTGAATCTTATCTGTCTTAATATCACTTAAGCTCATACTCAATCTCTTGTTATCGTCTCTTTTGTGTTTTTTGGTTCTTTTTTTCACTCCACTTTCTGTGATTGTGGTTTCCAGTGGCGCATCAGTTTGAGTAGTCAGAACTGAAAGGTCCAATGGATGAAAATTGGTGGCTACGTAATAACTATATGGCCTGGTAGGCTTCAAGTTGTCTTCTTTTACGGGCAATTGAATGGCTTTTATTTGTTCAGGTGTCTCAGGTGGGGTCTCCAGAACAGTCTGCTCTTTGGTCGATTTGTTCAAGCCCAAGTAGGAAGAGATAAACGAAGATGATGACGAATTTGTGATCGAATATTCTGAACTGGTAATGCCAAGTAATGTTGGTGGCAGTTCCAAGTCACTCTGTTTCATTTCTGGCATATCTGCGGACTTTTTAATAAACTCTTCAATTAATTTATAAGCATCACACTCGCTCATTATTATTTAAACAAATATAAAATTTATTTTCTGTATGTATAATGGTTTGTTGATATTTTTTTTTATGTAAAACACATTCTTGACTAAAGCATGATTTTTCTAAAAAATAAAAACATAAGTGATGGTCGGCAAATTTTAATTTTTGATTAAATATTTTATTTTTTTTTAAACCAGCCATTACCATATCTTATCAGAAACTAAAAACTAAAAAAATAAATTATTTTTTTTGTTGTATTCGTAATTTAAATCTGGCTCCATCTAGTCTAAATATTATTTTTTATTAAAATACAGAAAAAAATTTTAAATTCAAAATTTGAACAATAATTTAAGCAAATATTAATCTTTGGTTTAAATAAAGGCTTATTTAATTTGGTTTTATTTGGTCAATTTTTGGATCTAGATGACCACCGAAAACAAGCTATTAATCTCTTTGGAAATTAGTGTGTCATGAAACTTGGGATATCTTAAATGCTTATTTATTTATTTATTTCTTCATTAGAATAAGATAGCTCAATTAGTCCAGCTGCTACGAATGATTAGTTGAGCGAGTCTGCTCGCATCTGAAAACATTGGCATCTATCTGATGAATAGCTGGCTATTATAAGCACTAAATAGTTCGATATACCGACCTGATTTCTAACTTTTATCTTAAATAGATAAAGTTTGAAATTTGGCCAGCACTAAAGCCGAAAATTCCTAGCCACAAAGTTAAACTTTATTTGGAATGGAATAATATAATTTTTTTTTATTTAAAAAAGTTATTACTCAAATAAAAAACACAAAATTTAACAATCACACTTGACTTAAAGTATTAAGACAAATATCCAAGCACTTGAGACACCACAATATTCAAACTAGACACAATCTATATTTCTTACAAAATCTTTATAAAGATTTGTTTTTTGATTAAAAATTGTAAAGGTGTTTGTATTTTTCACTCAAGCATTCATTTAAATTTTCTAATCGATCTATTGCGCAATCTTCTTCACATCTAAGTACTTGATTGTATTTGGTTTAAGCTGTAAATCTAATATTTACCCTATCACTTAGATAATCAATAACATATGAGCAGAAAGCTTCTAAGTTGCTAATTGTAAATACCAATTTGTCTCTACTTTCGAGACACGAGGTTATTCTATCTTTCTATCAATATTTATTTTGATGCCTTGAAGTTGTTGGTTAGAAAAAATAAGATAAATCTTGAAAAATCAATTGAAAAAAAATGTTTGGCTAGTAACTTTTGCATTACTAAACGCTAAATAAATTCTATCTTTTACTAATTTTAAATTAACAAAATACACAATCATACTCTCAATCATAAGCATAATTTTTTTTTCATATAAGGCTCTTGGTGTTAGTATAAATGATTTAAAATTTTATAATGAATTTTTTAAGAGTATTTTACTCATTATTCTTTTATACAAAGTAAATAAAAAGTCTTGGCTCTTTCTAGGAAAAAAAGGTGAACAAATTAAGTTGAAAGAAAACAAAATAAATTTAAAAAAAAAATTTAAATAAATAGCTCTTGGGCAAAATTAATTGACAAAAACAAATTTAATCAATTTGATGCTTTTGATATCTTGATTGAATATGATGTTTTTATAAAACATAACAAATGGTCAACGAATTTTCCAAAAAATTCTCAAAATTATTTGCCATAAGCTTTAAGAATATAAGCTAAGTCTCAATTTAAACAAAGTTGACGGATTCTCTAATTAACAACAAAAATATTTTTAAATATTGAAATTTAGAAAGAAAAATATCTAAATTTAAATTTAAAATTAATTAATTTAAAATAATCTTGCAATTAAATTTTGCATTTAAAAAATAAACAATTATTATTAATCACAACGGGAGATTCATCATTTGGTTAAAAAATAACTTAAGAAATTTCAGACCTATTTCGGCTTCTAATTTAAATAACTAATACTTAAGTCATAAAAAAAAAGAGGAAATTTTTTGTCACGATTTTCTTTTTTTAATTTCTATAGTAATATTTACTCAAACTAATTTTGTAACTAGTTTAATTTTAGATCATATTTTCCCAAACACATTAATAAATTTTCCAATATATATATTTATTTTTTTATTTACTTTAGCCATAGTAGAAAATTTAATTAGAAAATTTCTTCTACTAATACCCTAACAAAGCTTTATATAAACTCCTAGTTTGTTGTGGTAAAAAAAAACCATCCTGACCATCGTTTCCTGTGATTTATTCTATTTAGCTTCTTTCCCATCAGGTTATTATTTATCTTTTTGATAAGTTAATAAGTTTAAATAATCTAATTTGATTTATTAGATAATAAAAATTAATATGTATTTAGAGAGATTTTTGATTAATACAATAGATATGTTCCGCGAAAAATCTATGATTGATAAACACATATTTCGGCAAAATAGACTTGGGCTTTTGAATGGCTTTATCATTTGGCTAATCTTAGAAAGCATGAAATGGAAATGATAATGAAAGTAGTTGGTCTAGTGGTTAAAAATTCGAGTAGTCTCGTTTATTTAGACTTAACCACTTGTTTGAATTAACTATTCGAAAATATCAGAAGCCATTGATTCGAATCGTTTTGATGAGTTTCTCGGCAAATTGATTTAAATCATTAGCCGATAAGATTAAGATACTTCAAATTATGAATACTTTTTTTCTATTTATTTTTACTAAAATAATTTTAATAATTAATATTAGTTTAGTCAAGAGCGGCTCTTGGATAAATGACATGAAGCTCTCAAAATCGATTCAAATCAGGCTAATGATTCGTGGCGGAAATATTTTTTCCTATTCCACAAGATGAATATTTTGCCCCAAAACTAAAAGCTCAGAACTAACTTTTTATATAATTTCTACAAATCTAATCATCTATATTTGCCAAATCAATTACTGCCTTAGAATACCAGATCAATTTGTTTAAATCATTAATTCCAACTTGCATCTGACATTTGAATCAGTAGAGCAAATTTTCTGATATTTTGAAATAAAAATTAAAATTTATAAACTATTTACTTTTATTATTTGAATTAACAATATCAAATTAAAAATTTGCTACCAAAATTTAACAACCCAAGTCTCGGTCTTAAATTTCCGAGATAAGTTATTTTACAACCCATGCTGCCTAAATATTTGCCCGCTACTTTAAACCATAGCAAAATAAATTATCAGTCTTAACTTGGCTTAATTACAGGGGAATTTTTTAATAATTATTTTTACTAAAGATAAAATTTGATATTCAAAAAGCATAGATTGGGGCTAATTGTTCAAGAACTATTTTTTTAACACGTTTAATTTACACAATACAAAAGCTGTTATAAGATAAATATTTTCATAGCATGACATAACAAGTTTTTACGGTCTATTTGCTTCCAGAATGTGACGCAATCGGAACATAATTACAAAGAACAAAAGCATTGAGGAAAAGACTTTAATGGAAATCCGAGTGGTAGACTCGGCATAAATTTTAATTTTACATTTGATTAATTTTTAATTAAAACAAGTTTATAACTCATGACTTAAACCTGCTTATTTACTATCCGCTATGTTTGTTATCTTTAATTTTAAATATCGAATTTTTCGACCCATAAATTTTTTTTTAAAAGTCAAGAAAACAATTGTAGTGGACAAATAGAAAAAGTTATATGACCCAAAATTTGGCTTGGTTTAAAAATGTTCTCATTGATAATTTGTGGTTTCTTATCTCTGAGCAAGATATAGAGAAAAAAATAGAATTTTTTAGACTAGTGTTTTGGAAAAATTCGATATAAACCGCATGGAACATTTCTAAAATCGATGCTTATTCATCTTAAAAAAACTCATTAATCTGATAAAAATACTTGCTAATAAAACAAAACAGTTATCTCGAACAGATTTTTTATAAATAAGTTTTTTTAATTAATTTTTTTTTCTCAATTTTAACAGTGCATAGATTAAAATTTTGAGTATTTGTTTAATTTTGATAGATAAAAAAAAAAGATTTTTTTTGACAGTTTTAAAGATTTTGGTTGATTGAAAAATTCGATGTTGACATGTTTAATTTAGACATTTTGAGTTAGTAGTTGTCTTAAGTAAATATTTTTTTATGACAATTTTTCTTATCATCTAACTATTTACAAGTAAATATAAAAATAAAATTAATTTTGTTTTAGTTTTTTAGGTTCTAAATGATTATTTATTAAAAATTTTCTTAGCTCTCCTGCTGTTAACAAACAAATTTAATAATTTTGAAAATGTTTATCTCTGTAAATGAGACAAAAACTTATAAAATTCAATTATTGAATCTTAATCCTTGCTAAAAAATATGAAGGTTGCTAGCCAAAATTACCTCTAAGCCATCTGAAAAGAAATTTGCAAAATTCACATTACTCAATTCTTATAATTAAAAAAATACTCTTAGGTCAATTTTAATAAAGCTTATTCAATATTTTAATAAATTTTTAAACCAAAACATATCAATATAGGTAAAATTAGTTATTAATTGAGACCAGAAATACCAGAAATTTTGATGATACTTTTCACAAATAATTTGCTAAAGAAAAATTATTTACTTTTTATGTCTTGAAATTTAGACTATCATCATTTTTTACGGTGTTAATAATTTAGAAAATAATTTGATCTATAGAGGTTCATGTCAAAATGGCTTACCTGAATAAAAAACTTATCAGTCTTAATGTTTCAATAGAGCTTTGGTTTTGAGTTAATTTATTCTTTTATGGTTAGTTAAACTATTAAATTATTGAATTATTTTTTAATTAAAATAGAACCCTATCATTCAGTAAATATATTTTCTTTTTAAATCCTATTATAAATAGCTTCATTATCTTGACTAATAATTAGATTATAGGACTTCATATTCGGGGAAGGAAATTAATAAACTGGTAAAATTATTGTTTGATATTTTCGATTATTAATCTCCTAAATGAAGATCTAATTAATTAGAAAAATGGTTTATTGACTTTTCACAAAAAATAAGTTAATTCTTAAAAAGATGATTGTTTTTTTTTCAAAAATTTTAGCTAATCTATTAATATGATACATAAATGAGTTATGATATATAGAGTTTGAAAATTAAAAATTTTTATTAAGAGATTAAGAATTTTTATGATTTTGGTAGCTTCGCCTGACCATAATAAGCATATTTAAAAATTAATTATCTTATTTAAAAAAAATGCAAGCAAAATAAATAGTTTTGTTTCTTCATAAAATCAGATATTTATTACAAACTAGTAAATATCTCTTTTAATGAGAAAGTATTGAGGAAATACAACAAAAAATGATTTACGGTCATTAACTTTTTTCGAAATTATTTATTTCAGTATCAAGCTAAAATTCGATAAATCGAAATTAATTTTAGATAGCTTGATCTATATACTTTATTAAAAAAAACTTCTTTTTAAATAAAAGCCTTTTTAAAATCTAATTTATGAAAGTTAATTTTTTTATATTTAAACAATACTTTGGCAAAAAGAAATCAAGAAAAATAATTAGATCATATTTTTGTATTGATTTCATCTAAAAAATTTAATCAATTTTCGTTTTTTATATTAAATAAGAAATTTTTCATCCCTTGTTTATCAAGTTCGTCATTTCTTAATATAAAATCATGTACGATTGCTTTATTAATTGTTAATAATTTAAAAAATGGCTTTTTGCAGCTCATTCTTCAATCATTAATGGTAAAGATTAGAGGAATAATCAAGGATTTTTAAAATTTAAATAGTCTCTGATAAAAAACTTGTCGATAGATAACTTATTTATTTGAATAGTATTAATATGAGATAATGGTATAAAAATGGGTTTGATGTTGCTATTTATGGTTTTTTAAACAATTATTACTAAAAATAAAACAAATAATGTATTTAATTTATCTAATAATGACGTAATATTTTTGATAATTGACTAATAAGTAAGCAAGTTTATTTAGGTTTTTTATTTGTTTTGATTTTAAGCTTTTTTGTTGTTGATGGAAAGAGTAATTTGAGTCATAAAAAATTTTTAGCTTTATTATAATGATTTTATATTTTTTCACCTTTTCTTTTTATTCATAAACTTAGTTCAAATATTTGCCAATTTTTCAATTTTTAATTTTTATTAATTCGGCAAATTGTTTAAAACGCTGATACCAATTAAATACTTATACACTGAGACGGCTTCTGCACAATTCAATTTCATTCACTAGATATTTGTCTATTCATATAAAACTAATAAAAAAAATTTGCTTCAATTTTTCATTTAATCAAACATTTCTGAATATTTTCACATTCACTTATTTTTTAAATGGAAAATTTATCAGGCACCAGATTGGATAAAAACCTGAAATTATTTTTGACAAACATAAAAGATCATATGTGAAATACTTGTAAAAAGCACTCAAGATAAACAAAAAGAAATTTTGAAAATATTTTCAATTTAAATAAAACAATCTTTTAAGAAATACTTGAATTTTTGTTCCGAAAACAAAAATACATATTTATAAACAACTGATTTATTCGGTTGGTATTTTCAGTTCCAAGCTAAATTTTTATCAGTTCAATTAGAAAAGTAAATGAAGAGTGGCCAATTAGCCAGGATCTCTGTTAAGGCACCGCTTATCACTTTGGTCCAATAATTGGTATCTACAAAACGAGGCTTTTCATGTTTACACAGAGAAAAGCAAATACTCGAAAGTTTGAAAAAACTATTCGGACATAGCAGAATCTAGTTCAGTTCAAATTAACCTATTTTTTAATAAAATAAATTTTAACTTTTTCTTTTTTTCCAAAAAAAAATAATTAAAATATTTGAGACTATTCGGTCCGAGTCAAATGCTGCATTTCACTTAAGAGAAATTAAGATTTTTCTTTTTTTTTTCTTAAGAATCCTTGAACAAATGCTTTGAAAAAAAAAATTTTTTTATTTTTTTTAACAGATAATTTTATACTTTTAAGAATAAATTAGTTTGTTAAATTAATGACAAAAACACAACTGCAACCACAATAGCCAGTGAGCTTTCAAAATATTTATTTTAAGTATTAAAATTCTGACCTGTTGAATTGTTCTCATTTTTCACGATAAACTTAGAAAATAATAAAATTTCATTAAAAAATAAAAAATACAAATCACAGGTTTTAATAAAATTTAAACGAGGCCCAACTTATGTGTCTAGATTTCTAGTTAGGCTCAGACCAAATCAATTTATTAAATTTAGTTCAGCATAAATCTCAGAATCAACTTTTTCTTTGTCAAAAAAAAAAAAATTATGTATTTTTTTAAACTCAACTAACAACTCATTACAGGTAAGCTCCAATGTGTTCCAAGCACTATTTCTAATCAAAAACAGCTCAAAAATATTTACGACATAAATATTAACTAATACCTTATATAGAAAATAATAAAGAAGAGAGATTTATATTAAATTGGAATGAAAGAAAAATGAGAATATCCTTGTGATTGGACTATGAGAGTAATGCGACAATTTGCGTTTAAATTTAAGCAAAAGACCAGCTCGCGCCAATTCCGCAGATATGTCCGAGTGTTGACACGCTTGATTCTGATAGCAGTGCTTGTTTGGCTCTTTTTGTTCGTGTTCTATGCTTTTTTGGCTGAGTTGGAAAAGTATTTGCGCACACAATTCAGACACTTGTTTGCCAGATCGACCGAGGAGTCGGAAAAAATAAAGTTTCTTCAGTCATATGTGCTGAGTCGTTCCCAAGACGGCCTGGTGCTCAATCCCAAACAGAACAACTTTGAGCTGGCCAAGGTGATCGATCGCAAAACACTGGAGTTCTTCAAGAAGATCCAACGCGTCAACTATGACGTCAATTGCCAAAGTCTGATCGAATGGGACGAAACAGAGGTGCGCAAGGCCAAGCGTATGCTGTTCAAGCTGAAAAATTTGAACAATCAACATCTAAGCAGTCTGAATGATAGACAGAATTTGGGCTTCATACCAACCTTGCCAGAGGAGAACTTCCTATTCGATGAGACAATGTGCAAGCTGTTCCGGGACCTGCGTGGCTATGATGGCTACAAAATAACCAATTTTGAAAAAAAATTTCCCATTGCCTTTAGCATTTTGACCTATAACAACATAGAACAATTTGAACGATTGCTGAAGGCTATTTACAGGCCGCACAATGTCTACTGTGTTCACATAGATGCCAAGAGTCCGCCATTGTTTCACCAAGCCATCAAGTCTATCGTGCAGTGTTTCGATAATGTTTTTATTGCCAGTAAGCTTGAGCGTATAGTCTATGCTGGCTACACACGACTTAAAGCAGACATAAACTGTATGAATGATTTGGTCAGTCCCAATTACGACCATCCTGCACTTAAAGGAAAAAATATTACCAACAATTGGAAGTATGTGCTTAATTTGGCAAGTAGTGAATTCCCGCTCAGGACTAATTATGAACTGGCCAAAATTCTGCACATGTTCAATGGAGCTAATGATATTGAGGTAATGACCAAAATACCATTGATCAGAGTTCAGTACAGCTGGAAGCCTAAGAGAGCACAGAATAGCTCGCACGAGTACATGGTTCGCACCAAGCGACTCAAAACTCCCATTCCGCATAATTTCACCATTGTAAAAGGTCTAGCTTATTGCTCTTTTAGTAGAAAATTTATAGAATTCGCTTTGAGCAATACCTATGCCAAAAACTTGCTGAAATGGAGCGAGGATACATACAGTCCTGACGAATGGTACAATCAGTGTTGAAAAAATATATTTTTAATTAATATTAAATTTTTAATTTAAAGGTACTGGGCTACTCTAAATTATAATGTACAATTTAATCCACCTGGTGGATTCAGAGGTGAATATTTAATTTTTATTTTATTTTAAGATTTTTTTTGACAATTGATTTATCAACTTATCAAGCAATTAAATTTTATTAATATTGATAGATATAAAAATTGAAAGACAATTTTTACTTTAAATTATGCAGTTTTTTTTTTCAAATTAATTTAAGTATATTTATATATAAGCTTTTGAGATTATATAAAAAATAGTATCAATATTTACCTAGTAAAATCATGCAAGAAAAACAAATCTAATAATTGTATTAGAAAATTTTAAAATGAAAATGATTTTATTTTATATACTTTCAGCTAAAAATAAAGTTATCTATTTGGCTTTGAAATTAAATAAAATAAATTATATAATTTTCAGCAACACTAATTGCTTCAAGGCTTGAGTGCTTTAGTTCATAATATAAACAAACAGTTGTTATGTTGTTACAAAACAAAATAATTTATTAAAGAAAATATTTTTATATATTTATGTTTTTTGTTGATAGACCCGAAAAGAGAAGCGATTCCAACGAGATCGCGCTACATTGGTTGGAAGAACTCTTATAAATGTATGGGTGAGCTAAGGCACAACATATGTGTATTTTCAATCGAAGACTTACCAGAGTTGGTGACTCGAAATGAATTTTTTTTGAACAAATTTCTCCTCGACTACGATCCGGTCTCGTATCAATGTATGGAAGAATGGCTAAATTCAAAAGTATCACTTTACCAAACAGTAAATATTATAAACTATTGTAGATTGTTATTTGTTATTCCGTATTCGATAAATCCAACTTGTGCTCGTCTTTTGGACACCAAGCTAATTAAAGACAGAAAAAAGCCCACGACAAACAAAAAAATACCGATTCCAAACGTAAAGAAAACGATTAATCCCAAAAAAAAAATTAGATAATTGTTTTTATTTTTTCATTTTATTTTTTAATTATTATTGTTGACTAAAAGATTGTTTTTCAAGTTTTTTTTTCCCCAAAAAAGAATAAAATTTTCAATTTAACATTTTGTTTTATTATTTTTATTTTTTTTTGAAAAAAATACATTTAACAAACAATCATATTTTATATCTAAGTTTAGATGCGGACTGGTGTAAGGAATGAAAAACATCATAACAAATAATGAGAATAACTTAAGAGTACACATTTTTAAATGATTTTACATATTTTCCAATCAAGCTAAGTTTATAAACTGAATGAAACTAATTTGATTTAAGAAATATGTGTAACTGGTATAGATCATTTTAAATTAAATTACGAAAAAAATTATCTTAGGCATCTCATGATAGATTATAGTCTTTCTTAAAATTGGTTAGCTAATTATTAATGGTTTTTTAAAAAATAAGCAGTTCAAAAAGGTTCACTTGATATTTGATACTAAAAAATAAAATTGATCACCTTGAAAGAGTACAGTGTCAAACAGCAAGATCTTCAACAATTATTTTTACAATTTGTCTTTTTTATGAAAAGGGCGTCCTTTATCATTAAATTAATTTGATATACAACTGGACAAATTATTTTTAATTCTGTTAAATGATAGATGTGAGAAAACAATTCAAAAAAATCCAAAAAATTGATTATTTGAAAAACCAAAAAATTGAAAATTAATTTATCCATTTTACATATGGATAAATTATTATCCTTGATTGTATTTTTAAAATTCATAACTATATAAAGTAAACTAAATCAAAAAAGTAGTCTAAAATTATAAGTTGATAGCTTATGACAATAAAAAAACAAAACTTGAAAAGCTATTTTTCATATTTTAAGAAACTATTTAAGTATTCTTGCAGACAATATTTTCAATACCACTCAAGTTCTTATTTTAAAATTTCAATTAAAAAATAAAACTAAAAAGTCCAAAAATTTGATATTGTATTTGAAAAAAATTAATATTTTATTAAAAACCTTTGAATAATGTGGAAAAATCTAAATCATTATTTTTAGTATTTTGTTTTTCTTTCTCTTCAGTTCGGCCAAACAAGGAACGAAACAATTCGTTTCTAAAAAAATTTAAATTGAATCAAAATTTAAATAAAATTTGAAAATTTATACCTAGCCTCATCAGACATGCTGGTACGGTAAATCGGTGCCATAAAATTCACTAATGGCTTATGGACATCAAATTTTATTTTTCTACCTTTACTGGCTTTAGTATCAACTTTTTTCTTATTTTTAGCTCTTAATTTTTGCAATTCAATTGATTTTCTGGACAGTTCGATCGGGTCTGAGATATTATTTGATTTTCTTTCTATCAGCTCCCTCAAAAGCTGATTGTAAAAGTCCTGGTCATCAAAAATTTCAACATCATAGTCCTTTAGGTGGCGATTCTTCAAAGATTCCAAGTCGACTTCGTCTTCGGCTTGGTCCTCTTTGCCACATATTTTGTACTGTCCTCTTTTAAGCTGTGTGCGTCTAATTATTCTCTCTTTATCCAAAAGAATCTTTGGGAAAAAAATCAGTAACAAAAGTAATTCTTAAAGTGGCTCTTACATGTTCAATTTGCTGAAGTATCGGTTTTTCCAAAGACTCAAAGCTTTTTCCAGTGGTCAATCGAGTTTTATCATACCATTTTTGTAAAGTTGAATCTCTGTACTTTAAAAAACTGCTGTTAAATTTTGCCAAATAAGCTTCAAATTGGTCAGGTTCCATATAATTAAAATGGAAAGTTTTAAATTTTTTTTCTTTTTTTGCTCGCTTGGTCTCCTCTGCCCGCATTTCCTCGTCAGTGTCACTAAAAATCTCTTCATCATCATTATCTGATTCTTCACTACTGCCTTCACTATTAATTCTCTTTCTTTTCAATTCGGGATCACTTTGAGACTCGCTTTGACCTGATACATTTTCGTCCAATTTAAGATCTTTCAAAATGTAGTTCGTTTCTGGAACTTGTTGGATGAGTCTTTGTTGTACTTCAATTAATTGATTCATACATTTTTTTAAAGATTTTTGATCTAAAAAATATGATTAAATTCTAAAAATTTACTTATTACTGAATTTACTTTCAATTATATTTAGTTCGTTGTTGGACTTGGACTCTTCGGATAAATTTTGAAAAATTTTTTCAAATTGGTCATATTGAGGCAATTGGTTGACCACATTTAGGACATTTTGTAATCTGACTCTGGTTTCCACCAAATTGTCCCATAAATCTTTTAATTTTTGTTTAATTTGTGACAAATTGGTTTGCCAAGATTACTTAATTGATTTTTGACTGCTTTTCCTTTTTCAATTTCTTCTTTTTGGTTATAATTGGAAAGCTTTAAAGGTTCTTTTCTGGTGGACTTTTTCTGATGATTTTTGCGCTCGACTTCCTCTATTTCCTCCTCTTCAGACTCATCTATCTCCTCTTCTTCCTCTTCATTGCCATCCTCTAAATCATCATCCTCATCAGCATTACTATCATCCTCAATTTCTTCTTCGGAATCCTCGCTTTCAGATTCCTCATCACCAGAATTTATTTCCTTCCTGCTAGTTGGTTTTCCTTTGTATTTTGTTCCGTATTCACTCAGATCAGCGATTGGTGCACGAATGCGTCTTGAATGCTCTGTCACATTAAACTCAAGTTCATCTCCATATTCATTTGATTTTTCTATAACTTTTGCCTTGGTATCTTTTGGGAAAAATTGATCAATCTTTATTTAAAACAATCCAGGAAAATATTTATTAACCATCATCAGAATATTCATCAATGTCCTTTAGTACCGGAGCGGTACTACTCAATTTGTTCAATTCATCCCTAAGATTAATGCTCATTTTTATTTATTTTTATTTTTTAGAATAAATTTTAAAACTTTTTTAATAAAAAATAATTCATGTGCTTCGAAATTTAATATGAATGAACAAAAGTTCTTTTCAATAATTTGGAAAAATAAAAAAACTTAACATTTGGTCAAGTTAAGAGTACAAGATTGACTCAAATAATAAAATTTGTTTTAAATCCTAATAAGATGTCTTGGAATTTTTATAATCTTCTATGTCATTTATCTTTAAAAAAAATCTAAATAAAATAATAGTAAATTTTAATTAATGCATTTTGTGCCAATTAAATAGGGTCAATTTTTTAATATTTATTCAAATAATTAAGATAATTTATTTTTAAAAGATCTTTTTTAAATTAATAATAAAGGCAAATAAGATACCGTATACCTTTTTGCTGTAAACATTAATAAATATTATACTACAAATATATTAATTGTTTAGCTTGTTTTGTTGACTCGCATCAATTGGTTTAACATAAGCTTATAAAAAAAATTATTTTTTTATTGTTTCAAATTAAAAACACATACAATTGGTAAAATCGATTAATTTTTTCTTTTGAACATTCAAAATCTCTTGTTGATACTTCTGTGACAATGCTCCGTAAGGATTGATAATTTTGCTTTCTTAGATTTTTGCCAAATTTATTTTTAATATACTAAGTGATAAAACGTGTTTACTTTTAATATGACTTTTTCCGAATTTGGCAACATATATTGATTTGGACCTGGCACATCCGATTGTTTCAGAGCCTTTATTAAATTGAAATATTAATATGTTCTGAATTGATATAAGCATTATTTACCAGGATCTAGGATACCACAATAATTTAACAAATTTTTCCTATTTACTTTTTCATTTATCATTTTTATAAAGTTATTTATATTTTCATTAATTTTTTCGTTTGAATCAGTAAACTCAATTAAAGCAGGATCACTAGGCATGACATAATTAGATGAATCATTTTCTAATTTTTCCTCTAATAAGCTTCCCTGGCTTTCTATTATTTCAATTGATTCATTTTTAATTTGAGACAAAAAATTATAATCACAACTCATTTTCTTAAAAAAAAAAGATATTTTTTATCAATTACTAAAATAAATTTTAAGAATAGATTTACAATTTATTGCAAACTAAAAAAGTTTTATTTTTAAGATTAAAAATTTAGAAAATTTTATTCAGGTTAGCTATATTTTGATTTCGTTTGGTTCTTGAAGAAACTCAACTTTACATTTTGGCAATTTTTCTTGCAGTAATTGTTTGGCCAATCTGTGGTCCTTAACTTTGGGTAAATAATTAATGTACAAATCGCTCAGATTTCTATTTTGATATTAAAAAAAATAGTAAAATATCTAAAACAGCCTTGTTAAAGTTACTCTAAAAGATACAAATAGGTAATTCCAACGTCTGTCACCGATGGCAAGAAAACAAGCTCAAGTTCTTTTAGAGAACCTCTTAAAAAGGACAGTTTGCCTAGAGCTGTATCGTCAATAAGTTCACAATTTATAAACTTAACTTTTTTAACATCTTTTAAACCATCTAAATCAAAATTAATTAAAATGTTTATTGATTGATGACCAAAAAGAATATTTTACTGAAGTATTCGAACCCTCTTGCCATAATGCACGCATTCTCTGCTCTTATCTCTTCGATCTTAAATGCCTCAAAGCTACCAGGAGGCATTTTATTATAATCAACAACATAAGAGCCCCAGTTCTTGAATTTTACTTGTGCACCACATTTTAGGAGCCATTCAGCACAAGCTCTATTTGGTCCAACTTCTTCTACTCGCTTCTCGTCATATCTTAAATAGTATTCTAATATAATTTAATTAAATCAATGAATATTTTTTGATGCAAATTCTAGAGAATAAGATCTTATTAGAATTTAAATTATCTTGGTCATGCAAAATTGAATTGGTAAGATGTAACAAGTGGAGTTCCTCGAGGTTCTGTACTTGGTCCACTTCTCTTTGTTATTTAAATAAATTACCTTCCGGAAGTATTCAGTGGAAGATCCTCTCTGTTTACGGATGACTGCTAGATATATTGTATATTTAATAAATTAAATGAAAAGATAAAGAAAGAACACAAGCAAGATGATATAAATAGTCTTAAAGTAGTGAATGGTCTGGATTAATCAGACTGTAAGCAATATTTTATTCTCAACACTGAAAAATGTGAAGTAATGCATACTGGTAGGAATAATCAAATGGTGTAAGCAAATATGTGCTTCATCAGCAAGAGCAAACAGAATTCTTGGACAAGTTTTAAATGGTTTCAGTAACCATGATTCAAGTATTATAAAAAAATGTACACAAGTCTCGTTAGACCTCATCTCGAATATGCAGTCTCAGTTTGGAATCCATACATGAAGAAAGATATTGATACACTAGAGAGAGTACAGAGAAGAGCTACACGAAACATTAAAGGATTTAGTGAGCTAAGCTATTCAGAAAGACTCAAAAAACTGAACTTTCGACAAGAAGGAGACGCGGTGATCTTATACAAATGTACAAGTTCATGAATGGACTTGACGAGATAAGTTGGTATACCGAACATTTGGATGGTGCTAGTACATATAATACAAAAGGTGATCGATACAGACTAAGAAGAGAACTTACAAAAAATTATTTATCGAGGTATAATTTTTTTACTAACAGAGTTGTTAGCGATTGGAACAAACTGACAAATGAGGTAATATAATCGAAAACAATTGACTTATTTAAAAACAGATTAGATAACATATTGAGTGACTAAAATATTGGTTACAGTCTGATTAATCCAGACTTCATGCATAAGCGTAGCAATTATCATTATTATTATTATTATTATTTTTATTAGTTAAAAGATTAATTAAAATGAAATTGCTCAATAAAGCACCTATATATAAAGATATTTATTTACTTAGCCTAAATCTTGATAATTTTAAATTTGTCTAATTTTTTAAAATGATTTTTTAAAACTTGATCTTTAAACATTTTCTCAAGCTTAACTTTAAGGAAATTAAATTAATAATCATTACTCATTCCATATATGATTGAGCCAATGCCAGAACGGTCTAATAACCGGCTTGTTCATGTTACACACATTTAAAAATGAGTTCTTAAGCCCAGGTAAAATCATTCTTGAGCTAAAATTTTACCATCAAGTCGAGAAGGAAATCTAAAGCGGTTATTAAACCGCGAATGGCAAAAAAAAATCTAAAGATTCAGTTCACTTGGTTATGATTTATTTTCATTTTAGCAATGACAAAATTTTAAATACACAACAAAAAAAAACTGAAAAAAATAATTTAATATAGAATGGATTAATGTAAACAATATTAAAAAATATTTAATTCTGTTTGCATTCAGCGGGTGTTGGCTCGGGTCCTTTGCCAGACTTTGCCTTAGACTTTCCAGTATTTTTTTTGCCGGATTTTCCTTTTTTGCCTTTGTTATCATCTTCGTCGTCCTCGTCATCATCATCATCATCATCATCTTCGTCCTCATCATCAACATCCTCATCGTCCTCATCATCAACATCTTCATCATCTTCATCGTCATATTCGTAATCATCCTCATCCATATCATCTAATTCACCAGTGTAGTACAAGACAGCTTTGGGAACTATTTTTTCTCTAATGTATTGTCCAATTTCAAAATCAGCAATCATGTACAACTCTTCATCTTCTTCTTCATCACTTAATTCCTCTTCATCGGACTTCAAAGCGACTGCTTTTTCGTCCGAGGCTTTTTTTGGTGTCTCGAAAAAGTTAAAGAAAGAGTCCTGTTTTTCCTCTTTGGTTATAACTTTTGGTACGCCTTTTTTATTTCGAGGCTTTATCTTTTTCTTAACTGACTTAATGGTCACATTTTTGCCAGTCTTCCACTCAATTTTGCACCCAGTTGATTTTCCCAAATCAGGTCCTTCAAATGAAAATGGGTCTTTTGGATCAATATCAGTCTTTAATTCATATGTTTTGGTCAATACTTTATTTGTAAAGTATGGATTTTCGGCAAATTCGAACTCAAGTCTGTAGCCATAAGGTTTTTGGTCAAATAAATTGACTCTAATGTCGTGTAAAAAGGCTAAAATTGGTTCATCATGCTCTTGGATCAATTCAGCTGTTATTCTAAATGATTGTAAAGTTTCAAGCCAGAAGTTTGGTATTCCCTTTTTGTCTTCTAGTGATTTAAATTGAGCTTTTAAATTTTTTAAAAGTTCCTTGCCAGATTCGTATAGCTTACTTTCGTCAATAGGTTCGGCTTTTTTCTCTTCTTCACCATTTTCCTTCTCTTCTTCGTCAAGAGTCCATTTTGCCTCTTGTTCATTTGGTTCGTATTCACCAGTAACTATAGTTCGCCTCTTTTGGAAAAATGGTTCATACAATTTGGCATATTTGCATTCCAATTCGTGTAGCTCTTCATAAAACTTAGCTTCCAGTTCGAGCATTTTCAATTGTTCATTTTTAAGCGCATTTATTCGCTTTTGCACTGGGACCGATGTAGTTGCCAATTGGTTCAAGTCAATGTCTTCCAACTTCGATATTTCTTTTTTAGCATCTTTCAATGCAAAATCGAAAGCTGGTGATTTTGGGCTCTTTCCTTTTTGAGACATCTATTTAAATAATTTAATTTGTTTCAATTAATATAATTAGACTACAGATGTTAAGCCGTAGATTTGCTATTTAACTTTAGCTCATTTTAATATATTTTTATTTGAGATCTTTTCCTAACAAAATGGAATGAAAAGAAATAATAAAATGGTTGTAACAAATTTTTTTTATTTTTTATTCCCTTGGATACCACTTAATTTTGCTCTTCACCATCACTTTCATCATCATCATCCTCATCATCATCATCATCTTCATCCATACTGTCTAAGCTGTCATCAACCAGCTCACCTGTGTAATACAACAAAGCCCTCGGTACTAAGATATCCTTGATAAATTGTCCAATTTCAAAGTCCAATTCAAACAAGTGTTCCAATTCTTCCTGTTCATCCAACTGATCATTATCAGCGTTCTTCTTATCGCCTACTTTCATAGATGGTTTGACGCCGTCCTGGGTATGGGTGTCGAATAAATCAAAAAATGAGCCTTTCTTTTCTTCTCTGGTCACTTCTTTTGTTTGACCATTGGTTTTATTTGTTTGCTTTTTCTTAGTTACTTTTAGAGTAACATTTTTACCATTGTTCCACTCAATTTTGCTGCCGACACATTTATACAATCTAGTTGTATCAGTTGACAATGGATTTTGTTCATCTCGATCAGTGGTCAATTCGAATGTTTTGGTCAAAATTTGGTTGGTAAAGTATTCGTTTTCATTAAAATGAAATTCTAGACTGTAGCCAAGTGGTTTTCCAGCGTTTAGTTTAACTCGAATGTCCTTCAAATGTTTAAGAACAGGCTCATCATGTGGCTGGATCATTCCACCTAGCAAGCTTGTCGCTTTTAAGCATTTTAGCCAAAAATCTGGCACACCTTTTGCATCTGCTGAACCATTTTCGGTTTTTAACTTTTTAGCCGTGTTTCCATTCACTTCTTCGTCTTGCTCATCTTCGTCTTTGTATGGCCAGTTGGCTTCCTCGTCAGTTGGTTCGTGCTCGCCATTGATAATTTTTTCTCTTTCACCGTAAATTGGCTCTAATACCGATTGGTATTTGGCCTCAAGTTGGTTCATTTCTTCGTACAATTTAAGCTCAGCATCAGCTAATTTTAATTGTACATTTTTCAAAGCATTAACTCGTCTCTGTAATTTATCCATGATTCTAAATTGAATTAAAAATTTTAGATTTTTTTTTTATTTAATATTTCTATTTAATATAAATATTAAATTTTGCTTATAATGGCAAAATTTTCTATCAGTAAATAAAATAAATTTAAATTTTTTTTTTGTTTTTTTATTCTAAAAAAAAAAGAAAATAAAACTTTTTCCTTTGATATCTTGACTAAAATATTTAACAACATCCATAGCAAAGAAAATTTGAGATTCGGGTAAAAACAAACTTAAGCTTTTGTGTTTTTCTTGGTAGATTTTTTTACTTTTGGCTTTGAGTCCTCATCATCAGTCTCTTCCTCTTCTTCATCATCGTTTTGTCTATTCTCCTCATCGTCCTCATCATCATAGTCTTCGTCATCATAGCCACTTTCATCGACTAGCTCACCAGTGTAGTAAAGAACCGCTTTTGGTATCAAAAACTCTTTGAAAAAGTGACCAATTTCGAAGTCAGCCTCATAAAGCTCCTCGTCTTCTTCGTCCTGCTCCTCATTTTCCTCTTTTGGTACATAATTTGGATCAAGTATGTGTCTGTAAGATGGTCTAATACCATCCGGGGTCGGTGACTCGAAAAAGTTAAAGAACGAGTCTTGTTTTTCTTCCTTGGTTACGACTCGGATGGTTCCAGAGCTTTTGTGTTTTTGTTTTTTTTTAACAAGCTTTACAGTGACATTTTTCTCTGGATTCCAGTTGATAACGCAACCAATTGATTTGTACAAGGCTGGACCGTCATAGGCGAACGGATCTTTTGGATCTAGTTCTGTGGTTAGTTCATAAGTTTTGGTCAAAATTGAGTTGGTAAAGTATTCATTTGGCTCGAAGAGAAATTCGAGCGTGTATCCATAAGGCACTACATCTCGAAATCGAACTCGGACATCCTTTAAATGCTTCAAAATTGGCTCATCGTGTTCTTGGATAGCCTCGCCGATTATTTCGGTGCTTTTCATGGCATGTAACCAAAATTCTGGGATTCCTCTGACTGAAATGCATTCTGGAATGCTTGGTATTTCTGTAATGACCGCTTTTTTTTCCATATCTCCTGCCAGATCTTCGTCCAAGGCCCATCTTCCTTCCAGATCATTAGGCTCGTAAGCACCATTGACAATTAGTTCTCGTTGGGCGTACAAAGGGTCGAACATGGCTGCATATCTGCACTCTAAACGATGCAACTCGTCGTAGAATTTTGTCTCTATGTCAACCATTTTAAGCTGTATGTTCTTCAGTGCATTGACTCGTTTGACCACTTCTTTTGGCAAACTGATCGGCGTTGGCTCTTCGACACCGTTTTTTTCCATTTTAATATTTATCTATTTAATAAATATATCTAAAATAAATATCCATTATTAAATAATTATAAAAAAATTATAAAAAAAAAGTTAATTTTTTATTTGAAATTTGAATTCCAAAGCTTTTAAAAAACCATCAAAAGTCTAAAAGCTAATATTTATTTATAAAATCCTATATTAATTAATGAGTCATTGGTTAAAAAATAATTTAATTGGACTTTGCAAAGTAGTTCGAGGCCATGGTGCCAATGACCAGAGCAATGATAGTCGAGCCCTGCGCAGCGATACGATATCTCATCATGCGTTGCGATTTGACTCTGTCCTTGTTCCGCATGGCCAAGACACCGTTGCCAAGAACTCCAATAGTAATCAAGCACCCGAGTGGAACAAATGGATTTTTTTTCATACCTTCTACAAATTTTCCCCAATTTTGGGAACTATTTCTGTTTACTTCGTCATAAAAGTTATTCTCCAGAGTAAATTGGCCGCTCGGTTCTGGCAAATAGCCGGACTTTTTCTCTTCTATGTCAATCGGCTTCGGTTTGGGAGCCAAATATTGTAGCTTGGAGCCATCCGACATGATCGGTAGTGCTCTTTGGCAAATATTAGTTATTTTTCATACAATAGATAGAAATAGATAAAAGGTAAGTATGGAAAAATGGAAACCATGTGTTCGAAAAATTACAATTAAACAAAAATGAATTTAAATTTTAACAAAGCTTGCAATTTATATCATACACATGGTTTTTCTGTGAGTTATTTCACATATTTTTTGAATATATTAAGCTATAAAATTTAAAATAAATGTGCTAAGGATGGGATCCTTGCACTAAATATGGTCTCTTAAGTGATGATGCGAGCTTAATCAGATTTATGCCACGCGTTCACAGATTACCATGTTAAATAACATAAATTTTAAGTGCAAACTTAACTAGCTGAAATAAATGATTTTAAAAATTTATATGCATTGATAATATTTATAATAGACGAAAATTTTGTGCAATTATTTTTTGCTTTTTTTTCCAAACCTGGATGAAATGCAATATTTCTTAAGTGAGTTTTATCATTGCTTTTTAAAATGTCTTGACCAAAATTTGGCTTATTTATGACCATAAAAACCTTATACCAAAAATTAAAATAAAATCCTTATTTTTTAATAAATATTTAAATTTGTGTATGTAATCTTATTTTTTGCCTTAGTAAATGGATTGACTTGATGACTTTAAAGAAGATAGATGCTTGTTTACTAACAACCATTTGATCTAAGCTTCATGAAACCAATTTAAATAGCTTTGTCTAAGCCAACCCTTGCTTTGTTACCAATAAAACAATACTGACTATTAGCTTAAGTTTTAAGCTATAGATAATTTAGAGATATTAAATCGATTTAAGATACAAAATTGCTTTTTGCCATAGAAAATTAGCAATTAAAATAACTATAGCAAATAAATGTATTTTTAAATAAAAGTTAACAAAAAAGTTTTGGATCAATTATCTCGATTAAGTTTTGACATTTATCTATTTTAGGTGGTATCATTGATAATTAGGGTCAAGTATTATAGGATGGCAAAAATCTAAACCTTGAATTAAAAAATTTCCCATTGAGATTAAGTGAATACCAAAGCTTATCAATCCATCAAATTTTTAAGGCTAATAAAACAAAAAAATAAAGCTTATAAAACTATTTTTTGATTTTGTGGATGATATTCTTTTCATAACGAAAAACTCTTGCCAAAAATGTATTTTAATTTTTTTGGAAAATTAACCGGTACATAATATTAAAAAATTTAAATATTTACATCATTTTTAAATGAAACTTTAATGTGAAAAAATATGAAAAATTGGATATTTTATTTAATTTAAAATACTAACATAAGATATATTCAAAAATAAAAAAAGTCAATAATTAATTATTTGAAAATATTTTTGACAAAATTTGATTTAATTGACTTTTGGTAAACAATAAATGATCATTAAACAAATTTTTATCATCTTTTTGCCGATTTTCATCTTTTTTCTTCATCTCTTCTTGTTTAATATCCCTTCCAAAAATCTTTTTTACAAAGTTGTCTTTATGAGCAACTATTTTGGAAAAGTGACCAGGTTCCTTAAAATTTTAAATAGCTAAAAATTAATTTAAACCAAACTGAAATTACACATAAAAGAGACTCGTGAAGGGCATATGAGTCGCTGAAAATGTGCGACTTTCTTTCAAAATTAATTCCTGGTAATCCTGTTGCATTTTTGAGCAAATTAAGTTTATTCATTTTTTTGTATTCGCTGTAAATGTTAATTGCCGGACCGGCTATTTGTAATAAAATTAATTATTAAAAGAAAAAATTTCTATCCATTTACCTGAGTTAGCATTATTCTCTAGTTTTTTAAGCATTTGCCAATTCTGAATTACCTTTTCGTCATGTCTTTCAAGCTCGTCTAGAGTTTTAGGAGTCCATTTCGATTTCAGGAGCTTTTTACAACTAGCCAAAGTTACGGGAAAGCTTTCTGAAATTCGCTCTGGAGTCCACGTTTCTTTAGTAAAAAAAAGATTAAATGCCATTCATATGAATACTTGGTATACCTGGATCAGTCATGTGCAGGTGCTTGATCTGCTCTTTGGCATCCCAAGTTAACAAATTATAGGTTTTTTCATCTAAGCCCTCTAATTTGTCCACTTTTTTTTTAACTATGGCAAGCTTGGCCTTTTTTTTGTTTTTCATATCTTCATCAACGATTTTTTTGTGGTAAAGGCTCTCATTCACTGCATATAAATCTAAATCTTGCTCATTTTTTACCAAGTCCTCGGGATCGTCACTCTCCATGCTGGTATTTAAATTCGAACTTTTTCCCTTAAAAATGAACTTTTTTTCCTCATTAACTAAATTAAGAGGTAGCCTAAATTTTTTAGTTTTGTTTCCTTGATTTAAATTGGCAATTGTAAACAATTCGCCTTTCCTATCACTGGTATTTTTATTCGATCGAATTCCTCTAGTACTTATGAGCTCAGTTCTTAAATTAGAACTAAATTTTTTAGACAAATATCTTATCATCTAAAAAAAATTAAAATCAAATTACTTATTATATTTTTTTTCATTTTAATTAATTTTTGTTTAATAAATATCTAAAATGAGAAATTTATTTTGGAAAATTTAATCCACTTGGTTTAGTTTTTAATGATTATCTTTAAAAAGGATTTTAATTACCTTGGCAAATAGAATAATAGTTTATTAGAGTTTTTAAAACTTTATTAATTATATTAAATCAAAATTTTAAAATTATAGAAAAAAATCGATTTATCGACAACGATCGTTTATTGACATACATACGCCATTTTATTTGGACAAGTTTAAATTAAGCATAATAATTAAGATTGGTTTTCTTCTTGGCCTGTACCTCCATAATGGCATCCATATAGTCCTCATGGTTTACCTCAGTGGCATTTCGTCTTAGAGCAATCATTCCCTTTTATTTTAATGAAAATTAATAATTAAATAATTTGTAATTAAAAAACTTACAGCTTCGATGCAAACCGCTTTGCATTGAGCCCCATTAAAATCATCTGTACACCGAGCCAACTCTTCAAAGTTGACATTTTTATTGACATTCATTTTTCGACTGTGGATCTGCATGATGCGTGCTCTGGCCTCTTCGTTCGGGTGAGGAAATTCTATTTTTCTGTCCAAGCGACCAGAACGCAACAAAGCCGGGTCTAGAATATCAACCCGATTGGTGGCCGCAATAACCTTAATGTCCTGATTTGGCTGAAATCCGTCCAATTGATTCAGCAATTCCAACATGGTACGCTGGACCTCACGGTCACCTGCTTTCTCGCTGTCAAAACGCTTTGTTCCAATAGCGTCCAATTCATCTATAAAAATAATGGCCGGAGCTTTTTCTTTGGCCAAAGCGAATGCATCTCGCACCAACTTGGCTCCGTCACCAATAAACATTTGCACTAGCTGAGGTCCGGCAAGCTTCAAGAATGTTGATTTAGTCTGCGCTGCACAAGCTCTGGCAAGTAATGTTTTTCCAGTACCTGGAGGTCCATACAACAAAACACCTTTGGGTGGATGAATACCTAAATTTTCGAATCTGTCCTTATGGGTCATTGGCAAGACCACAGCCTCAATCAACTCCTCTATTTGTTTGTCCAGACCTCCAATGTCACCGTATTTCTCAGTCGGTCGTTCATCTACCTCCATAGCTTTAACTCTGGAATCGTACTCAACTGGAAGCTTTTCCAAGACTAGATAGGAATCTTTATTCACACCAACCAGCTCACCGGGTTTCATTTCTTCTGGTTCAACAAGACCAATTACTGGCAGAAAGTAAGTTTGTCTAGTGGAAGTTTTAACAACAGCACATTTTCCCTTTCGCTGAGAGTCCAGGTCCACATTGGCACCCTCTTCCTCATCACCTTGCGGGTCTATGTCCAAAATTTCAATAACATTTGAGACCAGATAGGGCAATGTCTTGTTCATTTTTATCTTTTCTTTATTTTCCTTTATCTTTTCTTTTTGTGACTGATGCTCATGGGAAATTCTCATTATTTCCGATTTTAGGATCTTGACTTCATTGTCGAGTAGACGAGTCCGCGAGACTATGTCTTCTGTTGGCAGCTTAAGAATGTCCTCATCCAAATCCTCGGGCGCATCATCCCAAATTTCTTTTGAACTTCCTTTAGTCATTTTGTTATCTTTTATTCAAAAAATTATGATGGAATTAAATTAAATTTTTAAAATTTGCTAAATCAGGCTTTATATAAAAAATATTTATATACTCTTGGGTTGTCTAATGCATATAGATTTGCCATATTTCAAAATTTTCTTGCAATTTTAACATAAAAGCCTTCACATTGATTGAATGCAAAGAAAATTTCACGATATTGTCAAGCAATGAAAAATGACTCAATAGCTAGTTTGCCAAAGAGTTAGAAATTAAGCGGAAATTTTCGTGATTTTCCGTAATAAACATATAACTTTTCTAAAATAATTACTCTAGGAAAACAGCAAAATTAATTTAATTAATAATAGATTTTATGATATGGAAGAAAAATAACTATAGGGTCTCGGAACTTAAGTCATCAGGATTAAGACAATTTATAATTTTCAAATACTTGGGGAATTTGCCAGTCATGAAATTAAACAAAAAAAAAGCAGATTCTACCATTTTTATCCATGTTTATCTGTGATAAATTTTTAAAATACATTTTTTTATTAATTTTATTATATCTATTTGTTTTCTATATGATAGTTTTTTCAGAGTGAATAGTTGCTCTGAAATAATTTACAATTGAGCCAAAAGTTTGTTTTTTTCAGACTGTATTTATTAAGAATTGGGATTAAAAATTCAAAAAGCCGTCTTTTTAATTAGGTCTTTTTAAAATAATAAGTGATAATATACACATAAGTTTTTATCTAAACAGTAAATCAAATGGTATTAATTTAGGCCCTTTTACGCAATCAAATAATTCATTTTTTTCTCTCTCTTTGTATTTTATCTAGTTGTTAACTTGAAATAATTCTTATACCTTTGATTGATATTTGATAAAAACAGAGATGATTGACATTTACTTTATTCGGAAATTAAATTCCACAAAATTAATTCCAATGTTATCTAGAATTAATTTCTTTCCAGACACAGATTTCAGTTTCCATGGTTTGGTTTATGATGTTTTTATAAAAAAAATACATTTTCTAAATTCAATGCGAATAAATATTGTCTAATAGAAATAACTTTTTACTTTATCTGGTATAAAATTTGATTAAGACTGTTTTTTAAAGTGTATTACCCAAGCTTTTATAAATCCATTATATCTGATTAAAAATTAATAACTGGTATGTATCTTTTTTTTTTCTAAAAAGGAATAAATAAAACCTTTTTTACAAAATAAACAAACAAATAAAGTGTATTCTTCAATTGTTTCTACAAGTTAAGTAAACTTGGTTTATTTTAGGTAATCAAAAAAAACTATCTTATAAAAAAGTGATGATGCAGTATTTCCTGGCTGGTTTGATCGGTTTAAAAAAATTGTTTATTAAGTCATGTGCTTGGGATTCCAAGAATTCTTAATTCCGCATGTTAGTTAATTTTTTGTTTCCATAGCCTTTTCTTAGATGTTTTCTAATTGAAAATGAACCAAGAAATACGCAACATATCGATGCAAAGTTATGATTTTAAGATTGACTCGGTACCACTTGCCAAAAGTCAGACATTATCGTCAATAGACACAAATAACCAAAAAGGTATACATATATATATAAATTGATTTTTGTCTAAATATGTTTTTAGAATTTATTTTTATACAATTTGAGTTAAAAGTTTTAAAATTAAGAATATTAGGAAGTAATTAATTAATTTAAATACTTTTACCCTCGATACGGAAATATTAATTGCAAGGACTAATTTAATTGAATTGTTATTAACCGAAGATTTTTGACAATATCTTCAATAAAATAAACTTTTCTTAAATGCTTGAACAGAAAAAATGATAAAAAATTGATTTTGGTAGTTTATTTTTTATTTTCAATCAAAAGCTTAAAGAAGAAATCTTTCAACAATTTATTTATTTAATTAATCAACATTAATCGCATTAATTACTATTAGACTTAAAATAAATAAGTTTAAAAGCTATTTTATATTCGTTAACAATAGTTCTTTGATACTTTAATTTAAGATAAGAAATCTACTGAGAATGATATAACGATGAATGCTGAATTGGACAAAATGATAGAAAATAGAAATAAAGAAGATGATAAACCAGTTGAAGCGCGTGAAACTTGGTCAAAAAAATTTGACTTTCTAATGTCTGTGATCGGCTTCTCAGTCGATTTAGCTTCGATCTGGAGATTTCCATATTTATGCTTTAAAAATGGCGGAGGTATTTTAAGAAAGTGATAGATTGATAAATTAAATAACTATATGTTTAAGGAGCATTTTTAATACCTTATACAATAATGATCTTTTTGCTTGGCTTGCCATTATTTTTTATGGAATTAGCCCTTGGTCAATATTATAAGCGTGGAGCTATCACTTGTTGGAAAAAAGTTTGTCCTCTCTTATCGGGAGTTGGATATGCAGTGGTTTTAATTGCATTTTATACTGATTTTTTTTACAATGTTGTCATATCTTGGGGTGTATACTATTTGTTTGGATCGTTTTCAAGCAGGCTTCCATGGGGAAATTGTGGTAAATAATAGAAAAATCAAATTTTAATTTAACTTTTTTTAATAAAATTTTAACAAAAAAAGAAAATTCCTGGAATTCAAAAGACTGCTATGAAATATCATCAATTTTAAAACAAAATATTGATTTAAACGATTCGCTAAATTCAAATATAACATTTAATTTAATTAATACATCTAACATGATCTCTTCATCTGAAGAATACTTTTTGTATTTTTTCTATCTTTAAATATTAATATTAATTATTTGATAATTTTTAATTAGTAATCGAATGTATCGATTTACGGAAAATCTTGGCATGGATAACTTTGGAAACATAATTTGGGAAAATGCTGGATGTCTACTTCTCATTTACATTATCTGTTACTTCAGTATGTGGAAAGGAGTTCAAACATCCGGAAAAGTGATAATAATATTGTATTCATTTATATGTTATTTAACATTTTATTTATCTTCAGGTTGTTTGGTTTACAGCCTTGGCTCCTTATGTTATCTTAATTATTCTGGCGATTAGAGCGCTGTTTTTAACAGGCTCTCTAGAAGGCTTAAAATACTATCTGACTCCTGACATGGCATTATTAAAAGATCCATTGGTATTTATCTTTATCCAAATCAAAAATATTTAAAAATCAAAAATATTTAAAAAATTTTTAAGGTTTGGATGGATGCCGCTTCACAAGTATTCTTTTCACTTGGACCTGGTTTCGGCGTACTGCTCGCCTTTTCCAGCTACAATCCATTCAATAATAACATATACAAGTAAAGTTTAAGGAATTTTTATATTTTTTCAAAATTTTAATATACAATCAATAAGAGATGCAATTATCACAGTGATAATAAATTATCTGTCGAGTTTTGTGTCCGGTGCAGTAATTTTTATGTATTTGGGCTACATGAGTCAAGTTTCGAACAAGTCTATCCAAGAAGTAGCTAAGGAAGGCTCTAGTCTGGTTTTTGTAGTATATCCAGAGGCAATCAGTATCTTGCCAGTTCCGCAATTTTGGTCAGTGATATTTTTCCTAATGCTTATTACACTTGGTCTTGATAGTTCAGTAATAAAACTTAAAGAAAAATATTTGTTTGAATTGACTACATTTAATTAATAGTTTGGAGGCAGTGAAGCTATCATAACAGCTCTAGCAGACGAGTATCCAATTCTGAGGAAAAGACGTGAAATATTTGTAGCATGTTTATTCTCATTTTATATGATCATTGGATTACCAAGCTGCACTGAAGGAGGATATTTTTTGGTAGAATTTTTAAACAACTATTCAGCAGTCTATTCAATTATGTTTGCCGTGCTAATTGAGAATATCGCCATTGCTTGGCTTTATGGTAAAAAATAAATCAAAATCAGGCAAACTTTATTTTTTTTCTCAAAGGAACTGATCGATTTTGCAATGATATAAAAGAAATGATAAACATTTATCCAGGAAAATTTTGGTGTTATTGTTGGAAATACATTACTCCTTCATGCATAGCTGTATACACAATTTAAAATTTTTTTAAAGATAGGTTTATCTTTTAATATGTTTCAAGCTTATATTAGCAACAGGAATATATGGCTACCGACCATTGGAAATAATGAGGACAAACAGCTCTTATTTGTATCCAGAATGGTCAAATTTGACAGGTTGGATGGTGGCAGCTTCATCATGCATCCTTATTCCTCTGGTGGCAATATACCAATTAAGTGTTGCAAAGGGATCATTTAAAGAAGTTTAAAACAAATTGTCATATTTATTTGGCTTATTTTAATTAAAACTATTTTTAGCGATTGATTTACACAATTACTCCAGAACGGGACCAGAAAACTAAAAAAGATGGCAAACAAGATCAATTACTGGTTGAAACAGTCGCTTCAGAACAAATGAAGGATTCAAATATTTGCTAATATGATCTGTATTCGTAATTAAAATAGCATAGAATTTTATTTAAATGTTTTTATATGAATAGTATTAAATTTTGATTTTTTTTAATATAACTTTTTGGAAAAATAATATCTTTTTTGCTTAAAAAAACGTAAAATTCCATTATATCTGATTGATGACTTTTTGAAATCTTAGCAAATTTGATCTTTAATTAGAACGCATATATTGGATAAAGAATAAGAAACAAATTTAATTAATTCAAAATTTGACTAAAAGATACTTTAGAAAAATCAACTGAAGCCGAATGATCGCTATTTTGGTATCTTGTATCCAAATGCGAAACCCAGCCAGTTTATAAATTAATATTTGAAACTTATCTTTTAAGAAATGATAAGATCTGTCATTAATTATATTTCTAATTAGAAAATTAATGTATTCGAATAGAAAAAAGCTTTTAAAATCATTCAAAAATTAAAATATTAATTAAATTATAAATAATTAAAGTACTCGCTTTTCTCTTTTGACACATTTCGTCAAGCTACTAGGTACTGGTATGAAATACAATATTCTTCTAATAATCAAAATCTAGTTCTCTTTTCTATACAAAAAAGTTTTTTTCGAATCTTGGTCTAATTTTTTTATCTAAATTAAACTTTTTTATTATGGATAAGGAAGTCAACAGTGCACCTTTAATATCATTTAATAATCATTTTAAATTTGATCATCATGAAAGTGATGAAGAGCTTCTTGTGGTGAATACACCTCAGAAAAAGTTATCTCAATTAGAAACTGTAAAAGAGAAGTCAGCCATGAATGAAAATGCAAAATTAGACGAAGAAGTAAATTCCTCGTCCACTAAGACATCAGGTGCTTTAGTCATTGGAGAAATGTCAATTGGCTTAAATGAAAATAAGCCTGAAGATACCCAATATTCTCAAGCAGTGATTAGAGCTCCTATCATACCATACATTATAATGCCATTTAGTAACAATTCAAAAAATATCAAAATAAAAGAGACTCTGGTCGAGGAAACATCAAACAAACCATCAATTGGCCATTCTTATTTGGTCAATACTCAACCAGATATTATGGAAACAAAGATGGACGCAATCGAAGCTGAAAAAATATCTGAAACTATTTCGAATGCGAGTATTGAGAGAGAAAAATGGACCCATAAAACTGAATTTTTGCTGGCTATTATTGGTTTTAGTGTCGACTTGGGAAATATTTGGCGATGTATTAACTTAATTAAATAAAATATTCTTTATTATATTTTATTTTATGTATTCTATTTTTAAGTTCCTAAAGTAGTATATGAAAATGGAGGAGGTAGATTTTTAATTCCTTACTTTGTTCAGCTGGCTTTTTGCGGTCTGCCACTTTTTTTTATGGAATTGGTCCTGGGCCAGTATCACCAGACTGGCCTTTTCACCTTAATGGAAAAAATATGTCCTATACTGAAAGGTTCAAAACAAAAAATTAATTAAATTTTTCTAATTTTAATTTAAACTGTAGGTCTTGCGCTCACATCATTCATGATCGATCTGTTTATGGCAATGTTTTACAATACGGTGATTGCTTGGGCTGTTTATTACTTAACTTTGTCTTTCAAATCCGAACTACCATGGAAAGATTGTGACCAATTGTGGAATACGCTGTGCTGTTTGCCAATTAATAACAACAATCATATGAAAACTGATAATTTTTCAATATTTAACACAAATTATCAGTTAAGCATGGATGGATCTTACATAGCCAAAGTATATCCTTTTGATGATAGATCCATTGAAAGAAGAATTGTGATATTTAATAATAAAAAAAATGGAGAAAGTGTTCAAAATATCGGCAATCAAGCTATCAGTCAGCTTGGTAAATATATAACTGGTAGAGATAACTTTTCACTACCATTAAAACAGGCTAAGGGTCCATTTAATGATACATTTAGATCAGGAATTGAAAATTGGATCAACTCATATTTTATATTGGTAAATCAGACAATTTATGATGTTCCAGAAATTAAGGTTCCTCACGAATCAATGGCAAAATATTTTTTTGATCCACTTTTACTCACTAATTTAATTGAGGAGAAAATTAGTCAATCGTTTGTCAATCAATCGGCAACTGTGTTTCTTAATTGTGAGAAAAAATTCAACAATCCTACCCAAGAGTTTTACACACGTTACCTGACTGAGATGCATAAATCAACTGGTTTGGAACAATTAGGTGGTGTTAAATGGGAGATTATTGTTTCTCTTTTTGTTGTATTTGTAACAGTGTATTTTGCTTTATGGAAAGGTATTAAAAGCGCCGGAAAAGCTGTGTGGATCACTGCTATTGCTCCATATGTGGTCATGTTCATTTTGCTCATACGCGGTCTTACATTGGAAGGCTGCTGGATTGGAATAAAATTTTATCTAAGTGTAGATGATTGGGGAAGTTTATTTGAAATGAAAGTATGGGTCGATGCAGCTACACAAATATTTTTCTCACTTGGGCCAGGATTTGGAACAATAATTGCTTTAAGTAGTTATAATAAACGAAACAACAATTGCTACAAGTAATTAAAAAGATTTATTTTTTTCAAAATTTAATTTCTTAATTAATCTTTCTAGAGATGCTTTGTTAACTAGTTTTATCAATTGCTTAACAAGTGTTTTGTCAGGATTTGTGGTATTTTCAACTCTTGGACATATGGCTTATGTTCAAGGAAAAACTATTCAAGAAGTAACAGAACCAGGTCCGGGATTAATTTTTATCACATACCCTCAAGCTATTAGTCTAATGCCATGGGCTCCATTGTGGGCAGTTATATTTTTTTTTATGCTTTTTACTTTGGGTATAGACAGTACGGTAATTAGTAGTAGAAAATAGGTTGATTAAATTTTTGCTAAATTTGCTGGAATTTTTTTAGTTTGGTGGTTTAGAAGCAGTAATTACTGGAGTTTGTGATACTTTTCCACAATTGACGGGAAAAAAACGATCTTGGTTCGTGCTAGGATTAATAAGTCTGTGTTTCATTGCAGCCATACCAACTGTTACATATGGAGGACCTTATATAGTCCATTTATTTGATAGCTATGCAGTTGCTCCAGCGATCTTATTAGTGGTACTTTTGGAAATTGTTGGAGTGATGTATGCTTATGGTATTATAATTTTTATTAAAATTAAAAAATACTATAAAATTATTAATTTTAATAATAAAAAAGGATGCAAACGATTTTGCCAGGATTTACAGCAAATGATTAAATCAATGCCTAGTGCTTTCTGGGTTTATTGCTGGAAATATATTAGTCCAGCAATTGTTATCGTATAAATAGTCAATTTTTTTTTAAATCTAATTAAATTAATTTTTAATTTAGTGCATTACTTTTATGATATCGAGAGGCATGATTGAGGCTCCTTTAGAGTACGGAAATGGATATATTTACAAAGGCAACGGAGAGATCTATGCAAGCCTAATTGTCGGAGTTCCTATTTCGCTCATATTTATCTATGCAGGCTATCGAATTTACAAAACTGAAGGAAAGCTAAAAGAAGTAAAATTAATTTAATTAACTTAAAAATTATAAATCAAATTGTGCTTAAAAGCGAGTCAAAAAATTAATGAGACCAAAAGATGCATGGAAGTATAAATCTGAAAGCAAACCAAAAGATGGTACTTTGAAAATGAATAATTTAGAGAGACAAACTCGATATATAATTGTGAATTTTAATCAAAATCAATCTGAACCTGTCAATTTATAGTTTTGTTTAGTTTTTTTAAATTTTTCTATTTGTAATCTACAATAATTTCATTATTTTTTCAAATTTTTAATTAGTATTTTTAGGTAAAAATTTGTTTTTTATTAGAATATTTAAATATAGTAACTAAAAATGTATTCTAAAAAAATAGCCAATTTTTATAAATATATGTAAAAATACAAACCAAAAATTTAGAAATTAGGCATACAAGTTTATTAATAAATTAATTAGTTGTTCTTTTAGCAAAATTATTTTGTATCTTTTTAAATAAAATTTTAAATATTAAACATTTCTAATTATTACTTGATTGAGTATCATTTGATTCATAAATTTATTTAAAAATAATCTATTCTCTCTTATCAAAACAAATTAACTTTTTCAGACTAAAAAAATGAACTGAGTTTAATAAAAGATAAAAAATTGTTGCATTGAAGAAAACTGAGTCAGTTTCGTTTAGGCATTAATTAAAGAATGTATCATTCTTATTAGTGGTACTTTTGGAAATTGTTAGAGTGATGTATGCTTATGGTATTATAATTTTTATTAAAATTAAAAAATACTATAAAATTATTAATTTTAATAATAAAAAAGGATGCAAACGATTTTGCCAGGATTTACAGCAAATGATTAAATCTTATTAAGTAAAAAAACTGTTCGAGCTAAGGCTCCTTCAGTAAAAAAAAAATTAAACGGAAACAAAAATTATGAAAAGGTGGTTAGTTACATGGTTATATGATAATCAGGAAAGTATGGTATAAGTTTAAAGAAAGATATGATTAAGCAAATATGAGGAAAAGAAATAAAAATGTATCAAGAACAGTTTTGGAAAAATTAAGTTGAGTGTGGAAGGAATTCATCAATAGTGAGGTATAGACCACACAATGGAGTTTCAACCTTACATATTTCTCTAGAGTTAAATAATGACTTATACTCATTGATCAATCTTATCACTAGTGGAATTGAATTTTTAAGGCCAAACTTGACATAGTTTTTTCATGCTGACACTACTTTTATGATAATTTTATTTTAATAATTGCTATTTTTACATAGAGTCCATGTCTATGTTCCCGTTCTAATAGTTGCTCTAATTATTGAAAGTTTAGAATTGCATATCTCCTCCTTAATCTTATCAATACCCTAACCCGTCTTATCTTGAACAGTTAAAATTCGTCATAATTTTTGATAATATTAAGTATTTCTCAATAATCCTGTATAAAAATGAAAATAAAAGTTACGGGAATATTATTTCAGCACAATCAATTTCTGATTAGCACAATGAAAAAAACATTAAACACAATTTGATTTCTTCTAAGCACAAAAAATTTTATTTAAAAAAAACACTTAACGCAAAAAAATTGTGTTTGAAAATAATTCTTAAAAGAAGCTTTTATTCAACACAAAAATATTTATAATAAAATAAATTTTTACTTTAATTTTTATGTAAATTTTGAAGCTTAAAGAAAAGATATTTTAAAAAAGTTAGTCTCTAGAAAACCGTTTTTCCGCATTTTTTGCTCTCCCTCTTTTAAGTTTATTGACAAATTGGTACTTTTTTTAAACAGTTCTTTTAATGCCAATAAATGTGCACAATATCCTAATTTAGTGAAAAACTTGCAAGAACATTTCTTACTGTTTAAGATAACTTTATAACATTTTGAATAAATAATTGGTTTATCATGGGTTAGGTAAACAATTTGTTTATTATTTCTTAAATTCATTTCTAAATAAAAATATCTTGTTTAGATTAGAAAAAAATTGAAATTAATTTTTGTTAAATTTCCCTCCATTTTTTGAAACTAATTTAAAAAATGGTTATTTTTTTGTGTTGAAAAAGTAGACCCAAAAGTTACCTTTATTTTGAAAGAATAAGAAAAAATGATATATTTACAAACTGTATGTCTACAATCTCTTAAAATTTTTATTTCTTTATTACTTAATTACATACATATTAGCATGACCGCATTGAATGAAGACGTTCCTACTCCAGATGGGAGCCAAAGTACTCCCAAAACAAATTCTCAATCCAAAGAGCAATTTGTTCAGTCTCAAAAAGAAAGAACTCTTTTTTGTATTAACATAGATCAAAATTGTACAGAAGATATTTTATACGAGCTCTTTCTCCAGGTTATTCTTATATCTTTTTTATAATTATAGCCTATTGTCAAACTTTTGTTATAGGTTGGTCCAGTTGAGTATATTGTTCGAAAAACTGACCGAAATGGAAATATTATTGCATTAATTACTTATAAACATATTGAGTCTTGTGACTATGCTATTCGTCTTTTTAATGGGATAAAACTGTTTAATCAATCTCTAAAAGTTCAGCCGAGTCAGCCTGGCGGTCAACTTGGAGCCAAAAGTTCTAGTACGAATCTTGCATCAGCTCCAAATACTCCTAATAATCCGCCTGCTCAAAATAGATATAGCAGAAAGTCAATGGAAAGCATTCAGATGGGAAACGAAGTCCAAGCACGAAGTCTAATGGGTCTTATGTTCACGCAGCAATTTGATCAAAATATTCCGCAATTTAGTATACCACATACTTATAATAGATCCCATTCTATCGGTGATGCTGATGCTGATTACAGAACTAGTAGACGAAACGAACGTCAATATGATCATCACCAACATGTTCCAAGATTTCAACGCAATGGTTCCCATCATAGCAGAGACTATTCGAATCAGGATCGAGATTTTAGAGAGCATAGACGATCTTTCAAAAGATCAAGATCAAGATCTCCACTCAGTAAAAGAAGAAGATAAAAATTCTCAAAGTGTAAATTGTTTATACTTTGTAAAATAATTTTTTCATTATCATTCTTTTTGAATTAATTCAAAAATTTTTGTTATTTGTTAATAAAAAATAATTTTTATTTTTTTGATTATATATTGTTTCAGATAATTGATTAATCATTTAATAAAAAAGAAATTTATTGCTAAGTTTTATAATATGATTCTTTTTCTATTTCTATAAGTCTTAATTTGTTCAATAACAAAAGTTCAATAATCTGAATCATTTTCAAACATTTAAAAAAGGTTACTAATTTAAATAACAAAACAAAATTAAATGATCAATTAAACATTGAGTAATAATTCATCGCAACAAATTTGAATTAACACCATTTTAACAAACCGTAGGAAAAAAACCTTCATGATAGTGAAAAACATTCTAAAAAATATAATAAAGAATCAATTGATTCCTTTATTGATTTAGGAAACATTCAAAAAAAAATAGGAAAAATAAAAATATATAATAATATCAAAAGCAAAAAAGATGAAAATTAAAATTTGAGTCTAAAAAAAGTAAAACAAAATTAATAAAAAGATTTTTTAATAAGATCAATTTTAATAGAGAAATAAAAAAAATATCTATTTAAAATTTATTAAATATAACAATAATATATATTATTATTATTATTATAAGACTTTATATATATATTTTTTAAATTAATCTAATTAAGTTTTTTAATAATAATTAGGAAAATTTTCAATTTAAATTTTATATGTTCATATTTTGTGCATAGTTCGATTTTAGCAAAATATCAAAAGAGCTTTATAAATGGCTTCTCAGTATCTAATCAACCAAGAAGTCATGTTATCAATAAAAATTTAATTTAGTAAGGCTTTTGTATTCAAAATTAATTTTTAATTTTTATTTTAAAAAGTACATCTCTTGGACCAAAAGAATGAAAAATTGCTAAATTAAATGCAGGAGAAAAATTTAAAGATCATTCTTTTAATTTTTATAATTTTATAATCATACTAGACAAAAACAAGGAAAAAAAAACAGTCAAAAATGATTCTATTTAAAAAATATTATTATTGTTCTCCATTTTCTCTTATATTTATCCTTATTTTTTGTTTTATATATATTGTTTTTTTAATTAGAATTTTAAAAATAAAGAATGTCTTTAATGCTTTTAACACCAGTACCATTTTATCAATCAAATTTGTTTAAGGAAATCTATCAGTGATATTTACACAATTACCTTATTCCCTTGCAAATAAGTGCCCCCCTAAGACCCCTTTTTTAAAAGCTAATCAAAAGCGGCTTAGTTTTATCCATGTAGCTTTTTTGTAAAGCATACTTATTAATATACTATATATTGTTAGGGTTTTTTAAATATTTTTTAATAAAATAATATGAAGCACAACCAATTCTCGTATACATATCTTTTAACATGGCTAACGAGTTTTGAATTTTCGTTCAGTACAGCCATATTAAATTTGTGAAAGTAATTTATATATATATATTTAGTATATTAATAAAAAAATAAATTACATTAAAGTCAAGTCTAAAAAAACTTAAATAAAATATTGTGAGTGAATTTAATTGGTTATTAAATTAAAAATTTATTATATAATTAAAGGTTTTAAATTTTTAATTAAGACAAAAAATTAAAATCAATTATCATATTTTTTTATTAATAGAATAAGATATATATAATTGTATAAAATCCAAAACTTTATGTACATATTTGCCATAAAATAGATAAAAAATTAAAAAAAAACAATTGTACAAAATCACCCTTATATCCCTGAGTCGATCCAAGGACTAAACAAAGAAACTCGTAACAAATATTTGAAAAGAAACAAAAAAATAACATATCAAAAATTAAATTATTTTCATTTGAAGAAATTTATTAACATTTGAATAATTTAAGTCTTGCCTATATAAATAAACCATGAGCCGAACCATGTACTGTGCTTTAGGCTTCTTGACTCAAATAAATACAAATTTTGCTATCATTTTTGTTTTTTATTGAATAAAAGTCATCACAGAAAATATAATTAAAATTTAATTAAAGTAAAACAAAACAAGAGGACTTTTTTATTTTTTTTTATACCGGTCTATCAGTTATGTTAACAGTCTTGAGTGCACTTGATCTCACTTGGGAATTTGATGGGTTATTTGAACTTGACGAAGATAAATACGTCGAATTGTACATTTTATTAGTTATATTTACATGAGATTGATCTTTTGGTCCATTATGGTGCACGTGATGGTACGGATGATTCAAGATGTCTACTTGAGCGCCAGTGGCTACGCTAAACTGGTGAACATTGTACGGTTTTGTCGCTTGCTGTGCAGAATATGGATACTGCGGTGGCATGACAGGCATGGATGGATTACCAGGGGGTGGGTAATATGCATAATTTGGATAAGGTGGCTGACCAGTCGGTGGTGGTGGCGGGGGCGGATGAGAATAGGAATGAAATTGCTGGTATTCTTGGTAGTGGGCCTGGTTCATTTGATATGGCGGGTACTGTTGGTTCGACTCGCTCACAGTTTTCATCAATTTAGCTGAGGTCGGACTGGCAGGCTCACTGTAGCCCACAGAGGGCAGAGTTGGAGTTAATGACGAGTCTGGTGGAGACTTCTTAAAATCAGTGCTATTAATTTATCTACAAGTTGCTCGATCCGATCCGGTTTAAGAAAAGAAACAAAAACAAAAATTTTTATTAAAACAAAAAATGTTGCCAGACCGGACCATTTATTTATGGCAAAATTACTCTCTTATTGGCCTGACTAGGCTGACTAGTGCTCACAGATGCTCCATTCTGGCCAACACTTGGCTTAGTTGGCGACGTCGAACCTGGTTGCTTCACATACAAGTCAAGCAGCTGATGACAAATGTCTTGGGAAAAAAAGTAAGAAAAAAAGAGCCCAAGTGATATTTATGGCTACACACCTTCAAGTATATCAATGTCAAGTCCTTCTACAAATTGGTCCCACCAATTTTGTTTACCACCACCCTCTTTTTTATTAACCCAGTCGGTTATCTCAAATTTGGACAACTTGCTTGCCAAATACATGAGCGCTATGGCAACTATTTCCGGCTCCCATTGCAGACACAGCGTAGTACTGTAGCTATCGTTTATAAAGCCCCATGTCATCTGAACTAATGAGTGTATTTGCTCTTGGTTGCCTCTGAGCGTTTTGGCATACTTGACCAAATAGCCGTACGGATGATCCACTTGTAGATCAAATTTAATGGTTTGTAACAAAATTTTTTCATAAGTCATCAAGTCTCTGATTGTTTCTTCATTGAATGATTCAGCATGCTTTTTGAGGTATTGTCTTTCTGGCATCGGCTTGGACTCCTGGTTGGCCAAACTTTCAAGATACAATTTGGCCGCGCGAACTATGTCTTTGCACTTTTTGGGCGTTTCTTCTACTTTGCCAGCCAAGAAAAGACAACATGCTGCCATCAACTGGATTCAAATGATCAATTATTAAATTGCACTTAAAATAGGCTTGTTTACTTACATATCTTGGAAACTCATTAAAAGAGTGGAACATGTAGAACCTATGGAAAAAGACGACTCCGGTGGCCATGGTATCGTACCGTCTAAACGAATAATTGAATGATTTGAAAATTAGCACTGCTAGATAACTTACAGTCCCATGGTATTGCCGCAGTCGACCAGAAATCGAGCACCTTCTCGTCTGTACCTGGCCTCTCGGTCGTGCTCAATGCCATCTCGTTGCGAAGGCGTGTTTGCTAATTCGGCCTTGCTAAAATACCAAAAAGGCATTCTTGGGTCTGAGTTTGGGATGTTCAAGGGTTTAAGCTGGCTTTTTTTCTATTTTATTTTCTAGATATTGTTAAAGTATTTGGTCTTTTTTTTTTTGCTGAACATAAAATTTTAATTTAGCAACAACAATGGAAAAATAATTTTAAGACGTATATGTTTTATATACAATCCTTAGTGAGCACCATATTTGTCTTAATGTTAATTAAAATTTATTATTTTTTATCTTATTTAATAAAACGTTTAAACAGAATTTATTAAATTAGACAAATTTTTATCAAAAAGTATGAAATTAGTTGTACCAATTAACTTGTATGTCATAATATAAAATATATTTTATTATTTTATTTTATTTCAAAGTTTTAAAATATTTAACTCTAGAGCATAAATTATTATTCATTTGATTTTTATTTTAAGTGAAAAATGGTGACTTATTTTAATTTGCAAAATTAATTTAATTATTGAACAATTATTAAACAGGTGTATAATTTTGTTTTACCTAAGAAAATATAATTTTTCTCAAAATAAGTTTATATATTCGGATTTTAATAAAATAATTAAATAATTACATAATTAAATAAAATGAAAAATAAAGAAAAAAATAACCGAGGTAATGAGGCCTAAGGGATTTCTTGGCAATATAGGCAAAAACAATTGTTAGGTTAAAGTTTTATTGACTTTTTGACTTGTTTTTTTAAGTTTAAATATCAAACAAGATTGTGAATTGCTAAAATGTAATTAATTAATTAATTAAAGTAGAATTTAAATGCTTAGCTTTTATTTAGCTTCAATAATTTGTAAAAAATTTGACTTTTTTATTTATTTGTATATTTGAAAATAATTTAGGAATAATTTTTCAGGCCATTTAAAAATTATCTCCTTATTAACTAAAGGTGGCTGAAAGAATGGACTGGCTGAGTCTCCATCCCAACCTACCAAGGCTTGGCCTGAATTTTTTTTAAATAAATAAAATGAATTAACAAAAAAGAGTCTTTAATTAAATTAGTTAATTAACATTTAGGCAAAAAGTATTTTGTTGATTAGAACGATTTAAACGACTTTTCTCTCGAGTTAGGTAAATTTTTATTTCCCAAAAATGAGACCATAACTTACTAATCAAGTAATTATTTTAAATTAGCCTGTCGTTTTTAAATTTAATTAACCCTATCAATAATATTTTATTTAAAAAATTAAATTAAAATAAATAAAATTATTATATATTGTGTCGATAAGAAAAAAAAATATATTACAAAATTTAAATAAAAATTTCTAGAGAGAAATGAAAAAAAAAAAATTTTTGAATTGATTGATAACCAATTTCAACTAGGCTAATATTTTTCTTAATACAATTATTAATTTTTGTCAAAAGAAAACAACTATTATTTATTAATAATATTTATTAGTTTAAAAAAAATTATTTACTCAAACATTGAATAACATGTTTCCAATGTACCAAAATTAAAAATTAAAAAGTACTTAATTCATAAGCCACTGTTTTGATATTTTGAAATGATTGTCGGACAATCAAAAGAATTAGATAATATCAAATATTAGTATGTCTATTTGATTCGTTCATCTAAAATATACACAGTTTGTTTGCATAATAGATAATCGAAATTAGCGGGAAATGAACATATATTATCTAAAGTGTTAAAAAAGGCTATTGCTTTTAAGATATTTACTGAAGATGACCACCTAGATAAAAAAAATTCACATAATAATCGCCTTAATACAATCTGAAAACAAAAATCTCTAATAACATTGTTTGCTAAAGGTATGTTTGTTAGCTTAAGAAAAAAATAACATTAGATAAGACAACGTTCTAAAATAAAACCTGTTAATTTATTTTCTATAAATTCAAAATATTTTGAAAAGTAAAATATTTAAAAAAGTGTTCTTTTTGGCAAATAAAACACTAAATTTATCTTAACAAGTTTGTTTATCTTAAAAATGTATCGCTTTCGCCTAATACTGGTCGATATAAAGTGTATTTAAATAAAATTCCTTTAATTTAATGTGGTGGATTTTTTAGTTTATTTATTAATAAATTTCAAGACTTTTTATAAACAATTCTTGAATGAAAAATGAATAAACAATGATAATATAGATAATATTTAATTTAAAATAATAATTTTTTAAGATGAAGTGATTGAGTTGTAGAAAATTTTAACACATAAAATAGCTCAATGGTAACAAAAAAGTTGTACCAAAAGTATGCATGATATTTATCACAATTATTTTTTAAGGATCGTGAATCAATTTAAGATTCTCAATTTAAAAATTAAATTTATTATTAATTTTCTATAAATTTTATTAACAAATAAAGAAAACGGGAATAAAATTGTTAAAAAAATATTTCGATCCAAAATATTGACAGTTTAGTTGTTTATTGACATTGTAGTTGATTTATATCAAATATTCGTCAAATTAGAATATTTTTTTGGATACTCTTTGGATCTTTTTTATTAATAAATTCAAATTCGAAGAAAAAAAAAGAATATTTACAGGTGAAATGCGGTAAAACTAAAACGAAACGTGAGTATTTGTTAATTACAGATTAGATGTTTACATTAATAGACAGTCATGAATGAATATGACATAAATTTTGAAAGCTTATATTGACACTGAAGGCTTAGGTTGACAGATTAGCAGTTTGAGTAATGTACTCTTCTTTGATGATCAAAAAAAGATCAATATACCATCGGATTTTAATATTTACAACTATTTACATATTAGAAATATTCAAGTCTATTTAAAGAGCATTATAGACCAGATAAAAAAATATTTTTTCCCGTAAAATTTGACTGTAAAATATTTTATAAATTGTTTTAACACCTTTATGTTGACAAATTGAGTTAGCTAATCCTAGCCATGCATATTTTCAATTTAACTCGTTTAGTTCCACAACACTGTTTCAAATTAGTTTTACACTAATTTTAGCTAATTAAAAAAATGCTATATTTTAATCAAATTATTCTTAGATTTAACCCAATCAGGCTTACAAGTATAAATACTTATTCCAAACTTCCGGATTACATTCAAATATCATTACCAATTCAAACCAAAATGAAACAATCATTCATCCAAAAATTAAGATCTAAACTTAAATCTGATGATGCTCCAGTGGAAACATTGCCAGTGTGGTACGTAGACAATATGACCCGCGACCAAGCTGAACAATCACTTTTCCATAAAGAAATTGGTTTATTTCTAGTTCGCCGTAGTGAATCAAAATCAGGTTGCTATGTATTGTCAGTCAAAGTTCCCAAATACATTAACTCGAACCAGGTTTCTCACTATTTGATTGTTAAGACCAAGAAAGGATTTTGCTTACGCGGCTCAATGCACAAAGAATTTCAAGATATCAAATCCTTGGTAACTCATTGTTCATTTATGAGAGATTTAATACCAATATGCTTAAATTTGGACTATTACAATGATAATAAGCGAAAATTTAATGAATTTATTTATTACTTCAATAGTACCACATCACTTGACTCAATATCTAGCTCTCAATCAGATTTTTCCGATTTAAATGAACTAGACGTACCACCATCAAATTCTACATCCAAGTCCAGTGGTTGCTTTGATGAAAGTTTTTAATTAAATTTCAAATTTATTGTTTTTATTGTTAAAATACTTTTTAAATTTAACTCCATTTTATTTATTTTAATAAATTTCATATTAATTTAAATTTATCGTTTATTTAATTTTTATTTTCAAATAAAATTTATGATTTAACTTAATTAAATCTCTTATGAAAGAAATTTATATTATTAACATTTATTTTGAGAAATGTTGACTTATTTTTTTATATATTTAAATATTTTAATATATTTTTTTAGTCCCACAGAATGGATCTTAGTTCTTCTTTTCAGTCTGGCGTTTGAAGCCTTTTTTACAAAGTAGTACATTTAACTGGGAAAAACTAATTAATCAGTATTATAATATCCAAAAGTTGGAAAATAAATAACTATGTATAAATTAGTTAACTAATTTTCCAATTTTTTATTTAATAATCAAATAATAATAATTTTGTAATAGAATAATAGATTCTATTATTATCTAATTAGTGCAAAAAAAAAAGATTTAAAATGGTTTTATATTATTTTAAACTTAATATATTTAAATTAAAATATTTTTTTTCATTTTGAATAATAGTTTCTAATCTTTTTTATATAGAATATCATTAATTTAGCTATTTATAAACAAAATGAATACATTTTCAATACAAATTAAGCTTATTATAGCTTTCGACACTTGGTTTCCATAGTTACAAATATAAAAAGCCTAACACAAATAACGTATAGTTACTATGTATGGAAAAATAATTTTTGAATTTAAAAAATCGAAAAATTAAAGATTATTCTAAAAAAGATAAAACAAATAGATAATAATGGAATCTGATCCACGCTATCAGTGGTTAGAGAAACGAATAGCTTCTTGTTTAAATCCCAAACGGGAAGCTCTAGTTAATTTTATTGAAAATGAAGACAACAAGTATATAAATATTTACAAAAGTTATATAATTTTTTAATTCAAATATCATCTAAGGCTAATTGTGATGGAATTTTTAAACAATGAAGATGTCAAACAACTCTACATTTATACCAAATCTTCAAATCAACTGACCGCTTCTCGTGCGTGTACCACTGAGAATAGTTCAGACAAGGGAATTTTTTTTCTAAAAATTTCCAATACTTCAAAATTGACCGCTGAAACCATGAGTATTTACTTTTATGGAAAATTAAACATTAACTTTTTTATTCAATTAAAATTTAAATTAGATAACCAAGTTACTTATTTTGAGTCATCAAAAAGAATTTTGGAGCACATGGACCTAATGACACGCGAAGTATTCATGCCACTTTTGTGTGTTGAGGACAACAGCGATAAATTGATGGACTTGATGCATCGAATCATGTCCCAAGTTGCCATAGCTCAATCTCATATAGAAGATTCTGTATCACTTCCGCTTCCTGCTTTGAATGTACTGGCATTAGCAGCTACAAATCCAAACAGACGTCTCTCAGTCTTGCATATTCTAGAAACAACTCTTATAAATTGGCAAAAGTTGATCAAAAACACTCTCAAACAGCAACCAGATATTTCTAATACAAATTCTAACTTTTATACCAAAGATGAAATTCAGCTTTGGACTACTTGTATTAATAAGCTTAACAACTTATTGGTTCAACTTGACGCCCCACATGTTAAAGACATTCTGATAAATTTGGAAAATAACAATAGTGCCTACTTACAACCATTTAATTCCATTCGATCTGAAATAAAGCAAGCTATACAATCAGCCGAAATAAATCTTAGATACATTAGTACCCTTACGCCTTGGGTACACAAAGTTAAAGTTGCCAATTTAGTCGATGAGTCACAGTATCTTTTTTCGGGACTTTTTCATACTTTGCTTTTGATCTGGCAAAATTCTAAATACTACCATATGAGAGAAAGATTTGCTCATATGCTCTCATTTTTATCTAATGAAATTGTCCATGTGTCCAAAAATGTGGTCGGAAATAATATTCTAGATGATCCATTGAGAGTAATTTAATTAAAATATATTTATTAAAAATAAAAAATAAAAAATTTTATTCAAGTCCTATTCAAAGCTGAAAGAAGCTTTGAGAATATGTGCCATGTTTCGAGGAACTTATTTAGATTTTAAAGAAAAAGCTGATGCATTAAATTCAAAATTTCATAAACTAGAAAAAAAGTTGCTTATTTAGTTAATTTATTAATTAATAAAATTATTTTAAATTTTGTTGTAGAATTGATTTTAATGAAAAAGACATATGGTGGGTCCAGTTCTACTCGGCTAATCGGCAAAACATGGACCAAGACGATGACTATGAAGTAATGAGAGAGCATAGTCCATGGCCAAAGCGAAATCATGCTTGCTTTTATTATCTAAATGTGTTTATGGAGAGGTGCAATGATGTTCTTGAGTTGGTGCAAACAATGAGACATTTCCAAATTTTGTCAAAAACAGTCTCAATCGGAGGCTCGGACAATATAAATATGGACTTTTTGGCTCAAGAAATTCATGATAAATATGAAAGAGCAATCAATGAATTTCAAAATAATGTACAAGATGTCATGAATTTTGATAACCAAGACCAAAACTTTGAAATTTCGTTCTTTAATTTAAGGACAACTATTAAAGTAATTTGAGATATTTTGAAAAAATACTTTATAATTCCAATTTTCTACTTTTTATAAAGGAACTAGAAAGAGAACTTTCAAAAATTTTGAATCTGAGCATTAAACATTGTACCACTATTGGGTCCAAGCTGAGACTTTTGGAAGTTTTTGAGGGTGTACACGAAAGAGATGTCATTCAAGTATGAATTTGAGATTTTATATTTTTGAAAATTCAATTCCTTAAGTTTATTATTTTAATTATAAGTAAACAATTAAGATAATGTAAAAATTTAAAATGAAAATATATTAAATTATTTTTAAACTAAGTCTTGGTACCAAAAATTAAACAAATCATAATAATTTCTATCCGTTCTTAAAATTATTTTATTTTAAAAAATAGGATCATCTTTCCTCTGAGTATGCGTGGCTAATGAATGAAATGCTCAAAGAATTTGCCAATGTAAAACAACTAGCAAATAGTACCGAAGAATCTCAAACAGTGATGCCAACTATAATAAACCAGCTATTCTGGTACTATGGCTTGGAGCAACGAATTAAAGTACCAATGGAAAAGTTTAGTCGCTTGTACCCAAATTTGCTACAAGGCGATCTTGGCTACAATTTAAGGGAAACTTACAAAGGCACTCTTGAAATGATAGGAAAGTAAGTTGTCATAAGTGTTGGAAATTTAAAAGATAACATTTTCTAATTGTAGAAGCAAACGAGAGTCTTTTAAAAAATGGGAATCGGGAATTACACAATCATTGAGTGACAAGCTTCAGCAAACAGTTTTGAAAAATTCATCTCTTGATGAACTTATGGTCAAGCGACCAAGCTCAATTGAAGTCAATTTTGATTTTGAATTGGAAAAACTTCTCAAGGAAATTCATTATCTACAAATGCCACCATTTAATTTGGACCTTAATCAAGTTCTAAAAGATAAATTTAGTCAAATAAAAGACGAAAATAAACTAAGGCTATATGCAACTAGAATGCATTCAATAGCAGATAAATACAATCTAATCATGAGGAATATTCAAAACGAAGAACTGCCTCTTTTTGAATTTCGTCTATCAAGAATTGACAATGTAACAAGTTGTCTTTTATAGGGAAATGTTTTATCAATTTATTTTTTTAGATTGTTGAACAAGGCATTTTAAATGTTACATGGAATACAGTTGAAATACCAGATTACATCGAAAACGCTCATTCAGTAATATGCACTGATGTTTACCAAAATTTGGAACTTTGTCAATTAAATTCAAGAGAAATTTACACCATTGTGAATGATTGGTGTGATTTTAATTCTGATGTTTTTATGCTGAGAGATCTAAGCGTGAGCCAAGATGCCAAAGAGCTTGAAGAAAAACAAATGTATTCATTAAATTCTTCTCATGAATAAAAAAAAATTTAAAATCTTTATTAGGGAATTACACAATCAGTTTAAAAAAGAGATAACAAGAGGTGGAAATAAAATACATTCATTGATTGCTTCGACCTTAGAAGCTGTTGGTATCAGCGAGGCATCGCCAGGTTGGCAAGAATATTTAAATTACATGAATGAAATAATATTCAATGGATTCAGAATTTCTTCTTTATCGAGTTTAAAAAATATGTTTAACTCAATGACTGATAGTGAAGTAAATTTTCCTCTTTAATAAAATTTATTTATTGACATATTTTAATTCTGAACAGGAACTTAATACTCCATTTGTTTGCATTAATCTTGAGCTAATCGATTCCAAGCTTTTGTTCAATCCACCATTGGACGAAAATAGCCATGTTAAAAATTTGCAGGAGATCTTATTTGACTTTATAAATACCTTTATTTCTCGAGGTAGTTATATGCAAGTTTTGGGAAAAAATAGGGTAAAAATTTTAAAAAAATCAATTAATTTTATTGATAAAAATAAAAATTAGAATAATTATGATCAATTGGTGGCTCGCGATGAGGCAATTTATGAAATGGTCAACAAAATAAACTCATCGATTGAAAAAGCATGCAGTGATTGCAAAAAAATATTTGATTATTTCAATGGATTTAGTTTTTTGTGGACTGCGGACATTCATGAGACTTTTGTTAATTTCCTGAAGGGAATTGCTTCTCTTTCTCGTTCCAAAAATCCCCGTCCGCCATCAAAAAACTTCATGAGTAATAGAAATGTAGCAAAGTAAATTAAATAAGTAATAGATAAAAACATATTTTAATTATAAATATTCCAGGAGCATTGCTTCACTCGGAAGTGTTCTGACACCGGAAGCGATTGCAAATATTGAGCGAACATTTTTGTCCCCTTATTACCAAAACATGACCAAGCAGGAGAAAGAAACCATTTCTACTCCTCTTTTGGAAGATTTCAACACTGAAATCGCAGTTTATGTGGTAACAATTTAACCCATACTTTATTGGTTAAAACTTAAACTATTTATTGTTTCTTTGCCAAGAACGCACAAGAAAAAATCAAGGTTTTGCAAAGTTACCAAGACGTAGATTGGATTAGGGTCAAACTTCAGCCCACTATTGATGTTTTGATCACAATTACAAACAAACTAATTTGGAAATTTACAAGCTTTTTATCTGATCAAGTAATTATATTTTTTTGATTTATTTAAAAAATTAAAAATTTCAATAAATTGAAAAATAAGATAAGAAAAGTTAACATTTGAAAAAAGTACTAAAGCTAGGTGAATAGACACCAATTAAACAAATAAAAAGTTTAAAATTCTTTTATTTTTTTACTTAATTTTCTTTATTAAAAATAAACGAATTACTAAAATTGAAATATTAAATTTAATTAATTATTTACTTTTTAATGATCTAGAGATTTTGTTTTTTTAATCAAAAAATCTGATCCATAATTAATTATCTACGATATTTCTATCAAAATTTCATTTTTTAGGACCTCAATGAAGTACTTCATAATATTTTAAAATAATTAAGTAAAAAACTCAAAAGTCAATCAAATTTTGATTAATCTAAAATAATAAAAATTGAAATACAAATTAATTTTTCTAGATTAAAACAACTCTAAATGAACTGGACCAATTTTTGAAAAGAATGGAGCCTGATATTGAAAAGATTACTGGCGAAGAAAGAGATACCGCAACATTTATGAAAATAATGCGAATGTTTAATGAAGTTTCGTCCAAACAACAGGAAATGGAAGTTAAATTTGAGCTAATGAAGAGAACATTGAACCTGCTTAAAAAATACAAGCGATTAGATGTGGTTGATTTGGAGACAAAATTCAACAGCACACCTGTCAGATGGACCAATTTAAAATCAAAAGTTACTTTGGCAAAACAAAGACTGGGACCCACGATTCAAGAAGAGTCAAAAATTATCATTGAAGTACTTATTTGATTAGAATATATTTTTAATATATATATTTTTTTTAATATAATTTAGGATTTGAAAAAATTTTCAACTGTGATTAACAACTTGCTCAATGATATAATGAACTCTTATGTTTTTGATAGAGGATGTGAATACGATAGAGCATTTAAACTAATCGAGTCATTCAATGAAAAATATGACAGTCTTCAGAATCAAGCCGAAGATTTAAAACAACTTCAAGAGCTTCTTGAATCAGATGTGGTTGATTTTGGAATATTAATTCAGTCCAAAGCAACACTAATTATTCTTAAGCAAACTTGGAAAACTATTAAGTTAGTTTTTTTAATAATATGATTAACATTTAATTGTAAATATTTTTTAAAGAGACATACGCTGTCGACACAATGAATGGAAATCGATTCGATGGCAAAAGGTGAACATAAAATTGGCTCAAGATGAAACTGACAAACAATTGGAAATGCTTGATAGCTTACCAGTTGAGGCGCATGTATGGGATGCTTACATTGGAATTGTAGCTGACATAAATAATATAAAAGTAAGAGTATTTATATAATCAGGCCAAAGTCTATTTTTTTCTATTAATGCTAGAATTGTTTACCTATCATCGAAGAGATAGCTAATCCAGCTATGAGAACCAGACATTGGAAGCAGCTGATTCGTATATCTGGAGGAACAAATTTAGTTGACAATGAAACTTTAAAAATGCTCACATTTGGTCAATTATTGGACTTAAATTTACATAACCATGTTGAAGAGGTCAAATTAATTGTCCAAAAAGCAGTGAAAGATTTGAGTATTGAACAAACCATCAAAACTTATGAAGAAATTTGGCTGAGCAAAGTGTTTATGCTCAAAATTTATGCTTATCCGAGATCGGATTCTTCGGATAAAATTCTAAATGAAGAAGATGTATTTAATTACCTGAATTTAAAATAAATAATTTAATCAATTTTTTAAGGATAAATCGTCACATGATCGTAGATCCTCACAATCGCGTATTGGAATGTTTCCTGCAATGTCAACTAAAAGCACTAAACGACTCAGTATTGGTTCTTTACCACAATCTTTAATCGGAGTCGAGCCATTATCTGTAAAAAAAATTTATTTTAAAAAAAGCCCGACCAAAATAAATCTAAGAAAATTATATTAATTGAAAAATATCTTTTTATAATTTTAAATTTTATTAATTTCTAAAAGTTTACAAATTAATATTTTTTTTAAAATTAGATTATTAAAATACAATTAAAAAAATAAGGCTGATAAAATTTTTACTCTGAACTGGTTAGGGTTAGGGAAACCCATCTAGGGGTTAGGGTTTTTTTATCTTGTTAATCTGGAGAGTGACTTTTGTCTTTTCTTTAAAAGGAAAACGACCCCGTTTATCTGTTTGAAAATGCTGAACAACTGTTTGCTGAATTGGAACATCACCAAATAGTACTTGAGGAACTATTACAAAATCAATCAGCAGGCTCGTTTTATGACGAAATAATAAAATGGCAGAATACTTTGCAGAATATTGAAGCTATTTTATATGAATGGAACAAAGTTCAGCTGAAATGGAAAAGATTAGAACCAGTATATTTAAAATTTTTGAAATTTATATAAAAGATTGTTGCCAATTTAGATCTATTCATCTTACGAAATTCATACAATTTTGCCTCAAGACTCAACAAATTTTTACAAAACAGATAAAGACTTTAGGACCCTGATGAAAGCAACACATCGCAACCCGAATATCTTAAAATGCTGCCAGAGAAAAAGTAAACCATCCCTTATTGATTATAAACAACTAACATGTCATTTGATTTTAGATATCTTGAATATATTGAAGCATTTACATCAAAACCTTGAAACTTGCTACGAGTCTTTGATTTGTGAGATGTCCAAAAAGCGCTCTAAATGTCCAAGATTGTATTTACTGACTGACGAAGACATGCTTGAAGTGTTGTGCTGTGGTTCCAATTTGGAGAGCTTGTCTGAAAACATTGGTCGCGTATTCAATCAAATAGAAGCGGTCGACATAAGTGAAGAAAAAAATGGAGAAAAAAAGATCACTGGTTGCTTTGGAAAAAACAATGAATATGTCCAATTTAAGAATGTAATGAAAATTTTTTTGAACCAGTGTTTTTAATGTTTACCATATTGGCATATTTTTTAGTCTGTCCCATTTAAAGGAAGCATTGAAGAGTTTATAAACACAATTGAAAATGCCATTCCAGAATCTCTAAAATTTTTACTTGAACTTGCTTTAAATGGAAATCCTCCACCATTTAGTTCACTTTCTGGTAAAAGTCCACCAAAAACACCAGAAACAAAAACTCAAAGTAAGCTAAAGAGAAATAAATTTTATATCGTAAAAAATTTATGATCTTAAGTGCTGCAAAATCGAGCGCTTCCTTCTATTAGTGAGAACAATGAGTTTCCTTCAAATCAGCCAGTTTTTTCCTGGCTTTTCCAACATACTAGACAAATTATTGAGCTTAGTTTGAGAATTTTGATTACAAGCCAAATAGAAAAGTGTCTTAAAGAATCGAAAATAGAAGATCTTAAAGTATGTTCATTATTTTTATCTATTTATTTGATTATTTGATTTAAAACCTTTTTTTATAGAAATTAGAATCTAAATTTGTAGATTTGATTGAATTTTATAACAAACAGCTTAGTTTCTACCAATTCAAAAGCAACGCAGATCCCAACGACCAAAAAGAAGAAAGAGCAGACCACAAGTCGGCTATTATTATGAGCTCAGAACAAAATGAAAAATTCAATTTAGTTATTAAAATTTTAATTTATTATAAAAATTTAATTACTGAAATAGTAACCAAAAATCTAAAACTGGACTCTATTGAATGGCTAGAAACGCCAAAGTTTTATTTTGTCAATGATACCGAGACCAAAGTCATAATTAAAATTCTAAATTTTGAAATAAACTACGGCTTTCAGTACTATTCTTGGTACTTTGATGATGAGTGCTCAATGGTCTATCAATCTAAACAAGTTAAAGACATTCTTACCCATTTGGTCAACATAATACAATCAAAATCAAGCTCACTTGTTCACGGGAAAAAAGTAAAAGGCAAAAAATTTTTCACATTTTTAATTCTAGTTGTTTTAAGAATAAAAGTCTCCTAAAATGTCTAAGTCAATTTTTAGGCTACGAAAATCATTTTTATTTATGTTCAGAATATACTACAAATGATTCATTGAACAATATTTGTAAAGCCATGGTAATATCTGGATATTGGATAACATTTATGAACTTGAATAATCTGTCAATCCAATTGATGAGCGCATTATCCAATGTTCTTACACAGGTCAATGAGAGAAAAGATTCCATAGTGATTAACAATGACCCATACACGCCTTCTCAAGTCTTGAAAAATGGAACTTTTACATATTTTGCCACAATTGAACCATTCAACTATTCCAGCATAACTTCTCATGTTGATTCAATGCGAATCACTAAAATTGACCACTACTTCAATTTAATATCAAAAGATTTATTCGAAAAATTTCGAATAGTTAAATCGGATTATGAAAATTTAGATAATTATCTTAGCTTAAATCTTATTTCAAACAGTTTTTCTCAACATGATTTACTGTCAAATGAAATATTAAGAATTGTCAAAATTTATAATAGTATGCTTCAGTCCGATGCAAAAAAAAGCTGTATTTTTACAAAAATAATTAAATTATTTTAAAATATTTATATTTTTAAAAGATGAACATTTTTCACAACTTGATTCTCACTTGCTTTCTTTTTTAATAAAAGAAGCTAGTTATCTGATTAACACCAAGACATTAAATACTGATGAAAGCGATTGTCAATCATCTCCGAATAAAGGTATAATTTATTATTTTTACAGGTTTTGAATGACAATAGTGCTAGGTTGGTAACTTTTCTGGTATTAAGCTAAAGCTTTGGTCAATCATTACACATCTATTTCAGCTTTTTAAAGTATTATGATAAAAACATTAACTTAATTTCTTTTTTTTAGCGGAAGAAGAAGCTATTGTACAAGTTTTGAGTAACTATATTCTTCCAAGATTGGATAAAAACAGTGGACGATTGCTTTTCAATTATTTCCAGTCTGTATGGCCAGATGTAAAAATTGCCTATCGAAATGAAGCCATTCTCGACAATGGTAAGTTTTTTAAGTATTTTTCCAAATCAAATGAATGAAAAAAAGACTGGCAAAATAAAAAATTAGATAAGAAAGTGATTTTAAGAGATATTTTTAACCAAAACTTGTTTACTACAACAATTTGAATCAATATAAAGAAAATTAAAAAAAAATAATTATTAAATTAATAAATTGTTTACTTTTAAAAGTATTTTAGATTACAGTTAAAATACTCGTATCATTATTAAATAGATCTGTAAGCTCTCCAACTAAAGAAATTAGAACTAATTAGCTAAAAACTTAACTTCTAAGTCCATTAGACTTATATAATCAGAAAATTGAAAAAAATTTATTTCAAAATAATCTGAAATAACTAAAATTGATTTTTTTTTAAAGAAATTAAATTTTTAAATCTGCCAATATTCTTCGAAAAAGAGACTGCTATGCAAATAGAAGACAAGATCAAATTGAACAGCATACCAGATGCAGTTGTAGTTGCTACAAACAAATTAAAACTGGCACCATCAGTTTTATTCCAAACCAAAGTGGTTTGCATAATAGAAAACCTTCTCAAATTTAAAAATGTACTTTTAATTTTGCTCGTTTTTGGTAAAATTTCACTTTTTGTTTAAAGTTGTTGTTAATTGGAAAAAGTGGCTTTGGAAAAACATCTCTGCTAAAAACAGCAATTGCTGCCTTAGCCGAACTAGGCTATGGCTTTGATTATCAGCATGTTTTTATCAATAGTTACTCAAATTTAGACCTTTTCGGTCATGTGGTATCAAAATCTGGGTAAAAAAAAAACATTTTTTTAATATATTTTAATAAAAATTTCTTTAAGATCCATCAAAGAAGGTCTTATACCAAACACGCTTAGAAATTTTGAGAAAAACTCTGACTTCAATCTTTTACATGTAGTTGGAGAGGTAGCTTAAAAATATAAATATACTTTTATATTATAATTTAAATTTAATTTCTTAAGAGTTCCACTGATAACTTTTATCTTTTCGAATCATTATTTAACAATGAACAATTATTTTTGAATCAAAATAGTGAAAAAACTGAACTAAATTTAAATAAATTAAAACTTGTTTGGGAAGTAAGATATAAAAATGAATATTTTTGATTTATCTCAGACTAATTTATTTATAAATATATAAAGTCGGATGATTTATCAAACATAAGTCCAAGCGTTATATCTGCATCGAATCTAGTATTTCTTAATGAAAATTTGATATCATGGGAGCATTTAATTGAGTCCACATTTCAAACAATGAATTATGGATCCCAATCTAGTTTATCTAAGCTGAAAACTGAGCTTATAAGTCAATTAAGGCTTATAAAATCAGAATTAGATTCGAATTGTCATTTTTACTCAAATGTTTTACCAATTACCTTTGAGTCTAAAATTAGACTAGTTCTTTCTATTCTCAAGGTAAATAAAATATATTTAATTAATCATTATTTTTTAATAATTCTAATATTTTAGAGTATGATTAAAAATAATGACCGCTGGGATGAGAGCGATATACCTGGTATTAGCCAGTATTGTATTGCAAGTGGTGTATCAGCAGCCATGACTCAGGAAGGAAGGGATGCCTTTGATTCGTGGTCGAAACCAATTTTGCACAAATACCCCAAAGAAGGACCAGTATTTAATTTTTGCTTAATTAGTCTAGTGATTAAATTTTGAAAAAAAAAAAGATTTATGAATATTTTTATGACATCGATTCACATCAATTTCAATTATGGTCCGAGAATATACCATCTTTTAGCTGCCCAGTGCACCAAGGTATACCATTGAACATATTTGTACATACGTCGAGCACAATGTTTTTGAGTTCAATGCTCGATATAATGATGAACTTGGACGAGTCTTTCATGATCGTGGGAGAAGCAGGTACTGGAAAGACATCTCTCATTTCTGATAAACTCAAGACATCATGCTCTGGTGATTTGACAGAACTGTTTTACATTACAATCAATACAAACCGATTGACAAACAGCGCCTACTTACAGAAAAGAATAAACCATCATCTTTCCTGGGTGCACAGTTCTTATTACGTTCCCAAGGGTAATAAGCGGATGTACTGTTTTATTGACGATATACATCAGGCTGAAGTGAATGAGTATAATAGACAGACTACGGTGGAATTTCTGAGACAGCATCTAGATACACAGAGAATCTACGATTTTGCCAACAAGAAATGGCAAAAAACTAAAAATATAACCTACATAAGCACGTTTAATACGCGAGTATACTCGCCATCGAATTCCGTATCGAACAAAGTTCTAAAACATTTTCATGTTGTTGCCCAGCACTTTCCAAAGTAAAAAATTTTTTACGATCCTGACCAGACATTTTTATAGTTAAATTATCTTTATAAGTTTAAAATCTTTATTATAGAATTAATAATTGTAATACCGTTTTTAAATTTTAGAAATTTTTATATAACTTTTATCATTTATTCTTTTTTTATGTCAAATGTCTGTTTGAAGCTTTTAAGCTCCATTTTGGTAAATTAAAAATTTTTTTTATCTTTTCAGCAATGCTCAAATACATGGAATTTACACCAAATTATTGTATCGACATTTAATAGGTGATGTTGAAAATGAATCGAGCAATGCCAAGGTATTGTATATAGTTTCAAAATTTTACTAATAGATATATTAATGATATAATTATTAAAAAAATTCTTGAATACAAAAAACAAACCTGAAAATGATGAGTTAAAATATTCTAATAAAACTGTTTTTATTTAATTTTATTTATAATAATTTAATTTAAAATATTTAAGATAAATGCCGCAATAGTTGTAAGGCTGAAAAGTCTTCAAACCGTGCTAAAAAATATAATTCAATCATCGATTGATTTGAACCAAAAAATGCGCTCACTTTATCTGGAAAAATCCCAAAGACTACACTATATATTTACTCTACGAGCTTTGACCTCCCTATTCAGACACATGTGTGTATCATTGACACCTGAATGCTCAAAAGAACAGATATTACTTCTTTGGCATCATGAATGCGACTGGTTGTATGGACAAAGAATGATAGATACAGTGGATGTTGAACGATACCAACTAGCATACAAAACAGTAATAAAAATGAACTTTACTGATCAGCATGAATTGGAACTGCTGAATCGCCAGGTATATTATTCAAATTTGAAAGAGACCGAAAGTGGTATAGTAATGGCAGGACTCAATGCTCCAAATAGTTCCAACTATGCTACCAATATTTTTGTGGATGGCTACGAACCAACAGATGATATCAGTCAAATCCGGCACTTGATCCAAATAGCAGTGAATGAGTATAATAAAGAAAATCAGCGAATATCTATACCTTTGTATGAGTCAACAATTATGCTCATATCACGACTTTGCCATACTACTCAGTGCGTAGCGGGAAATTGTTGCATCGTAGCTGACGGAGGAATATCGCCTTTTATTCTTCAACTAGTTGCTTCCTTGATGCAATATAGCTTGGTTCAATTTAAAGCAAGTCAATTTATGTATTCCAAAGAGGCGTTTTTCCAGCAGCTTAAGTCCAGGCTTATTTCATCCTACTACAAAGCTGGAATAAGGGTATGATTTTGTGCAAAGTATCAATTGGTTTTTCTATTTTTTTCTACCTAAAGGGTGAAAAAGTAATGTTGTGCTTAACTGAAGAAGAAATGGACCAGAAGGAATTTTTAGCCTATATCACTGAATTTTTGATATCTGAAGAAGTTATGCATTTGTTTACCATTGAAGAAGAGACTACTATTCTAAATTCGATACGAACTCAGGTTGTCCAATCTGGTTTAGTCTATACCAGAGAAACTGCTTGGGAATTTTTTGTCAAGTAAAAATTTTGAAAATATATCTAAAATATTTATCATGAAGATATTTTTTTATTAAGAAATATTCGTGAAAATACTCGCATTGTCATTGTTTTGAATGAAAATGCCAATAGATTCCAGAATTTGGGTCTTGAAAATCCATCTTTATTTAACAATATGGAACTAATATGGATTCAACATTGGAGCATAAAGCAACTAGTTGACAACGCTCTATTTCATTTTAAAGGTTTGTAGTTTGGACCTCAAAAAAATTTGATCAATTGTTATATATTACCAAATTGGTTAATTGTGATTATTCTTTAATTTTGGGTTAACTAGAAAGATAGTAAAAAGATCTTTTAATTCTATTCTCAATACAAACTTTTAACTATTTTTAATCTAAATTAAATCATATATATTTTATAAAGTAAGAATTAATTGAATTAAATGGTAAAAAGGAAAAAAAATATATTTTATAGTATAATAAACTTAAACTTGTTTAAGTGAAATAATGATTTTTTTAATTAAAACTACATTAAGTCTTTAAATAGCAAATGAGACATAAGTTAAATTGATGATAAAAATTTAGATTATTATCTTTTATCTAAAAGCATTTTTAAGCATTTAAACTTTACAGGAAATGAATATTTAAATTTACCGTATTCCCTTGCAATTAATAGCCCCCCTAAGAGTCCTTTTTTAAAAGCTGATCAAAAGTGACTTAGTTCTATCTATGTTGCTTTTTTGTAAAACATACTTAAATCTTTATAAAATATTTAATTTGAAGAAAACTTTCTTTCGTCTAAGGTCTTCAACAAAGACACGATTTTGTCGACACTTAAATGCAGGGGTATACGGTACATTGTTAAATTGAATATCTTTCATTTTAATAAATATTAAGTTTTTAATTTTCATTTAAATTAATTAAGAATTAAAAAGGTACACATTCGTTTGAATTGATTTTCCAAAACACTTTGTGATTTCTAAATCCTCGACAATATCTCAACTTATAACACAACTGATTAAATGAATTGATTATCTATCTTATCTATAATCTTGTTACCTTTTAAGATATTAAATGGCTTGACTCTTCAATCAAAGAAAACTTGGCTCATTTGTTAGCTTCAATGCATAACTCAATTCGAGAAAATGATACAGGTAGATCAGCTCACTTAAACAACATAACCTATACAAAATTTGTCGAAAAGTAGAAAAAAATTAGATTAATTAAACAAATAATAATTAAGTAATTAATTTTATTTATTTGTAGATTCAAAGAATTATTGATTAGAAAATATAATGAAATCGAGCATTCACATAAAAACGTATGCAGGCTTCTCGAGAATATCCAAAAGCAGCATAGTACTGCCAAAAAATTAATGGTCCAACTGCAGCAAGAAAACATGGTTCTCGAAGAAAGAATAAATGTAAATTAGCAATTTTTTAATTGACAAAAAATAACATACTTTAATAATTAAAGAGTACTAACAAAATGCTGCAACAAATTGGACAAGACATGACAATGACCGAACAACAACTCAAAGTCCATAATATGCAAACAAAAAAAACAGTCCAATTAAAAAGAGTAATTTGATTAATTTTCTAATTAAAAAATGATTAAAATTTTAAATTTACAAAATAAAACATTTAATTTGTAATTTTTTACCAAGATTCTTCCGGAATATCAGTCGGCTCATGAGCGAAATGTGTACAAAACTGTAGCTATAGTAGCCAATACTAAAAAACTAATTCAAAATATAAATATGAACAGTCTCCAAGAACTAAGAAGTATTCAGAAACCAGATAGTAAAATGGAAGATATTCTTGCGGCAGTTATCATGATACGTAATTAAATTTAAGAGAATAGAAAAAAAAATAAATAATTAATCTTGAATTTTTTAGTAAAAAGTCCGACTGCTGATGTGACATGGCAAAAAGGAGCCAAGCGTCAAATGGCTAATTTAGATAGATTTTTGGAAGAGCTTCAGTCTTTTGACGAAAGAGAAATAAGTGAAAATACCATAAAGCTTCTGGAGGATTTGATCAAAAAAATTGATTCAAATGATTCCAAAGATGACTCAAGCCGTGGTGGTCTGCACTTGGAAGCACTTAAAACACTAAATGAATGGATCAAAGGAGTCCTACGTTACCATATACTTATGATAAAGCACGTCAAGCCATTGCATAAAAAAGTAGAAGAAATAGAAAAAGAAGTTAAAGAAGCTGACCAAAAATTGACCACTTTGAACCGTAAAAGTGAAGCTTTGAACGCTCGTTTGAAAGACTTGGCGCAAAATTTTGAAGAAGCTACGGTGGATAAAGAGGAGCAAGAGGAGAAAGTTATTAAAATGAAAAACCAACTTCAAACAGCGTCGGAACTAAATATGATTTTGGCAAAAGAGTTTGACCGCAACATGCAAATATACGAGTCCTTACAAGAAAGAATATTCTGCTTGCCAGGAGCTTGTGCTCTAGCTTCCGGATTTCTAAGTTATCTTGGTCCATATCAATTCCAATTTAGAAGAATGATGCTTACCTCTTCATGGGTCAAATGTTTGAGTGACCGTGGCCTACCATTGGTAATTGACTCATTAAATTTGATTAAAGGAAGGGTTGTTAAATGGCAAATGGATAGTTTGTCCCATTTACTCCCATTTTCCGCTGATGTATCCATTCCTGGTGAGGAATGGAAGGTTCACTTTGCTTCGGACCAACTAACCAATGAACCTTTCATAGGTAAACAAAATTTTCCATTTGGAAGAGCTTCAATCTTTGGAATCTTTTTGGTTTGATAATAAATTTTTCCTTAAGTTCCGAGCACTGAGATGAATGAAGAAAATAGACAGGAAGAAGATGATCAAAATGAAAATGAGGAGAAAGAAAATGATGAGGCAGCTCAAGAACAAAACGAAAATACGAACAAAAATGTAAAAATAGCTGAACCGGAGAAGAATGAAGAAATGCTCAATGACAGCGAAATGTTGGAAACAGATGCCAAGACACAAAATGTTGATGAATCGACAGTTAAAATTGAAAATAATGCAATAACCACTATGTCTAGATTTTCGGTAATATTTACTTTCTTAAACAAGACAAAAAATAATAAACAAAAGAAGCAGAAAATTAAATTAATTAAAATTAGATTTTTTTGCAATTTTTTTATGATCTCTAAGTTTTGTTCAAAAGTGCTTCGTTCTTTTGTATAACATTATCAAAATTACCATTCATGGTTTTGTGAAATTCAGTACAAAAGAACAGAACAAAGTGTAAAAAAATTAAATTATTTTTTTCCTAAAAGTTTAAAATTAATTCTGTGAATGCAGATGGTGCAACATTCAAAGTTGCATCAACTGTTAAAGTCTGCAAATGATGTGCAAAATCTCTGCAAAATGCACTACACTCGATTATATTGAAATTTAATTTCTGCTGAGCTCTGCAAAATTAGCAAACATAGATATTTGATGCAACTTTGAATGTTGCACCATTCTGCATTTACAGAATTAGGTTTAAACCTTTAGAAAAAAAGTTATTCAAATTTTTTTACATTTCTTTCTGTTCCTGTTGCCATTTTGTACTGAATTTCACAAAACCCCATTTATCTGATCAAACTTTATATAGTACTTTTTTGGAAGAATCTACCAGCTCCATGGTTCCTAATAGTACAAAACTTTCTATCATTCTGAAGCTCTTGAATGTCTTTTATCTATCATCAATTTAAAAAATCAAAAAAAATCAAGTGAAAAATAAATTCCAAAATAAAATATACAGAAAGAAAAAATGGGTACAATTAATTTAAAAAAAAAAAAAAGCATTTCAAAAGTTCAGAAATTTTTACAATTTAATGTTTAAAATGAAAACTCTTTTTGGCAAAAATTCAATCAATTTTTGTATGTACTAAGTTGGAATCTTTAACCATTCTTTAAGTAAAATCTCTTTTGAATGCTCATTAGAGGTTACTATAGTGTTTTCCATTTTGGCATCATGTAAGACCATAAATTCTCGTTAAATGAAAGGTCACACAATGGCAGAACAAAAATGTTCCGTACTTTGAACCAGGCGCTCACTTAGTTAGTATGTGCTGAAGCCTCATCTTGTTGAAAGACCAAAGGGTTATTTGTCTGAGAAATTTATTCTTAAGCTCAATAGAAAATATCTTTAAAATTCATAATTGTACTTTTAAATTAATTAAAATTAATAATTATTGTCTTTAAATTTTAATTAATTATCTATTAATTATAAATTTAATAAAAAAAATGACTGGAAAAATGAAAATTATCGTAATTTTAAAGAATATTCAATCGGGTATATGAAAGGTTATTTAAATAAAATCGGACTAGGAAATTTTATCTAATTTAATTATTAACAATATATTACTAAATAAATTCTTGCTAGAATGAAATAGGAGACTATTATGTCACAGCTTCGAGCTATAGACAATTTGTAATTGCTCTAATACAATATGTGATTGGAGAAGACCAATGCACCAAATGGATGTCTGAAAATGCATCTACTTTAGAGCTAGAAAATGGAACAATTATCGAGTTTTCTAGTAAACATCCACCTTTAATATATGACCCATTTTCAATAGGAACCAATTGGGTCTTAAAAAAGACCAATTTAATTATTGACTTGGAAACAAGGTATCAATATTTATATAAATATTATGCTAGCATATTTATGATTATATATTTGAAGGAACACTGAAGACTTGTTATCTGTTGAAAAGTCATTCCAATCAGGTGGTCAAACCTTATACACAAACTGCACTGAAATCGATTCCATTCTTTTGCCATTAATTTACTTCAAAAATTCAATGAACCAAGTACCAAGTGATGATGGTAAATATTTTTGTCTATAACTTTATTTTCGGATTTTAAATTAATTGTTTTAGATTCAAGATTAGTTTTTTTCTCCAATAGACGACTATTCTGTAACCCTCAATTTCATATGTATTTCGAAACATCTGTACCATTTGATTCATTCAGTCCCAATACTTTGACCTGCACAACGCCTATTTGCTATAGTTCCTCGGTTGAAAATTTAATTGACAAATTTCAGCTTAGTTTATTTGAAAATCTTTTCCCAGAAGAGTACAACCAAAGAAAAATACTTCTTGATTGCATTAATGAGTGCAATGACAAATTGAAACAAGTAGATGACCTATTAAAGACCCAATGGAAAAAGTGATCTACTTAATTAGATAAAAAAAAATTCTCTTGATTAACTTAGTTCATGTTTCCAGAGATGGTTTTGGTGATGATAAAATTTTGCTTACTAAATTGGCACTGCAAAGAAAGTACAAGATTGGCGAAGTATTGGAATACTGTCAAGACTATCTCTTAGCAATCAATGAGTTGATGAAAATTGTGGCTCCTTTGGCCATCAGGGCTTCACTTTTAATGATCCTTTCGCTAAAAATGAAGCTTATTTCAAAAAATTACGAATTTTCCGTAAATTTAATTGAATACATAATAATGAATTTGGCTAATTTGGTTAATCCATCCAAACAAGTGAATTTGTTTTTATTTCCAATTTGAAAATATTATTTAATAATCAATTTAGGAGCTTAATTTAATAAATCAATTAAAACTGGATGACACACAAGCAAATGAGGATGCAAACGAAAGTCAAGTTAAAGGTAATAAAATTTTATCTTTTTGATAAAATGTTTGAGCTGAGTTTTTTTGGGCTAAATGTAACAAAATTTATTTAAGGAACGTTCGATGAAAACATTATAAAATTAAAAAAAAGTAACGTTTGGGCTAATTAATAAAATTTTATTTGTTAAGTTCATTTTAATTTGCTCTCATAGACCGATAATTTCGCTAATTTTTTAATTAAAAAAAGTTAATATTCTGTTGCAAATTTTTCATTATAAAAATTTTTTATTTAATTAACAGCGAAGGATAAAGACAAATCAAAAAGTTATCTTTCAATTGGCAATCATTTGTCCTTCTATAATCATTTTTTTACAATCTAATAATCGCTCTTAAGAAAATAAAAAAAAATTTAACTTAATAATTTTACTAATTAAGACATTGAGTCCAAATTACCAACAATTCCATCGACAGATAAAATTGTTGGCAAAACAATATCCAACTACAAGCCAGAAGACATTGAACTGTTGACCAAACACTTGACTGATACTTTTTTGAACAACATAATAATGTAAAATATTTATTTAAAATTTTTTTTAAAATTAATTTTATTTAATTAAGATCGTTACTTCCTGAGCATCGGCTCTATTTATTAACTCTTATTTGTTTTTATATCAAATCAGAAGAGAAAGCTGAGTTCACAGACATGGAGCTAGAATTTCTAATGAGAGGCAAATACAATTCTAACATAAACGTCACTTTATATGATTTTGGTGTACCAGAAACGACCAAAGCACCAGTCTGGATCCCGAAAGATAATTTTAATGATCTTTTGGCCATGTCATTACTTCAAGGTGATTTCGACCATTTTGTAATTGCCATTGTAAGTGCGGAAAAAGAATGGAAAAATTGGTTCCAAAATCCTTTGAGTGCTTCTTTTCCAAAAGTTGAAATGGAAATAGAAAACTCAACAAGTAATGTTCAAGATGAAATAGATAAAAACTTAATAATAATTTTTGTTAAGAAACCGAAATGATTGAACTTAATGAGTTTAGGAAGCTTGTTCTTTATAAGGTTCTAAGACCTGACACATATATCATTGTCCTTAGTGAATATGTGAACAAATCGCTTGACTTTAGACCAAAGGAAATCGATTTTAATTTTGTTTTACAAAATGATATTTTCAAATCAATTATTATCAATATGGGTTCCAAATCGAACATTTCCAACAGCTCAAGTATGAGCAGAATTCACAAGAATCTATTTAGCATAGTCAAGCAATATAATCAAACTATAATTGCACTCAATTGTAATTTCCTAAGTCTTAGTGAGCTTAGAGTTGCCGTAAAAAATGTTAAAGAAGGCTTTGTATTGCTTAAAAACATTCATTTGGCTAGCAAAGATAGTATTGATTTTATAAAAAGCTTGTGCAATTCTCTTGTTAGTAAGTAAACCATTTTTTTAATAAAATCAACAATGAATGGATCTTAATCTAAATTAATAATTAAATTCATAAAGGGTAATATAAGACCAGGAAAGAGAATAACTAATATAAATTGTTTATTTAAATATAAGTTATCATTTAATCTAAAAAAATAGATTGATCTATCACTTTTGAAAATATTCAAAAAAGATTATATATTTATGTCTATTTATGATTTAGTTAAACAATAGATTAGTTTAAAAAAATTCTAAAATTGAGATAATTTTTAAGATAATTAAGATTAAGGTATTTTATCGAAATTTTTTGATTGAAATCTTTTAATTATGAACATAATTAAATTAATAAAAGTTTAATAAAATAAATTCAGAAAAAAAATCATTAAAGATAAGATGGTTCTATGGTGTAACGGTTAGCACTCTGGACTTTGAATCCAGCGATCCGAGTTCAAATCTCGGTAGAACCTTTAAATATTTTTTCTTTATTATCTCTTTTAAACAAAATGGTCACCTAATTTCGATTTGCTTGACTGGTTTTGTCCTATTTTTTTTCCAATAGACCATCTATATATCAAGTGAATTTATTAAAAGATAAATTAACAATAGATAAGATGGTTCTATGGTGTAACGGTTAGCACTCTGGACTTTGAATCCAGCGATCCGAGTTCAAATCTCGGTAGAACCTTTACAATTTTTTCAAAATTATTAAAAGATATTAGAAAAAAATACTATTAAAAATAGATTTTTTTTATTTCGAATAAATTAGTAAAAATTAAAATTTTTAGCTGATAATGAGAAAAAACCGAACTGGCGCTTAATAATGACCAAAGTGTTTGATTATGATTTACCTTTTGCAATCACAAGCCAAAGTCTTCAAGTTTCATTTGATGTTATTGATATCTTGGCCCACAATTCAATTCAGACAAATAAAAAATTGACTTTGGATACATGTCTTATACGATCAGAGACAATTATTTTCAATAGTGTACAACATTCACTTAATCTTGCCAATAATGAGGAAATTTCAACTCTAATTCAAAATTTGCCAAATGATAGAAAATTTTTATGCTTTATCATTTGTCTTATTCAAGGTATATTGCAGAGCAGGCAGAGTCTAGTCTGTAGCGGTGTCCAGAAATTTATTCCATGGGGTCTTTCATCCTTACTTCAAATATTTATATGCATAAAGCAATTTGATACCAATGAGCTACAAAAATTGCCACAACACCTGATAAGAAATGTTTATTCGAATTACATAGATGACGAAATGGACAAAAACTTTGTCTTGGAATTGCTCACCATATTGATCAATTCAGGCAAATCCGCGAATATATCCATTAATGGAGTAAAATTACCCCTGCCAGAACCTAGTATTTCGATTAATGAATATCCAAATTGGCTGGAAGAAAAAATTCCTGAACGAAAAATTGATTCCAAAGTTCTTCAACTACATCCTGAGCTAATCAAGTATTACAACACAATTAGAGCTGAAAATTTCATCGAAAATTTGGAACAGCTATGGGAGACAAACTCTAATAATGTACCAAGGCTCAATGAAGAACTCGATCAAGACTGGTTATATTATTCTTTAAAACTTTGCAATGAAAAGCTTCCACCGCTTTTGCCAAAATTAGAAAAATCTGATCTGAAATTTGATCCGAGTAATTCAATTGCATTTGCACTTTTTAAGGTAATTTGGAAAATTTTTATTTAATTTTCAAATTAATTATTTTTTTGCAAAGGAATACAAAATGTATAATAAAAAAATGAAAATAATTAAAACTGATTTGAAAAACATAGAAAAGTTCCTACTTCTTAACACTGAACTTTTCCCAAAAGAATGGAAGAATACAGCCCTTTCGCTTCAGTCTCAACGAGTACCTGAAAAATGGGAACACGAGTTGGCACGACCAAGTGTAAGAACTCTAAAATCATGGATTATTCGTAAGTAGAATTTTTGTTTATTTATCTCATTCTGATTGATAAACATACAGGTTTTTAATAAAGATTTTAAATTTAAAAAATTCAATTTATAAATAATTTGGTTACAATTTTTAAATTAATTATTAATCACGAATATTTGATAAGAAAATTGACATAAAATTAAGACTTTTTAATAATCACTAAATTAAATCATAACCTTGCTCTGGAAGAATGCACTTTTTATCATTTATTTTTCTATTCGGAGCTTTGAGTTAGATAACTAAAACTGATCAATATCTCATAAGCTCAATCCAGACAGAATACATTAGGACTTAGTTTAGAATTAAATTTTAATAAACACAATAAAAGTTCTTTATTCGAAATAGAGAAATTATTTATCTAAAAACGAAAAATAAAAATCGATTGATTATTTATTTGAAATTGATAAAAGATAAGATGGTTCTATGGTGTAACGGTTAGCACTCTGGACTTTGAATCCAGCGATCCGAGTTCAAATCTCGGTAGAACCTTTAATTTTTAAAAGAATTGATATAATAAATTTTTAAATTAAAAACTTTCAGACTTTTTTTTTCTTAAAAAATTAAAATATTTTTTGTAAAAAATTGTATCTTTATTTATCAGATTGTGTATCATGATATGCTTTAATTCATTTAAGTAATTTGAATAATAGCTACTCTAGATGTCATAAGAATAGATACTTTAATATTTTCTAAGAAATAGATGTACGTCTCTAGTTTAATTCCTTTTTTAAGATAATTTTTCTTAAATAAAATCAACCTAATACACTAGATTAATTTTATCTGTTTTATAATAAAATAGAGTAATGAAATACATTTAATTCCATTTAAAAAAGTTTTGTAAAGAAAGTTAAAGGAGTTTTACTTGATTAATAAGTTTTCACCTTTTTTCAATTGATATTTTTCAATAACAGTCATGAGAATGTAATTTTCTTTTTATAAATCTACAATTAAATTTTATAACTAATTGATTAATTTCAAAAGTGTAATCAAATTGAGTATATTTAAGTTGGAAAATTTTTTATTTAAAAGGATAATTTAAAAATTGATTGATTATTTATTTTAAATTGATAAAAGATAAGATGGTTCTATGGTGTAACGGTTAGCACTCTGGACTTTGAATCCAGCGATCCGAGTTCAAATCTCGGTAGAACCTTTAATTTTGGAAACTTTTTAATAAATCTTTATGTAAAAATTAATTTATCTATCAAAAATTATAAAATTTTATAAAATTTAGAGCAAAATTTACGATATAATCAGCTAAAACAAATCGCAAGTGACAAATTTTGCAATGTATCAAAAATCAATGCGGCTATTTTAAAGCAACCAGACAATCTTTTCACTTCGATCTTAATACAAAAATGCTTTAGAGAAAATATTTCTTTGAATGATGTAAATTTAAATAAATTAAACAATCAACTGTTTTATATATTTATTTTAAAGGTTGAATTAAATTTTGAAGTAAAAGAAAACGAAAAATCTAATTCTTGCCTTGATTGTATATATTTGGTTGATGTTAAAATTATAGGTGGTAAATGGGATTCATCTACCAAATCTATAATCAAATCGGAGTAATTTTATAAATTAAATATTTTTTTTAAACAAATAATTTATTTAAAAGAAATCTGGTAAACGTTCTTCCACCAATTTATGTCTATGCTGACACAATAAAACAAGATTCAAGATCAGACCAGAAAATGATTAGTGCTTATGTAACTAATTTACGACAGAAATTTGTTACCAAAATGAAAATTCCATCCGATTGCTCTGAATATACGCCTTATTTGGTTTTTGATTGTGAAAATGAAGAAGAGCATTCAAGAAGACTCTATAGACCAATATTGTCCAATATAATACCGAACTACGATCAGTCATCTTTAAAGATTAAAAATGACCAGTCACCTAACTTGTCAGTTGCTGGGGCTTCAATGAGACAAGCTTTGTCAAGATCAAACCAAACATTGCAACAAATTAGAGAGGCAAGTGCAGAAGTTATTAAGACACCTGAATCTCAGCTCAGCTACAAACCGATGACTCCGAATGGACCACCATTGCCACCTGAGCTTCAAAAAAGTTTCACCAGATCGAAACAAATTTAAATAAACTAGATTTTGTATATGTCTATTCTGTTATTTAAATAAATTTTTCAATTAAAACTTTAATAGTAATTTTATTATATAATTTCTATACATTGAATTTTTATCAATGAAAATTAAAGACTTTTTTATAAACTTTTTTACTTTGATTTAAAAATCGATTGATTATTTATTTGAAATTGATAAAAGATAAGATGGTTCTATGGTGTAACGGTTAGCACTCTGGACTTTGAATCCAGCGATCCGAGTTCAAATCTCGGTAGAACCTTTAAATTTTTTTAATTTTGTTTTAAAAAAAGAGTATTTATCTTTAATTATTTAATTTTTTTAAATTTTTTAAATATTAATTTTAATTACACAATTTTATTTTGCTTTTATTAAATCTATATATTAATGATTCAAATGCAAATAATTATAATGATAATAGAATTAAGTCTTTGTTCAAGATATTTATACTTAAATTTATAATTTTTGATTTCAACTTCAAAGCCCGACCAAAAAATAACAAAAATTTAAAAACTAATTTTTAAAAAAACTATCATAAAATAGCAACATTTTTTTTTGATATTCAATAAAGTCTCCATAAATCTATAAAATAAAATACTGAATATTAAATTCTGTTTCTGCATTCAAAAGATATTGAGATTTGAAATTTAAAAAAATGGGTCTAAAAAACCCGCCGGGTCTTCTTGTGTTAACTTAACAACACAAATTAGATGTGTATTTTTCAAGTTGTGTGCTCATCAGGAATTAAATGTGTGTTGGTCATACTGGAGTTTGTGATGGCTAGGGACACCCTAATTATAATAATAATAGAATGAAGTTTTTGTTCAAGATATTTATCCTCAAATTTTTAATTTTTTTAATTCTATCCGATTATCTTAATTAAATAGATCCAATTCTTAAAATTTAGATATCTTGTAAAAATTATTTTTTGTAAATAAAAGTGTAAATTTGACATAATCAATTAAATAGTTTGACTCATTAACTTTTTGTATTGAAATAAAAATTGATTATTAATTTAAAATTGATAAGAGATAAGATGGTTCTATGGTGTAACGGTTAGCACTCTGGACTTTGAATCCAGCGATCCGAGTTCAAATCTCGGTAGAACCTTTACAATTTTTTTTATTATCTCTTTTAATCAAAATGGTCACCAAATTTCGATTTGCTTGACTAGTTTTGTCCTATTTTTTCCCATTAGACCATTTATAAATCAAGTGAATTTATTAAAAGATAAATTAACAATAGATAAGATGGTTCTATGGTGTAACGGTTAGCACTCTGGACTTTGAATCCAGCGATCCGAGTTCAAATCTCGGTAGAACCTTTAATTTTTTTACTTTTTTTTATAAATTCTTACAGAATTATCTTCTAAACTCTCTTAAATGGCTTATTTATTGTACTTTAGAAAAGTTTCAGTATTCTAAATTTTGATTAATTTTTAAATTTTGTGATTTTAAACAAGTTCAATCGACATCATGGGCTGGTCTGCTATGGAAAAGGCGTAAAGTGAAATGATTCAGCTCTTATTTCAGCACATCTCAGAACATTCACCGTTTCGACTCATTTTCATCCTGATAGTCAATTTGATTTGGACAACAATCATCAACGCCATGTGGTACGTGTCATTTGTCGGCAATCGATCCTGAACAGCTATCTGGTATATTCAGAATTTTGATTGCAAATTTCTTTAATAAAACCGGTCAGAATCGCCGTCACCCCCAGGTCAGCAAGACATTTTAGTTAATAGTTATAATGGTTTTTATGCAGTTTTATTTAGTTTAGAAAAAACAGATTTTTTCATTAATTAAAAATTATATTGCATGTTTTTAAAAATATTTCAAAATTTATAAAACTCTTTGATAGAATTATTTTTTGCTAAAATTTTTCATAACTAAAAAGTTAATCTTTTATAAAATTATTTTATTTTATACTTTTAATTTTTATGAGTACAATAATTGGACAAAAAAGATTATCTATTTCTATTTTCGAATAAAAATACCATTAATTTTGCTTTCAAATTTTTAAAATAATTTTTGTCATTCTATACCTGTATTAATTTTAGTTTTAATTTATTTGCTTATTTGTTAAGATAATTTCAAAATTTTGAGTATAAATTTTTTTTAAACTTTTCAATAACGAAAAATGAGTATAAATACAAGTCCTTTACCACACAATCTAAGCTCTTTATAAAAAAACTTTCGTCAATCATGAGCTATGAAAATGGAACTAGTAAAAAGCGATTTTACAAGCGTATAAAATCAATAAAAAGAAAAGCCCGATCAGGTAATTCACTAAAATTTATCTGATTTTGTGACATATTTTGTATTTACCTTTTTCCAGAACTTAAAACAGATGAAGAATGGCACAAGTACAATTATTACAAAAATTTTGACTTGTCGTATGAAAAATTGCCAGACAATATAGACCGGATTGAAATAAATAAGGTGTCATTAGATGAATTTATAGAAAAATATGAAAAACCATATAAACCGTGCATTATTACCGATGCCCAAGAAGACTGGCTTGCGAAAGAAAAATGGACTTTGGATGTAGGTTTCCAATCTTTACTTTTTTTTACTCAATGGTTCTCTTATAGTTTCTTTATGCAGAAATTAGAAAAAAAATTTAGGAACAAGTATTTTAAAGTGGGCGAAGATGATGAAGGATATTCGGTCAAGCTCAAGATGAAATATTACCGAGATTATATTGATAAGAATATTGATGACTCACCTCTTTACTTATTTGAGAGCAGCTTTGGCGAACATCCGAAGAAAAAAAAACTTTTAGATCACTACACAATACCAACTTATTTCCAAGAGGATTTGTTTCAATATGCTGGTGAAAAAAAGCGTCCACCATATAGATGGTTTGTTCTGGGCCCGGAACGATCAGGGACTGGTATTCACATAGACCCATTGGGCACAAGTGCATGGAACGCTCTGGTCAATGGCCACAAGCGTTGGGTCCTCTTTCCCACAAATACTCCCAAAGAGCTACTTAAGGTTACACGATCTGAAGGTGGAAAGCAGGCTGATGAAGGAATAACATGGTTCAAAGTGGTTTATCCGAGGGTGAAGTCGAGTGCTTGGCCTGAAGAGTTCAAACCAATTGAGTGTGTACAGGGTCCCGGTGAGACCATTTTTGTTCCTGGAGGCTGGTGGCATGTTGTGCTTAATCTCGACATGACAGTCGCTGTTACTCAGAATTATTGTTCTACACAAAATTTTCCTGTTGTTTGGCACAAGACAATTCGAGGAAGGCCGAAATTGGCAAAAAAATGGTATCGCGCTTTGAAAAAAATAAGACCTGATCTTATAGAAATAGCGGATAAAATTGATCCTAACATGGATATAGGAGTCCAGTCTGACAGTTCTTCGGACAGTTCGAGCAGTAGCAGCAGCAGTGGTGAAAGTGAATCGGAATCTGAATCGGAAAAAAGTGATCAAGAAAATGGTAAAGTACCAAAAAAATTGAAAAATTCCAGTAATGGTAGCTCGAATGTGGAACAGTCAAATGCTAAAAAAAGAAAAATTGAAAATGAACAAAATTGTGCCGTAAAAAATTCTAATCTTAACAGGGAACATAACAGTAATCGTTATTATAAATCTTAGGGATCAATTAATATAAACATATTAATGTTTTTTTGAATAAAATTTTATCTAAATACTAAACATGAATAAAAAATTAATTTTAATAATTTTATTGTCTAGATTATTTTTGTTTTAAATAGTTATAAGTAAATTTTAATTATTTGTTTAAGATATGAGAAAAAAGTCTTATGAAACTGTTTGAAAATACTCAAAATTGTTTTCCTTATAATTTTGTTTAAGAAGAGCTAGATCTAAAAATAAAAATTGATTAGAATTTTAAAAAAATTCAATCTTGCTTTAATTAATTTAAATTGCTTGAATAAAATTAATTTTTAGGTTTGCTTTTTTGTGAAGATTGGTGCATAAGAAGATGCCAAATTTTTTTAAAAAATCTTGAAATATAGTTAAATAATGGTTTTTAATGTAACATGTTGTTTTTTTAGGACTTTCTGGCAAAATAAAAAAATACATTTGGTTAATTGTTGAATGATTTGGTAAATTATTTACCCACTTAATCAGCTAATGCAACCATCTATGTTTGTTGGTATTTAAGTGATTGAATAATTTTGAATAACTTAACTAGAATGAGTTAAATATTATTCATTATAAAAAAGTAAAGATTAGATTTCTAAATAAACGATCAACAACCATTTAATTTTAAAATTTAATTAATTGAAATTTTTAATTATGGTTTATAATCTAAATTTTAGTTTAACCAATAAATAAATGCTTTGTGCTAAAAAATTTATTAAAGTATCTAATTTTTTAATAAATGCTGCAAAGTAAAATTATTATTGCAATTTTTTTAATAAAATGAAAATAAAAAACATAACATATAACTATTGAGAATCTTTTGAACCGGCATATTTACAATGATAAAATGATAAATTTATTAAACTGCAAATTGGTAAAGCAAATTGCGAGTTCGAGTCCACAACGAGATGGTTTCGAAATAGAAAATCTTGTTGAAATTTCTGAGAAAAATGGCGATCTATTTAAAAAGTATATTTTGAGTTTATTAAAAATTAATTGAAATAAAAAACAACATCAAAGATTGGAAACTAATGGTTTTGTATCAGATACATTTATTAGACCTCCGGTCAAAATCCAAATAGTTTTTAATGAGGCAGTTAGCATTGAAAACATAATTTTAAATGCCAAAGTAAATACTCAGCAATCAAATGGTTTTGTTTTATTAAGTACCATAGAACCAATTGCTACATTTACATCAGACAAGACCAGATTTGATAAAACTTTTTACCAAATAGCCAAAACAACAAATTACAAGAACCCGGAGTGCAATGTTTATGAATTTATGAAAAGAGGAACAGATCATAAAATGAGCGAATGTGTTATTAAATGTTTTTTTAATACAAAATCTTTGGATTACTTGAGAAAAGCTACTGGTTTACAGATAATTATTACCAGAACTTTTTCGAGTTCTAGTCCGTGTATAAAGTCATTAAAAATTTTTGGTCACACAGAAGATGTTCTGAATAAAAGTGCCAATTTACAAGTAACAAAAACGCCAGAGAATGGAATAAGAAAAATAGTCGTACCTGAGCAGTTTATTGACGCGCTTACACATGAAATGATGAGAATGCCAGTCAAACTTCCAAGCAATAAATACATAGATCAAACAACATTGGATAAGTATATTGCTGAAAAAAAGAAAAACAACATTGTGCCAATCGATCCATTTACCTGTGTAAAATTCGATTCAAATTACAAACCAATTTTTGATGAAATACTTAAGTCAAAAATAGATAAATTTCTATTTGATAACAGTGGTTGTGTGCTAGAGATTGATTCGAATGAAAAAAGGAGCAATGATGAAGGTGAACGAAAAGATTTAAAGCGAAAATATGAAGACAAAAAGATAAATACCCAAGATAATAAGAGAAGTAAACAAGATGTTAAATGTGATTCTTGCTTAAATATGAAAAGCGAAGGTAAAATTGTATATAAAATAGAGAGCTGTAATCACGCGTATTGTAGATTTTGCTTAACTAAAATAAATAATAAATGTTTAATATGTGAAAAAGAGTTTAAAAATAGTGATGTAATTAATATAGAGAGAAGTTTTCTAAAATAATTTTAAATATTTTTTTATTTTTTTTAATCAAGTTTTGTAAAACCTTGCAAAGGATTTGAAAAAAATAATAAAGTAAGATAAATTATCATGATTAAAATAATAAATTTTTTCTCAGATTATTATATTAATTAAATAGTCAACAAATTTCAACTCTAAAAGATATTTTAGTATTTAATTTCAATTATATTAAATAATTTATATATTGAATATTAATCAATCAAAATTTTACGATTGATTATTAATTTAAAATTGATAAGAGATAAGATGGTTCTATGGTGTAACGGTTAGCACTCTGGACTTTGAATCCAGCGATCCGAGTTCAAATCTCGGTAGAACCTTTAAATATTTTTTTTTTATTATCTCTTTTAAACAAAATGGTCACCTAATTTCGATTTGCTTGACTAGTTTTGTCCTATTTTTTCCCAATAGACCATTTATAAATCAAGTGAATTTATTAAAAGATAAATTAACAATAGATAAGATGGTTCTATGGTGTAACGGTTAGCACTCTGGACTTTGAATCCAGCGATCCGAGTTCAAATCTCGGTAGAACCTTTAATTTTTTTAATTTCTTCTTTATAAATAGATCTATTTTTTAATTTATAATTTGATTATTTTTAATTTTTCATTTTTTTATTAATTAATTTGTTGATTAAATTTAATAATTCAAAATAAATTTTTAATTAATTTTGTATTAAATTGTCGCTAACAAAATTATATGACATTTTTATTAACAATTTTTTCAGATGATAAGCTTCTAGTTAATTTTTAGTTTAAAAAAATATTTAAAGGTTCTACCGAGATTTGAACTCGGATCGCTGGATTCAAAGTCCAGAGTGCTAACCGTTACACCATAGAACCATCAATCTTTGATAAAAATATTTTATTTGAAAATATAATAATTTTTTTGAATTTTTAAGAATTTCGACATTAATACGAAGAAAAATATGCACTTAAATTTTCTCTAAATCTTAATTAGTACTCTGCATCAAAGCCATAATTTTAATTTTAAACTAAATTAACAGAAAAAATTCTAACAAATTCTTGTGATTTTTTTATTTATTTTAAATATTATAATATAAGTTAAATATTAAGTTAACTTTAATCATGTGATTGATCACAAAACTTAAAGCATTTTTCATCTAAGCTAAACATTTTTAAACTTAAAATAATTATTTAGATTTAATAGCCAAAATATTAAAAACAAAATGGGATTCAGATTGTATTTTTTATTTTTTGTCACCTTTGCCATCCTCAATATAATTAGAACCGACAGACAAGTCAGTGTTTCGTGGAATCCGGACTGTACCGATTCCGCTTGCAAACAACCAAACGAAAATGGTTCTTATGTAAACCTTGTCTATGTAAAACTAACAGGTCAGAGTGATATTGTTCACTTAATGTACAGTAATATTCAATCCTTTACCATAATGCTCTTCAAAACAAGTCTAAATGCAAAATTAACCATAAATTGGCAAAATTTACTGTCCCAAAATTCTACTTTAATGAAAGACTCAATCAAATTTAGTGAAACACCTATTGATTTTGGTGGATATGAAATACCATCAATATTTGAGTTTATAGATTACAATGGTAATGCTGATATGAGAAAATCAAATGAGACTTATACTTATTCAACAAGTGACTTAAGTTGGAAAAAATTTGTGTCAAATGAATCGGCATCTTATGGTGTTTTTGAAGCATTTGTGCCAAACATAAATGGTACTTATAGATTTTTGATCAATTATCCTGGTAAAAATGAACGAATAAAAGTCTTACCACATCTTTTGCTTAAACCCGAGTCAAGCTCGATTGAATTTCAACTTGATTCTCTTGTACCGAGATCAGAATATTCAAAATTTGGAATCAATATTCTTTTTTTGACAGATTCAATTGATCTTTCAGTTTCGTCAAAGAGAACAATAGATGATGAATACACTCCAGGTACTTTTAGATTGTGGAACGCCGAAGCGTTGGATAACGAAAAAAAATCGCGTAACTATCTTCAATGGAAGCCGATATTTTACTATTTAGAACCAAAAAGTTTGGAAAATAGTACCATTACAGAACAGTATGACTCTAGAACAAATGATGAAGCGTCAAGTGGTTTGGGACAAGTTTTTTATGAAGAAGAAAAATTGTTTACCTCAATGAACATTTCCTTTGGCCTAGAAGGAAATCTCAAGGATGGATACTTTTATAAGCAAACAAATTTTTCGTCATGGGCATTTTCTGTCGGTTTAGGTAGTGCGCCGGACGAAAAAATGTCGCCAATAGTGACTTTGGTTATTTTCGTTGGCTTTGGTCTCCCAGCGCTAGCAATTGTTATTGGTCTTTTGGTGATGGTTGTCAAAAAAATTAGAGGAACAAGTCAATATAATACATTGTAGCGCTAATTTTTTAAAAAATATATTCTTTTTCATATTAAGACCTTTATAATATACAAAATGTTAAATTTTCTCGTTCATAAACGAAGATTTATATAATTAATCCTAATAACTATTGTATCAATAAATTTAATAAATTGTTTATTCGGTATATTAAATAAAAAAATTTTAAATTTTTCCCAATTTTTATTTGATCGATTTATAAAAAAAGTATATTTAAATAAAGATAATTCTAAATATAAAACTGAAAAATTATTATTTTGATTTTAATAAAATTTAGAAATAATTTTTTTTTTTTTTTCTTTCTAGTTTCTTACCATTTAAACCATTTGTATCTTTTCAAGCATTTAATCGTCTTTTGTGTTAGATTGCCTGAATGTCAATATAAAATATTCAAGATGCTTTTTTTTATGGGACAGCATTTAACAAAGATCCAGAGTTTGTAAACGAGCTAATAAAATTTTTCAAAGAAATTAATTTTATATATAAAAAAAAATTCTTTCAGAAAATTATTCGATTAATCAACAGAACAGTAACCAAAATTAAGTGTTGTATGTTTTAAAAGGCCAATATGAATACTACATGTTGTCAAATGTCTGCTTTTTGGATATAATTCTATCTTCCTGTAACCATTTTTCCTGTAGCTTTGAAAACCATAATAAACCATTAACATGTGCACCAAAAAGTCAATTGTGAGGGAACTCTGTCTCTCTTAAAATTCCCTTATTTACTTGCCAGATATTTACGACGCTTCTAATTTTCCCGGGCTGCTTTTTTGATATAACATGGTGATTTTTTTTCAGTTACCCTTTTTTTGTAAATAAACTAATTTTTAAATCTTTCTTTTATCTTCTAATAAGAATTAATTGTATTAGCAAACTTGACTTTGAACAGACAGCTCCTGAAATCTTCAACCACAAAATTGGCAAAAATTTTGCAATTTATTGTTGGTAATCACTTCCTTCCAATCACAAAAAAAGGATCCAATTCAATCCAATCCGCTCAATATTGCCATTATCACCGTATTTACGGTTCCATTTACTTTGGCCTTAGTAGTCAAAAAGCATCAAGTTTTTATTCAAATAGTGAGTTCTGAAAATTTTTAATAAAAAAATTTTATTTAAACATTTTCAATACAAAACAAATTAAATAACTTAATTAGTTAAATTGGTTTAAATGACTCATAGAGACCAAAGCCGATCCGCAAATCCCAAGCTCTGATGAAAAAAGAGGAGGGTGGTGGCATCTACATGCATCTTTTGCGCATCTGGTCTTTCACGTAGTCTGCCGAAGAGGTGTATACATAGAAGAGGCGGGTACATATATCTAAGTCTTGTCGTATGAGGGCGCCGCTGGCTTCGATCATCTCCCAGTATAGAAAGGAGCGAGAATCTGCTGTACAGCTGACGTTCTGCAGGTAGACGTAACTTTGGAAACCTTAAGTTAAGACTTAATCTCGAGTGAGAGAGAAGTCGTATGGTTTGTGGTTCCAAGCTAGTCTAAATATAAAGGTTGCCTAGTTCGCAGCCAATTTAAAGTTCTCGGATGAGTGGCGCTGTTTATGATGAACGCCCCACTGGATTCCTAGGGAAAGACGCCGTCATAACTCTGCCAAAGCCTGACATAAAAATAATTTATATTTTATAAATTTGTATCTCACAGACGATTTTTAAAATTTAATAAATTTTTCATTAATTCAAAGATAATTTTTTTTTTAATTAACTAATTTATATAAAACGATTAACATAATAAGAATTAAATCTGAGTAAACATTTCTAGTAATTAAAAAAATATTTTATAAATTTGATTGATGGTTGAAGCTGGTCAAATCTAAACAACTTTCTTTCAAGCTGTTGAATTGTTGGATTATCTAATTTTATGGAAATAATCCTTTTTCTTTAATTTTAAATTCATTTAGATAATTTCCTCACATGATTTTGTTTCTAAAAATACAGGCGATCAGAAATACGCCATTAATTAAATTTAAAGAATTTAAAAAAAAAATCTTGTTAAATTATTTTATTTTTTAAAAACTAAAAAAATAAGTAAAGTTTTTTTCGGTCTTAAAATTGGACCTTCAAGACGACTAGTTACAGTTCTTACAGTTTGACCAGCTAAGTGCATACGGTCACGGTTTTAATAATTTTTGACTTTTTAATAAATTTTAAATGATTAACTTATTATGTACCAATAAATCAATTACTCCACGACAACCATTGTAAAATTAGCAATATTTTTGAAAAGAATCATTTATTAATAATATTAACAATTTAATAATGAATTCAATTTTAAATAAATAAAGTGTTTACCAGTCTTCTGGAATGAAAAATTACTCGTTGATTAACCTTGATAATGAAAAAAAGTCTCTAAATTAAGATCATTTATTTTTGTTGCTTTTGGTCTGGTCATTAGTTTTAAAGCTTCATTTGAAAATTACTATGGGAACTGGATTCAAAATATATTTTCAATAAAAATAAAACAGCGATAAATTATTTTAATAAACAATTTTTTTATTCTAATGCTTCTTTATTTTCGCAAGTGTTTCATTTAAAAATATGAATTTAAACAAATAAAAATGTCCAATTATTGTCCTTTAGCTGCAGAATTAATTTGTTTATTTAAGTTTTTATTTAATAAGAAAAAAAATAATATTCAATTTTCCAAAATTTAACTTTTTGTTTCTAAATTTAAATATTGTGTAATTCTTTAATGATAGAATTTATTTTATTTTAATTCAAATGAATGGTTAATTTAAATTTGAATCAAATTTTATTTAAAATTTTTAAATAAAGTTATATTTAATTTTTAAAGAGTTTAAAAATTCTAAATAACATTAGAAACCAAATTATATAAGTGCTTGTTTTTTGAATAAATGGAAAATAAATAATACTTTTAAATAAAATAGTTCATTTTCATAAAAATATAAAGTTTTATAATTTTTCTAGATTCTCTTAGCTTTATTGAAAAAAATTATAAAAATTCAGAACTCATTTTTTGATGATTTAGATTTTACTTAGCTTTTCAGTTTCAAAAGTACTCTTCAAAAATATTCTGATCTGATTTTTATAACAAAAAGAAATTCTTTATATTCATATGAACCGGATTTTAATCTTTATTTCAATTTTTTAATTATTAAAATTAAACAATGAAAAAAATTTTTTTTCTCTTCTTGGACCAAATAATAGCGAGGAAAATTTTATTATTAGGACCAAAATCATATCTCAAATATCAAAAATATTGCAAATTTTAATTAAAATATGAATTTATCAAAAAGGCATTAAAATTCAAACAAATAAATATTTCTATACAAAAAAAAATGTTTGAAATTTTTAGGAATCTATTTAAATATTACAAAAAAATAACTAAAATATTATTTGATCATTCAAATGGCTTACAAACAAATTTAAAATCGATTTTTTTACTTTTTTCAATAAAGATTTTGTTTTAAATTAAAATTTCTCAATTCTTTATAAATGCAACAAGGCTATTGTTCGTTCATATCGCTTTTATTAATCAAAAAAGTCTCTTTACATTTTTTTTAAAATAAAAACAGAATAAAAATCTTTTAAAATAATTTGAAAAGGAAGTTGGTTTTATTGCAAATTTAGTGCTTATAATAATGGTAAAAATAGAAAAGTTAATACACAAAAATCATGAATTGAGGAAAAAATCAAATTTCGGCCAAGGTATGGTTTTCAACCGATTGCATAAACATAAATATTGATTGTCGATAATTCATTAATTTTTATTATAGTAATTTAAAATGTTTAAATGTTTATCTAAGAGTAGAATATTAAATTTATATCATTGAAAAATTTATTAATTTTCTCAGTGAAAATTCATTTGCTCAATCAATAAATTTTAAAAAAAGTAAATTACAATTAGTCAAATTTCGTGTAAATATTTTCAGTTTGGGGTAAAATTGGAAAATAGATTTTAAGAATTTAGCTTTATTTACCCTTTTGTTAATTTTTCATTCTAGATAAAAATAGTCTTTAAGAATTTTTTATAAGATATTACTTTGGTAAAAAACAAATACACTTTTATATTTGATTATTCTAGCACAATAAAATAGATTGAGTTAAATAAAACATAGAAAAAATAAATTTTAATAAATTGAAATTTGTTTATAGAATATTAAGAGAACAAATTTAAAAATTTAAAAACACCTTCAAAGCGTTTTTTCTTTTTGATTTTTCTTTTACAGTAATTGTTTTGATTTTAAATTAAAATGAGTACAGGTATTTAAAGATAATGATTAAAAAAATAAATTAAATGCAAGTATAAAACAGAAGCCGGCAAGGTTTCGTATTGTCCTAGTCAAAAATAAATCTAATTATTCACCATAGGAACCCTAGATCGCTTAAGCGTTTACTTCACAGTGACCTAAATGGGATCTTAATTAGCACAAATCCGTAATTAATTCTGTATTGTCTAATTTAAGGATAGCTTTTCTTTTCATTATTAAAATTTAATCAAGCTTTTAATTATCATTTTAAAAATCAATTTTAAACAAGTTTAATTAAATTACAAAATAAAATTACACAAAGTAAATTAGCATTGAAAATCGATATTACCCTTAAAATTTAATTGACCATAATTTTAAAATTTCTAATAACCTTAAACTAGGAATAATTCACGAAATTCCTGATATTACTTAATTTTGTTATTAATCAAATATTGAGTAATTTATTTTTTATATGAGAATATTTGATTTTAGAAATCATGATTTTATATATAACAAATGAATTTCCTTAGGCATTTTTCTACAATACCAAATCCTTCAGATTTCAATATTTTCCATTAGTCAAAAGCTCAGTCGAACAATATCGACAGGGCAGAAAGAGAAATTAAAAAATGGTCTCTTTGGCAAATTGGTTGCTGATCTTTGCAACAAAAATTGCTTTCTATTTTTTTCAAATTTCAATGGCATACAAAAATAAGTGTTTATTTAGACAATAAAATAAAAAAAAGTTGTGAACAACGCTTTAGCAAAAATACTCTTAGGTAAAAAAAGTTATTCAGAAGGAATTTGAAGTGATTTGAAATCCAATTTTTTAACAAAAATTTGCAATTTTCTAGACTTTAATATAAAAAGAAATCTTTCAAAATGGAACAAAAATAAATTTACTATTTCAATTGGATTGAAACCAAATATTAGAAAACAAAATAAAACTGGTAAGAAACGCTCAAGAATAATAAGCTATTTGGAATTTTTGTTCTTACCGTAATTTGTTTGCACCAAACTATTTTATAAAAAAAAAAAATTATTTTTTAAAAATAAATCCTACATTCTCATATAAATTAACAGTTATTTAATTGTTTTTTCATTTTATTTTTATATAACTAGATATTTATATGCTTGAGTATGGGCCTTTAGTCAGACTTTTTAATTTTTAATAAAAATTAGTTCTATTTTTAATTGAATAAAGTAGTCAGGAGAGCATAAAATTTTAATTTTAATTACACTGCTCCAGTAATTTGAATAAAGACCATGATTAAGAATTTGTTTAACTTTGTATTCAATGTTGTTTATATTTGTGGTGGTTATTTACAGCAAAATAGTTTGGATTTAATTTGCGTGCCTATTTAAAATTATCCAAGTCTAATTGCGACAATTTGGTCGCTCAAATCAGGTTAATTGATGCTGAAATTAAAATATTTAATTAGGATTTTTCTTTTTTCAAATTCAGGAAATCTTGTCACAGATTATGTAGATAGGAAGTAGAATTTGTTAAAATTGATTTTTTTTAAAATTATTAACGCATTTCCATTTTAAAATGGTATCGATTATCAGTGAATTGTGACACGTGATTTAAAAAATTATTAAACAAAAATTATTTATAAGAGTATAAAATTTTTTTTGTCCCACTAATGGTTTACCCCATCGCCTTGAGTCGCTCAATTAGAATTATAAAAACAAGTTAGACTCTAATTTGATCTGAGTCTACAAATAACAAATTTTTATAAAAAAAACAGAATATTTTATTTAATAAATTAGGTAAAAAATATTTTAAGTGAGCACTATTTAATATAAATTTGTGTTTGTCCATTCAATATTTAATCATTTTTATTTAACAAACTAATTTCTTAAAACAAAAAGCCTATTAAACCCGGGCTAAAAATTTGTTGAAATTTCTCATATCAAGATAAACTATAAAAACAAATCGGCTTAAGAAACTCAAGTGCCAGAGTCTATATAATATTTGTGTGTGTACCATCTAAATTAAAGCTCGATTATTGATTCAACACACACCTTTAGAAAAACAATAACGTAACCATGACAAATAACTCAACTCAACCATAGACCAAGTTATTTGTTTATGGAATAATTTCAAAATCATATTTACATTGCTTAATTCAGTGGCCTCAGTCTAAACCATTTGTGTAATTCAATATATTTAACCAAAGCTAGTTAGTTTCTGTGCTTAAATTCAGAGCGGTTGCCCACCAAGCATATTCAATTCTCTCCGGCACTATTCTTTCCAGAGAGATATTTTTTGTCAAAAATAAGAAAATTTCACCAAAAATAAAAACTATTTTCTTTCTCTGGATACAGTCAAGATTTTGCTCGGTAGTTTAAGTTTTAGCAATTTTAAAAAATAAATAAACATATATTTTAGAATTTTCTTAAACATGTTGACTTAGGGATGAAATTGGAGTGCTTTATTTTTTTGTTTTTTTTGATTTACTTAATTGTTCTCAAGCCAAACGATTCACTTAACCAAACACACTCGTTCTATCTTATCAAACGGTTAATTATAGATCTCTATTTTCTTTAAATATAATTTAATCTTGGTAAATATTGCTCGAATAATTAGACAAGATTTGCTCAGCCTATTCTTAAAGAGTTCTGTTTAGCTCTCTTTTTATTTTAATTTTATTTAAAATTATATTTTAAAATATTTTCTTAGGGCTTCTCACTCTATAAAAAAAATATCCCATCATATAAAAAGATCGCTTTTTTCTCTTATTCTAAAACTAAAATTTCAAATAAAATTTTTTCCAATAGGACCTACACCTAAGTCTTTCTTTAGTTTAAATTTTACCAAATGTTTAATCAAAATTGACTTAAGTCTGAGAAATTTTAATCTAAATATAAAGGTAATATTAAAGAAAAGCCAAAATTTATTAGAAATAAAAATATAAAAATAAAAATCCAAAGAACGTAAATAAATTCGAGTAACTGTTCTTTTGGCAACTCAAATATTCACCCACTACTACTATTACTTTAAATTTTATTACAACTTAATTAGATTTTTAAGTCATATGGTAAATATTGGGAATATCATTAATAGCCAAAGTCAAACTTAATTCAAAGCTTAAATAGCTGAGATTTTAGCCAAAAATATATTGGTTTTTTTTTTATTTTATTTTTCATTTTTAATATAGTCTTTAAGGTATACTGTCAATTTTTTATACTCGAATTTCATGTTAACCACAATAATTAATTAAGCCAGCGCTTAACTCCATTGGACATAGTTAATGATTGGATTTTTTCATTTTGTTGTAGTGGTTGTATGATTACAATTCTTGAAATATTTCAATTGAATTCAAAATTTTTTATTGTTTTTTTTTATATATATATTTTATTTTAATTCATTTCGAGAATCACAAGAACTTTCATGCTTAGTATCAAGAAATTTCAAAAACTATATTGTTTCATTTTGAAAAAAAAATAATAAGAAATCTTAATTATTTTTAATTCATAGTGGACCATGTTATATATTTTTTGAGACTCATAATAGCCACTTTTGAAATTTAGTTGGGCTTTAAATTTAAACAAAATTTCTTCATTCTTGTTTCATGATTTCGGATTAAATAAAAATCTGTTCTGAATTACCTGGCAACCGGGCCATTCAAAAAAAATTTTTTTTTTATTTATTTTTTTTAAACAAATAATAATAGATAAATTGTATGTACATAAAAAGCATTCAGATCACCGGTTCATTTAATCGGAACAGTCAATCAGATATGAAAGCCTTCATATTTGGCATATTGCTGCTCACAGCTTTGATTCAAGTAAGCCAAGTGAAATGATTTGTGTGGCAAAATTTTAATCTAATTCTACTTCTAAACCAGAATATCGAAGCCAGTGGTAAAATAGCAGTTCATTTGAAATCTTATACAAATCCGACAGACAAGGATTATCTGGGAAATTGTTGCAATGGAAACTTGCTGAGAGCAAATAATAGCTGCACATTGAAATGTAACACTTTGGTTACCTTATGCTTGGACAGCTATCAAAGGTAATTTTAAATTTAACAAATAAATAGATAAATAAATTGAACATATTTAATTAAAGCAATGCTGATTTTAATGTGTGTCCGTATGGAAGACGCAGTTTGTCAGCCATAAACGGAGCCAGCAGCATCACTTTTCCGACACCGATAGCTGGTGATACCGAAAATCCGGTCCTGATGGAGTTTAGCGGAAATTATCAGGTAATTTTCTAAATAGAATTATTAATTTGGCATATAAAAAATAATCAAAATTTTAATTAGCCAAACGGATATCGTCTTAAAATAGGGATATTCAATGAAATAACATCAAAGCTAAATCCTATTGACTTTATCCGCATTGATTTTAGAATAGAGACACCGTTTAATTTGCAGGGTGCTTCGGGACCTATTTACTATACCATTCCCTCATTTGGCAACCGAACAGCTTCACCTGCCACCAAGTAACTAAATTGCTTAATTAGGCAAATGAGAAAATTAATAAATAAAATTTTTCCAAAGCATTACGGTTGGTATTACTTCTTTTTGTGACAATAATTGGTACGATGTGGGATGCAATACCAACTGTGTTCCACAGGACTCGTGCGATGGTCACTATACTTGTGATCCAGTGAGTGGCAAAAAGCTGTGTCTCAATGGCTATTCTGGTCCTGAATGTGACGTGATCGATTTTAACTTAAATGGATGCACTGCCGAACAAAGTAAAGCTTAATTCTAATTAAAATTTCTCATTTCTAAATTTAAATTTAATTTCTATTTTAAATAAAACAGTCAGTAAGTTTTTATTATTGAATAAATATTTTAACTGGGCACATAATTTTCTAGATGTATCACTAATAAATATTTAATAAATGTGTTTATTATAAATGTTTAGGATTTAATAGAAGTTATATGAATATAGATAAGCATAGATTTTTAGTGCAATATTCAAGTTTTATATTTGCCTAAGTCACCAAAATACTCATCTAATTGGGTATTAGTTAACTTAAATGGGTTTCAATAGTTTTACATTTAATTATCTTATGATATAATTTAAAATCAATTTTAACATTTAATTAATATATATTTATTTTTAATTTCAGATTCACAATGTAATTTTATAAATGGATCATTTTGTTTTGTGTCATCCCAATCGCCGGTTTGCTGCTGTCCAAAAGGTAAAAAAAAATCCCTAAAAATAGCAAAAAATTTACCAAATTTTTGTAACAGGCTTTGGAGGAATTTCTTGCTCAACTATTTTAACTTGCTACAGCAATACATGTCTAAACGGAGGTACTTGTACCTCGAATGGCCAAGGCCAATTAATATGCCAGTGCCCGCCTGGGTAAGAGATAAAAAAAATTTGTCTATCTATTTTCTATTTAATTTTTTTTTCATTATAGAACATATGGCTTTAGATGTGAAAAACTATGCCCTGCTGATTTATACGGACCTTATTGTAATATAACATGTCAACAAAGCGATGACTGCGTCAATGGACATTGGACATGTGACAATAATGGTAATAGAATTTGTCGAACAAATTGGATAGGCTCAAATTGCAATCAAAAATCAATCCAACCAATGTTCGATCCAGACTGTCCAAACAATTTGGCAACAAATGGCGGCTGTTACAATGGCGGAACATGTTTCAAAAAGCAATGCTGTTGTCCGACTGGATTTACTGGCCAATATTGTGAAAATAGAATAGACAATTGTCTTAATAATCAGTGCCAAAATAATGCTCTTTGCATAAACTCAATCAGTGGTTATACTTGTCTGTGTCAGCCTGGCTACAGCGGTGACTTTTGCGAAATGCAGGTCAATTTGTGTAGCTCTGTAACTTGTAACAATGGAATATGCATTCCTCAACCAGGCACTATCAAAGGCTACATATGCAGTTGTAACCCAGGTTGGACTGGAGAATCATGCAACCAACAAGTCAACAATTGGTAAACAAAATTAAAATAGTAAAATTTTATCCACTAAGTTTTAATTTTAAAGTGCTTCATTTCCTTGTAAAAATGGAGCATCATGTACCAGTGGTTTGAATACATACACATGCCAGTGTAGACCGGGTTTTCAGGGTAACGATTGTGAAATTTTAATTGATGTATGTGGTTCGAATCCATGCAAAAATGGAGGCACTTGCATTGGATCATTGAATCAATATTTGTGTGGTTGTCCATTGGGCTACGGAGGCTCAGACTGTTCCATAGTTTACGATTTCTGTCAGCCAAATCCGTGCTCGCGCGGAACTTGTACAAGCATTGCAGGAGTCGGATTTGTTTGCACTTGTCAGCCTGGATACACTGGTCAATATTGTCACCTACCAATAGACTATTGCCACTCAAATCCTTGCTTAAATGGTGGATATTGTACAAACACAGTTAATGGCTACATTTGTGATTGTGGCAGCAATTATCAAGGAAATAACTGTGAAAATCAAATTGATTTATGCTCATTGACCACATGCTTCAATGGCGGTTCATGCTTTTCCAATTCGACAATAGCTTATTGTGTTTGCCCACCAGCCTACACCGGACCATTTTGCAATTCTCTAATTCAGGTCGACTATTGCATTTCGAATCCTTGTGTGAATGGTCTATGCTTTCAGAATACAACCGGATATAAATGTAATTGCTTTCCAAATTATACTGGCTTAAATTGTGACATATCAATTGACTCATGCAGCAGTTCACCATGTTTGAATGGTGCTTCTTGTACTTCATTTGGAAACTCTTTCTTTTGCTCGTGCACACAGGGTTATACAGGCATAAGATGCGAGACCAGAATTGATATATGCCAGCAATTTTCACCAGCATGTCTAAATGGCGGCACATGCATAAGTCAATCTAATACTCAATTTATTTGTCAATGTCCTGTGGGATTTACAGGCACAAGATGTGAGACAAATGTTTGCTTAAATGCTTGCGGATTGGGAAGTTGTACACCAACAACTACTGGCTTCACTTGTACATGTCCTTTTGGCTACACTGGATCAACATGTTCTCAGTTGATCAATCTTTGTGCATCCAATCCATGTGGTGCTGTATGTATTTGGGCATTTTTTTTTGGAAATTTTATTAATTTTAATTTCCTATTTAGAATGGTTTATGTAGCCAGAATACAAACTTTTCAATAAGTTGTATCTGCTTTCCAGGCTTTACGGGTCCATTTTGTTCTCAGCAAGTTAACTTTTGCAGTAGCTCGCCATGCATTAATGGTGGTGTATGCACATCAACCCAAAGTGGATTCAACTGCACATGCCCATCTAATTACTATGGTCCAAGATGTGAATTCAGGCGCTCCGCTTGTGACAGCAGGTAAATAATGCTCTGGAAATAAAATTGTCTGTCAAATTAATAAAAAAAAAATTATTTTAGTCCTTGTTTGTACAATGGTCTTTGTGTTTTTTTAAATAGCACAAGTTTCGATGGATATAGATGCATATGTCCATCTGGCTACACTGGTGATAGATGTCAGATCGTAATTAACCCATGTTCAGTGACAACTTGCTTCAATGGAGCCAGTTGTTTGGTACAAAATTCGTCATCAGCGGTATGTGTTTGCCGACCAGGTTATGCTGGCCTTTACTGTGAGCAAGACATACCAGAATGCTTGTCTCAGCCATGTTTCAATGGAGGTACATGTACTGAGCCTGCACCAGCTGCTATCAAGTGCACGTGTCCATCAGGTAATTAGCAATATCAAACAATCAAATTTATCTAAAATCTATCTAAATTGCTCAAGGTTACACTGGTACATTCTGTGAAGTGACAATTAGCATCTGTCAAACTCAAAATCCGTGCCAGAATGGCGCCTTGTGCATAGATACATTCAATAGTGGTGTTGGTTACACATGTACTTGTTTGACTGGTTATACAGGAAATCTTTGCCAAACTGTGATTAATCTTTGTCAAATTAATCCATGTCAAAATGGAGGTACATGCAATCAGCCTTCTCCTGGACAATTTTTTTGCACCTGTCCACTCGGATACACTGGTTCAACTTGTTCAATCATGTTGAACGGTTGTTCTAGCAATCCATGTCTAAATGGCGCTACATGTGTGAATAATTTTGGTAGCTACAGTTGCCAGTGCCCAGTTGGCTTTACTGGATTCAATTGTCAAACAAGAATTAATCCTTGCAATTCAAATCCGTGTCTAAATGGCATTTGCACCAGTTTTGATAATTTCCAATACAGTTGCAATTGTTTCCAAGGGTATACTGGTCCAAATTGCAACATAATGATTGATCTATGTGCCCAAAATCCATGTCTTAATGGCGGAATTTGTAGCCAAAATGGTCCAGGTCAATACTCTTGCCAATGTCTATCAAGTATTTAAAAAAAATATTGATAAAGTCTTTGTTTTAATTTTTTTACTTAATTAAGATTATAATGGATTTAACTGTGAAAACTTAGTTAACTTCTGCTTATCGAGTCCATGTCAAAACAATGGTCTCTGTATTAATAACGCTACTGGTTTCACATGTATTTGTCCACCTTTGTTTACTGGTACATTTTGCAATGTCCAAGTCAATCCATGCACCAGTTCTCCTTGCGGAAATGGCCAATGCACTAGTTTTAATAATGGAACTTATGGATATTTTTGTACATGTTTGCCTGGTTTTACTGGACCAAAGTATATTTAAATTTGAATTATTTTTCATATTTTAATTAAGATAATTAACTAAAATCCTTTTTTTTTTAAAGTTGTTTGACCATATATAACCCATGTGCATCAAATCCATGTTTTAATGGAATCTGCGTTCCATTTGGAAATAATTTTGCCTGTAATTGCAACTTTGGTTACACTGGTCAATTATGTAACACGGTAATAGACAATTGTGCAAGTAATCCATGTAAAAATGGTGGTCAATGCAACAATATGATTGGAACTTACGTAAAATTAAAGAAAAACATTTTTTAAACTAGTTTTATTAATTTATGCTTTTTAGCAATGCTTTTGTCCAGCTCCGTACACTGGTCCTCAATGCGAGACATTCATTGACTACTGTCTTAGTTCTCCCTGTGGTTTTGGAGGTTCTTGCACGTCGAATGGCGGCATAATTCAGTGCACTTGTCCACCTGGTTACACAGGAACATTTTGCAATTCAATTATTAACTACTGTAATTCATCTCCCTGCGCCAATGGAGGTACATGTTCTCAGATTGTAAATGGATTTGTTTGCAATTGTCCCATTGGATTTACCGGTCCAACTTGTTCTGTGGCTATAGATCCTTGCAGTTCTGTGACTTGCTTGAACGGCGCTACATGCGTTCGAGTGCCGGGTGTTTTTGACTTCAATTGTGTTTGCCGAACTGGCTACACTGGTCGATATTGTCAGAATCTAATAGACAATTGTTTGAGCAACCCGTGCCGAAATGGTGCCATATGCTACAATTCTTTAAATTTTTATTCTTGTAGTTGTTTGGCTGGATTTACTGGAACCAAGTAAATAAAAATTTAAACAAAAATGAGAAAAATTTTATAATTTATACAAAAAAATCAAGCTGTGAAATTCGAATCGATTATTGTAGCCCAAATCCTTGTGCCAATGGAAATTGCTTACAGAGTGGAAGCACTTATGCTTGTATTTGCAACCCGGGCTACACTGGTCGAAATTGTAATGTTCTTGTCAATTACTGTGCCAGTCAACCATGTTTAACTGGTACATGCATTAATAACTCAACTCAAGGAATATACACTTGCCAATGCCCACCAAACTACTATGGTACAAATTGTCAATTTAGAATCATGGCTTGTTCTTCAAACCCTTGCATAAATGGAGCTAGTTGCTTCGAATTGAATAACGGAGGATATAGCTGTGTGTGTCCCCAAGGTTACACAGGTGCTAGATGTGAAATACAGATTAACTTTTGCCAGACAAATCCATGCAATTATGGAGGCACTTGCATTTCTTTAGTCGGATCTTTTAGATGCATCTGTCCGGTTGGAACAACTGGTACTGCTTGTGAACAAAGTAATTGTCATTTTTTATCTCATTCCCTGAAATTAAATAAATAAAGCAATCTTTTTTGATTAATTAATTAACTCTGATTTTAAGAAAAAGTAAATAACTTATCTTTATTTAGTTGTTGATATTTGTGCATCGAATCCGTGCTTGAATAATGCCGTTTGCTCACGTACATCAATCAGTACCTTTGAATGTGTGTGTCCACAAGGCTACACAGGTCCTCTTTGTGGTACGATCATAAACCCATGTTTGTCCAATCCATGTTTAAATGGTGCCACTTGTTTACAACAAAATACCAAGTAATCAGAATAATTAATATGGTTTAATTAATCTTTAATTGTTTAATTTTTTCTTAAAAGCTTTGCTTGTGTTTGTCCATTCGGCTATACTGGTCCAACTTGTAATATCATAGTAAATCCATGTTTATCATCACCTTGTTTCCGTGGAGTTTGTAACAATTTTGTTTCAAGCTACAAGTAAATTATCTATTAAAAATTATTTAAAAAATTGATTAAAATTTTTCAAATTTAGCTGCACTTGTAATCCTGGTTGGACTGGACCAAGTTGTAATATTCTCATTGATTATTGCATGAACTATATTTGCCAAAATGGAGGAAGCTGTGTTTCAGGATTGAATTCTGCCAGTTGTGTTTGTCCTGCAGGATTTACGGGAACCTTTTGTGAAAATTCAATTAACTATTGTCTTAGTGCACCTTGTTTAAATAATGGTATTTGCACGTCGACAAGTACAGGTTTTGTCTGCCAATGTTTACCAAATTATACTGGTCGAAATTGCGAGATTAGTATAAGTGTTTGTTCGTCTCTACCTTGTCAAAATGGTGGTCTTTGCTATCAACTTTCTCCAACCTCAGGCTACACTTGTACTTGTTTGGCTGGTTGGACTGGAACCAATTGTCAAATAGCCGTGAATTTGTGCGAGAGCAATCCGTGCTTTAATGGCGGCTCATGCAACCAGTTTGGCGCCAATAGTTACAACTGTACTTGTTCATCTGCCTGGACCGGATCTAATTGCGAGATCAATGTAAACGAATGCTTAAGCAATCCATGCAGGAACAACGCCATTTGCCAAGACATGGTCGGTGGTTATATGTGCTCCTGTTTGCCAGGCTATACTGGACAATTCTGTGAAATTATGATTAATGTTTGTTCTTCTAATCCTTGCTTAAACAATGCTCTGTGCCAGAATTCTCTCAATTCATGGACTTGTATCTGTCCACCTGGATACACTGGCACTAGATGCGAGACTTTTATAAATTATTGCCTAAGCAATCCATGTTCACCAAACGGAGTATGTGTATCCGGAATAAACTCATACACATGCAATTGTAATACTGTAAGAAAAACTTAATAAATTTATTTTGATGTGATAATATTTAATAAAAATTAAAAATAAAGGGCTATGGAGGTCCGAATTGTAATGTGGTAATTAATTATTGCACGCCAAATCCATGTGTTAATGGAGTCTGTATTCAACAAATTGGTGGATTTTCATGTCAATGTCCATCGGGCTATGCTGGTTTAAGGTGCGAAGTTTACATCAGTCAATGTGATTCGAATCCTTGTCTAAACAATGGAATATGCAATGATAATGGTGCAGGAAGCTACACATGCCAATGCTTGACAGGCTACACTGGCAATAATTGTCAAACTTTTATCAACAACTGTTTGTCACAACCATGCCAGAATGGTGGATCATGTCAGCCGATTGTCAATGGGTATAATTGTATTTGTCCAGTAGGCTACAGTGGTCCAAATTGCAACATTGTAGTTGATCCTTGTTCATCAAATCCATGTCTAAACAATGGTCTATGCTTCAATTCAGGATTTACATATAGCTGTGTTTGTTTGCCTGGTTACACAGGATTCAAGTGCGAATAAGAAACAATCAATTTAAATTATCTTTATTTAAATTTCTATTTTAGTTGCCAAAATTTGATAAATGTTTGCCAGCCTGATCCATGTAATGGACGTGGTATATGTAATCAGCTAGGAACTTCGTACCAATGGTAAATTAAGAAATAAAATAATAAAAAAATCTTTTATTAACTGGTCTAAAAAAGCACATGCAATTTTGGTTATACTGGAACCAATTGTGAAATAATAGTAAATCCATGTGTCCAAAACCCATGTGTTCGAGGAAACTGTAGCTCTCGTAAGATAAAATATTTAATAAAAGAAAATGTCATCATTTTAAATAATTAAAATTTTTTCATTTAGTTTCGCCTGGCTCTTATCTTTGCACGTGTCCATGTGCTTTTTCAGGTACAAATTGTCAAACACAAGTCAATTTTTGCACTATAAATCCATGCGCTAATGGCGGTGCATGCCAAAATTCAGGATGTGGAACAATGTAAATATATTTTTATTCAAAAAAAAATAAATAAATAATCAAACATTAATCAATAGATGTATTTGTCCAAATGGTTTTACTGGTCCAAGATGCGAGACACGAATAAGCTTCTGTAATTCTTTTCCATGCTTTAATGGTGCAACTTGTGTAGATCAAGTATTCGGCTATACCTGCACTTGTCCTCCAGGCTTTAGTGGATTGAACTGCAATATTCAAATAAATGTATACTTTAAAGATAATTAGACAATTTTTTTAATATAAAATAATGTATATAGAATTGTGATTCATCGCCATGTCTTAATGGAGGAAGCTGTTTGAGCACATTAAACTCATATGTGTGCGCATGTCCAAGTTCTTACACTGGTTTAAGATGTGAATTCAGAATTAACAACTGTATTAGTCAACCTTGTCAAAACAATGGCACTTGCAATGAAATTATCAATGGCTATGCTTGCATATGTCCTGCTGGTTATACCGGAACAAATTGTGAACAGACAATTGATCTTTGCTCGACACTACCTTGCTACAATCAAGCAACATGTGTGTCTACATTGAATGGATTCACTTGTATTTGTCCTGAAGGTTGGACTGGAAATAGATGTGAAATTAGAATAGATTATTGCGAGAGTTCACCATGTCTTAACAATGGTATATGCTCATCTATTGGTAATTCTTGGAGGTAAATTTTTTTAAGAAAAATTTTACATTTAATTTAATATGCTTTATACAGATGTACCTGTATCTATCCATATTCTGGAGTAAATTGCGCAAACAACATTGCCTGCAATACAAATCCATGTCTTAATTCAGGCTCGTGCAGTGTTTCAAGCATAAGCCCGTTCTTTAAATGTCAATGTCCACCAGGCTACTCGGGTCAAAGATGCGAGATAAGAGCAAGTCCCTGCGCTTCAAGTCCTTGCCAATATGGAATATGTCAAGACTTATTAACATCATACAACTGTACATGTTTTACTGGCTTTACAGGAACCAATTGTCAAACATTAATTGACTATTGTGTAAGTACTCCATGTGCTAATGGAGCAACTTGTATAAGTAATATTCCTGGCACATATACATGCAGATGTCCTCCTGGCTACCAAGGAACTACTTGTCAAAATAATATCGACTTGTGTTCAGTTGGAATATGTCTAAATGGTGGTACATGCAGACAAGATGGATTGAATTTGACATGCATTTGTCCAAATGGTTATACTGGTTCAAATTGTCAGACATTAATTAATTTCTGTAACACAAATCCTTGCGGTAGTCAGGGTATTTGTAGTCAAACTATAAATGGCTTTGTGTGCACTTGTTTGCCCGGTTATACCGGAACAAATTGCCAAACTAACATAAATGAATGTAACAGCAACCCATGTACTAACGGTGGCACATGTACTGATTTAGTAAATGGCTATAGATGTACATGTCCATGTGGATACACAGACACAATGTGCCAGACAAGAGTTAATCAATGTAGCAGTGCACCATGTCTAAACGGAGGTGTATGCTTCCCATCTGCGAACAATGTATGCGATTATTCATGCGTATGTCCAGCGCAATATACTGGCAAAAATTGTCAGACTATTTTAAATCCATGTCAAATCAATCCTTGCAGCAACAATGGACAATGTATACCAACAAGTACCACAACCTATGTATGCTTATGTCCAGCCGGATATACTGGCCCATCTTGTCAAACAATAATCAATTTATGTCAAACAACTAATCCATGTTTGAATGGAGGAACATGTCAATCATCAGGAAGTGGTTATAATTGCATTTGCGCACCAGGTTGGACTGGAGCCACTTGTTCCAATCTAATAAATGTATGTTTATCAAATCCGTGCAGTGCAAATGGCATTTGTGTAGTAAGCTCACCAAATACATACACATGTTCATGTAATATTGGGTATACTGGCGCTACATGTTCTCAATTTATTGATTTGTGTGCCAATAATCCATGCCAAAACAACGGCAAATGTACCATGATTGGACCGAATGTCTTTGAGTGTCAATGCACTGGACCTTGGACAGGAACTTTTTGCACCCAATATATATCATCTTGTACGGCTAATTATTGCAATGGAGGTACTTGTTATGAAATAACACCTGGTGTACCTACTTGCTATTGTCCACCATGCTTTACTGGAAACTTGTGTCAGACTCCATTGGACTTGTGCGCTATTGGCAGCAATCCATGCTTAAACAATGGTGTATGCATTTCAAATCAACCAAATTCCTGCTCATTTAGATGTAGTTGTCAGCCTGGTTTCACTGGTGATAGATGTGAGAGACAAATAAACGAATGTTTATCTAATCCTTGCAATAATGGTACTTGCTATGATTTGATTAATGGATATCATTGTGTATGTGATGTTGGATTTACTGGACCTTTATGTAATTTGAAAATAAGTTCTTGTGAAAGCAGTCCATGTTTGAACAATGGCATTTGCCAGGATAATGTAAAATTAAACACCTTTTGATTTAATCAAATTTAGTTAAAGCATTAATTTTTTAGAACTTAAACTTTGGATTCCAATGCTTGTGTCTTCCAGGATTTACTGGTACATATTGCGAGACTTTGGTAGACGTTTGTGCAAGCAATCCTTGCAGAAATGGTGCCACATGTTACAACAATCGACCTAGTAATATATTTTTTAATTTATCTTTAAGTCATAAAAATTATCATTTTTAATTTTCAAAAATCTACAATTGTAGCTACATTTCTACACTCTACAAATGTAGCTACAATAAATTGCATTTTTAATTTCCGATGCATCCCGTAGATCATGTTAAATCTACTTAAATGATAAATTCTAAAACTTTAAAAAATAGATTCGTATGTATGTCAATGTCCAATATCTTACACTGGACCGTTCTGCGAGAATTTCTTGAATCCTTGCAGTAACAACCTTTGCGCTAGTGGTAGCACATGCCAGGTCGTGCCCAATTCCTTGAATTACATATGCATATGTCCATTTGGTTTTAGAGGAACATACTGTAATCAACGCATACCAGCGTGTGAAAGCAATCCGTGTATCAGAGGAAACTGTACTGATCTATCACAAGGTGGTTTTACATGCAGTTGTCCCATTGGCTATTCTGGCTACGATTGTAGCATTTTGTTAAGAGCGTGTGCAAGTGCACCATGTCTAAATGGCGGAACTTGCTACGACTATTCCGGCCTAAGATACTTGTGTGTATGCCCAACTGGTTATCAAGGTTCTAATTGCCAAATTAGAATTGATCCATGCCAAAATCCAAATCAGTGTTTGAATGGCGGAACATGTGTCTCAAATACTCCAGGACTTTTCTATTGTACATGTCCACCCAAATTTACAGGAAATAACTGTGAAACTCAAATACAAGTTTGTGCTTCGAATCCATGTGTAAATGGTATTTGCACTGATCAAATAGTCAACCAAAACGTAATCTACATATGTACTTGTCCAGTTGGATATACCGGAAATAGATGTGAAATTCAAATTGACGTTTGCTTGTCCAATCCGTGTCAAAATGGAGCTTGTATCCAAACGTCAGCAAACTTATGGCAGTGTCAATGTAGACCTGGCTTCAATGGACTCACATGTAATAATGACATCAATGAATGTTTATCTAACCCGTGCATGAATGGCAGATGTACAACACCTTTCCCAAATATGTACCTGTATGAAAAATACTTTAAAATATAAAAGATAATACTTTTTAAATTATTCAACATTAATTTAGCTGTGTCTGTAATGAAGGTTTTTACGGTTCTAATTGCGAAAACAGATTTGATTCATGTTCAAGTAATCCATGTGGTCAAGGCTCTTGTGTATCACTCACTCCATTACATTATGTCTGTAAGTAAATTTTAAAATGAAAAATAATACAATTTAAATTAGTTAAATGACTAAATTATATTTTTTATTAAAAATTTTATTAAAAAGGTAACTGCCCACCTGGTCTAACTGGTGTTAACTGTCAAACTATAATCAATTTATGTGCTTCCAGTCCGTGCGTCAATGGTGGTGTTTGCAGTCAACAAGGAACAAGTGGCTACACATGCACATGTCCATGCGGCTACACTGGCACTCGCTGTGAAATTAGAGTGAACTTTTGTCAAACAAATCTAACTTATTGTCAAAACGGAGCTACTTGTGTTGAAAATCAACCATGTGCTGTTAGTTGTATATGTCCACCAGGATACTTTGGTCCAACTTGTGCCATTCTAGACGATGTATGATCTTATTTAAAAAAATTATTTAAAAAAATTATTTTTGAATCATTTTTAGCCATGTATACCAAGTCCATGCAGTTCAAATGGCATTTGTAACCGAGTAACTGGTCAGCTTACTCAATTCACTTGCCAATGTTATCCAGGATATACTGGAACTTATTGTGAGACTCAAATTAACTATTGTGCATCAAATCCTTGTGTTCATGGCACATGTATAAACAGACTTTTAGGATACGAGTGCAGGTAGATCTAATTTTGTATATTATTATAGTTTAAAATTTATTATTAATTATAAAAGTTGTTTTGCTGGTTTTACTGGTGCCCTGTGTCAAATTGATATAAATGAATGTAGATCAAGTCCTTGTCAAAATGGCGGAGCATGTTCTGAGCCTTTTGCCAACATGTATCTTTGTACATGTTTGCCAACATTCCAAGGCAAAAATTGCGAAATTGCCATTGACCCATGTATAGGTAATTCGTGTCGAAATGGAGCTACTTGTCGACCAATACCAAATCAAAACAGCTATACATGTGAATGTCCAGTGGGTGTTACAGGAACTTTCTGTGAAGCTCAAATTAATGTTTGCTTGTCAAATCCATGCGGCACTGGCGGAATATGTGTACAACCATCAATTAATTTGTATCAATGCATTTGCAGAGCTGGCTTCACAGGACCTAATTGTCAAACTGAAGTGAATATTTGTGCCACACTACCATGCCAAAATGGTGCCACTTGTATTTCATCCTACGGTACTTACTATTGTGCCTGTCCAGCTGGTTACACTGGCTACAATTGCTCAATAGCAATCAATAGATGTGATGCTCAAGTATGCGCAAATGGAGGAACATGCGTATTCACTGGACCTGGTCTTTTTACATGTACGTGTCCAACAGGTTATACCAATGATCGCTGTCAAGACCAAATAAATGTTTGTGCCAGTCTACCTTGTAGAAATGGTGGAACATGTGTAGGATCTATCAATTCGTATAACTGCTATTGTTTACCAGGTTATACTGGACTCAATTGCGAACTTACAATTAATCCATGTCAGAACAACCCATGTCTCAACAATGGTCTGTGCTCTCAAACTGCCAACCCATTGGTATTCCAATGTATTTGCTTGCCAGGTAATTAAAAAAAACATTCTAATTAATAATTTATTTAATTATTTAAAACATTTAAAGCAGTAAATTAAATTTATTATTTATTTAGGTTTTGTTGGTCAAAGATGTGAAGAAAGAATTGATGAGTGTAATAGTAATCCATGCCAAAATGGTGGAACATGCCAGCAAATTTTGAATGGCCAAGGATTTAATTGCTATTGTCCACTTGGATACACTGGCCCTATTTGTAACATTAAAATCAATTATTGTACAGATAATTTGTGCAAAAACGGAGCTACTTGTGTTGAAAAATCACCAAATGGATACGCATGTAACTGTTTGCCTGGATATACTGGCTTTGACTGCAGCATTCAAATAAACTAGTAAATTTCCAATCCAGAAATAATTTTCATAAAAATATTCATAAACTTATTTATCTAGTTGTCAATCAATACCTTGTCTCAATGGAGGAACTTGTACTCAATTCCTAAATGGATATTCATGCGCATGTTTGCCAGGCTTTACTGGATCAAATTGTGCAATAAGAATAGCTCCTTGTCAGAGCTTTCCATGTAAAAATGGTGGAACTTGTGAAGATCTAAGCAATGGAAATTACCGTTGCTTGTGTCCATATAACTTCAATGGCACAAATTGTGAGCTTAGCATAAACTTTTGCGCAAGTAATCCATGCTTCAATGGAGGTACTTGTATTTCGAATCCTCAGACGGCCAGCTATTCATGCCGATGTACATCTGCCTATACTGGCATCAGATGCGAGTCATCAGTTAACTTTTGTGTCTCGAATCCATGTCAAAATAATGGCGTATGCAATTCTGTCTTGAATGGATATTTCTGCACTTGTCTAGTTGGTTACACTGGTACAAATTGTGGCATAAACATAAATTATTGTGCTACTAATCCTTGTCAGAATGGAGCAACATGCGTGAGCGGAAGACCTTTGCCAAACATGTATCAGTGTACATGCGCACCAGGATTCTATGGATACAATTGCACTATACAATTGAATCCATGTCAGAATAATCCGTGTGCTCCCAATGGTAGATGCATACCATATAACAACAATCAAGCATTCAATTGCATTTGTAACACAGGCTATACTGGTCCTTATTGTGACCAAATCGTGAATGCATGTACAATTAATTCTTGCTTAAATGGAGGCACTTGTATCACAACAGGCGCTAATCAATTTATCTGCAGATGTTCATGTGGCTATACTGGTACCAATTGTGCTGAGCCAGTCAACTACTGTGCAAACAATCCATGTCTAAATAATGGAGCATGTAGCTCGTCGCCTGTTAGTTGTTCATTCCAATGTACGTGTCCAACAGGTTATCAAGGTTTACGCTGCGAAAATGTAATGAATCCATGTCAATCAAATCCATGTGTGAATGGATACTGTTCACGACGCATTAATGAATACTCTTATACTTGTATTTGTAATCCTGGATATACTGGTCCGAATTGTAATATCGAAATTAATCTTTGTGCGGGCAATCCTTGCAAAAATAATGGTTTATGTGTATCTAGTGGAACATCATACATGTGTACCTGTTTACCAGGTTATACTGGATTTGATTGCAGTTTTACATTTAATCCTTGTATTTCTAACCCATGTCAAAATGCTGGCACATGTACTCAAAACGGAATCAACTCATATTCTTGTTCGTGCTTGCAAGGATTTTTCGGAACAAAGTATTTTTTTTTTCCTAATTTATCTTAAGATATTCTACAATTGTAGCTGCAATTCTACATTCTACAATTGTAGCTGCAATTCTACATTCTACAATTGTAGCTACAATTCTACATTCTACAATTGTAGCTACAATTCTACATTCTACAATTGTAGCTACAATTCTACATTCTACAATTGTAGCTGCAATTCTACATTCTACAATTGTGCTACAATTGTAGAATAAAAATTGTAGATTTTAAAATTATACGAAATTAATCATCACTTCAAATAACACTTTTGTTTATATTTTTAGTTGCGAACAACGCAATAATCCATGTGGATCTAATCCATGTCAAAACGGTGGTACTTGTGCACTAGTAAGCGCCATTTCATATCAATGTATATGTCCACCAGGAACCAGCGGAATAAATTGCCATGTTGTGATCAATCTTTGTCCATCATATTGTCAAAATGGTGGCACTTGTCAGTTCCTAGGCTTGAACAACTACCGATGCACATGCCCAGCCGGCTATACAGGCACTCAGTGTCAATTCTTGATTAATCCATGCACAAGTCAACCATGTCTAAACGGAGCAGGATGCAATCCAACAGGCGTGCCTGGTCAATACACATGCACTTGTTTGACTGGCTACGAAGGATCCAGGTGTGAAATAATGATTGACTATTGTGCCAGTAATCCATGCTTGAACAATGGCGTGTGTACACAAAATGTGCCAAACTTTTTCTTCTGTTCATGTAGGCCAGGCTTTAACGGCACTCGATGTGAAATTCAATTGAGTGCATGCGCCTCACGACCATGTCTAAACGGAGCTACATGTCTCGACCGAGCTGTCACTTATCAATGTCTGTGTCCGCCTGGCTACACTGGTTCAAATTGTCAAACAGTAATCAACTACTGTTCGTCAAATCCATGCCAAAACAGCGCCATATGCGTATCAATCGGAATAAACCAAATACAGTGTCAATGTAATCCTGGCACTACTGGACAATTCTGCGAGATCATAGTGGACACGTGCGCAAGTAATCCATGCCGTAACCAAGGCATATGCCGACCATCGCTCAACTTTTACACATGCTCATGCTTCGCAGGCTACACAGGAACAAATTGCGAGACTCAATTCAACACATGCTCCTCAAATCCTTGCCAAAACGGCGGCAATTGCATCCAACCACAAGCCAATCTATTCCAGTGTTTGTGCAGACCAGGCTTCACCGACCACATATGCTCTACAAACATCAACGATTGCATTCCAAATAGGTGTCTCAATGGCGCTACATGCATCGATTTAGTCAACTCATACGCATGCAATTGTGCGCCCGGATTCTACGGCTCAAACTGCTCGCTACAAATCGATCCATGCTCGTCCAGTCCGTGCATCTACGGCCAATGCTCACCAATCGGCTCAAATTTCTACACATGCACATGCAATCCTGGCTACACGGGCACCAATTGTCAATTCTTGATAAGCCCGTGCTCTTCATCGCCATGCCAAAACCATGGCACATGCATATCATTCGACACCACGTTCACCTGTCAATGTCCATTCGGCATTAGCGGCACTCGTTGCGAGATTGTCATCAACAATTGTGCATCGAGTCCGTGTCTAAACGGTGGCCAATGCTCGTCATCGACCGGCTTGTACACATGCACATGTCCAACTGGCTTCACTGGACGCCGTTGCGAGATCCGCTTGTCGGCTTGTACAACCGGATTGTGTCAAAATGGCGGCACATGCATCGACATTGCCAACTCTGTAGGCTACATTTGCCAATGCACAGCCGGCTACACTGGCCAATTGTGTCAAATAAACATCAACGAATGCGCCAGTTCGCCATGCTTCAACGGCGGCTCGTGCGTCGATCGCATAAACGGCTACGAGTGCTTCTGTCCGCCTGGCTACAACGGCCTACGATGCGAAGTGGAAACAAACGATTGCGCCAGCTCGCCTTGCATAACCGGCACATGCGTGTCGATCAAGCCGTTCGGCTACAGATGCCAGTGTCCGCAAGGCCGCACGGGCATTAACTGCGAACTACGCATAGACGAGTGCAGCTCGAATCCGTGCAAAAACAACGGTCTGTGCATTCCGCTCAATCCGTTCGGCTTCCAATGCGAGTGCTTGCCAGGCTTCCAGGGCATGTTCTGCGAAATAACCATAAACTTGTGCGACTCGAGTCCGTGTCTGAACGGCGCCACATGCATCCAAACGAACTCGTCGGCGTGGATGTGCAGCTGCAAGTGCGGCTACACAGGCACTCGTTGCGAGTCGACGGTAAACGAGTGCGCCAATAATCCGTGCCTAAACGGCGGCACATGCACCAAGCCGAAGCCGTGCGGATTTGTGTGCGCGTGTCCACAAGAGCCAGTGGCCTACTACGGCGCCATTTGCGAGAACTCGGTGCCGATCGTGTCGCCACCGCCTGTTTGCATATACTCCAAAGAAGAGACGCTTTACTTGCGCGGCGATCAACTCGGCCGGCTCAGGTTCGACGACATTGTAGACAACGTTTACGCGGCCTACAACGCCGAAAACGTCAACAACCGAAACGTGTGTCCGTCGAGCTTTTCGCTCATTGGCAACGCTTGCTACAGAATACTCTCGGATGCCGAGTACGACTGGAACCAGGCCAAATCGCAGTGTCTCGTGCTCGGCTCGGACCTTGCCTGGTTCGGCTCGAGCGAAGACTACAACTTTGTGCGCCAATGGCTCAACAGTGAGCTGACGAATACGCGCGACTTGTGGATCGGCGCCCGACAGCAGTACTCAAATTGGTACTGGGACTTGAACAACACACTCATACCATCGTCCTTTTTGGGCTCGTACTGGGCTCCGGGCGAGCCGACCGCCAACTCGCAGCAAAACGCTCTTCTCCTCAAGCGCCAATTCGGTTTCTTGATAGCCAACGAAGCGCCCGAGAGACGCGCCTACTCTGTCCTCTGCAAACGCAATGCTTTCGTATTCGATCGCTCCAATACCAAGCTGACCCTATTGGGCACCATAAACGCCATAGACGCCAACGGTCTGCCAATTGTAGGCTACAGATTTTCTACAAATGTAACACAAACAGGAAATTCAATAACTCATGTAACAACGCCATCGTTGAACACATACACGTCCATATTTTCACTAATGCCCATTCAATATGGCAATTTGTTCACCGGCCAGTCGTATCCGTACTCAAGTCCGTACGTGGTCTCGTTGTGCAACGACTTGACTTTGAGCCAATTGGAAATAGTGCGCGCCAACATATTGAGCTCTTGGCTGAGCGTGCGACCCGAGCTGAGACAATGCAATTGCTTTAACATATACACAGTTGCCGTGGACAAGTACACTGGCTCAAATAACCAAGTTAACACACAAGTGACCTATGTGGCCAAGGCTAGCAATTTGATTATCGAAAGTGGTAGCAGTGACGTGAAGCCGAGCATGAGTCAAGTGTATTCATCGCTGCAAAGCGCCGGATTTAGCCAATGTGCCGGCAGAAACAAGCGCTCGTCTTTGCTAGACGTGGCCGTGGCCCAGTCGATCGCTCAGCCAGATATTAGACAATTGGAGGTCAAGGTCGAGCAGAGCATGTACGCCGTGCGACCAGATTGGTTGACCAATAGGAAAAAAATACAAGTCAAAGTGGTGTCTAGTTTGGACGCGGTTGACTTGGCAACCAAACAGCCAATAACCAAAGTTTATCTACAAGTGAGCGTAGACGACCAAGTGTACGATTTTTACACCCAGACTGACTTCGACACTCAGCGTCTAATTGACCAGCTTGCTTACCAAAACGAGAATAGCTCGCTGAAGATAATAAACTCGAATCAGATCTATTCCAAGAACTACTTTTTTACGCTCATATCGAGCCATCATGTCAAGCGAGAGCACTATCCATTGCTTGAGAAAGTGGTACTGGACAAATTCTTGCAGTATTATCCGCAATTTGGCAACCAGAAGATAACAGTAAATACCACACTACAAGAACAATATGTAGACAAGGACAGAAGTATACTGCACGGACTAAATGTGCTGATAAACATAAACCAGCAGCCAGCGGACAATGTTATCTCAATAGACCGGCACATATTTGCTGATTTGACACTTGAGGTCGACTCTGGCTTGGTGTATAGACTAGACGTGCCAAAGATAGGCGCTTTTCTAGAGCCATTGAGCAAAGCGTTGACATTCTTGTCCAATATTCGAGTTGTTAGACGCGATTTGGCCAGAATGGAAAGCTTTATGCTCAAGACCATTGAGGAGTATAAGCCGGACTTGGCCGGCAAAATAGACATCCTGTTGGCCAATCAAGAACAATTTGTTGACAAGAGTGGACAGTCTTATTGGAAAATTTACGTCCTTACTAAACTCAAATCGGACAATTCGGTTGTCGACTTGAGAATGGAAAGCGCCAACATAGTAAATGAATTCAAGGCTAAGATAAGCTTTTTGTCAGCCAACGGAATCGAGTACATATTTGCCGATAGTGTGCCAAATCTAATGGACATGAAGCACGGTTTCAGTGTGTACATACAAGGCAAGATAAATGGTATACATGCGCAAGTAATTCAACAGGCCATTGTCTACACATGGAACATAACTGCCTACCAGACCAAGAACTATGTTGAGTACTATTTGAACAATTATGTGTTCAATTTTGTCTCTCAACCAAGGCTCGAGGTGGACATTAGTGGAAATTTGTACACCAGAATTGTGTACTTTATAACATCTAATGGAAGACAAGTTAGCCCGGACGAATTTGAGCTATTGCCCAAAGTGACCTGGCTTCAAGACTCTTTTGTCAAATACGACTTGCCCTATTCGTTGGTGAGCGGCGATGACGGAAGTGTCAAGGACTATAGCAGCTTGTACTACACTGACTTTAATGGTTATGTGGACCCAACCGATGAGAACAAGATAAATGAAATTATTTTGAACAAATTTAGACAAGTGTACTCACAAATTGAGTTCATTTCGTTGACATTTACAATGAAAGAGAAGAGAATTGGAGAGCTTGGCAACAATGTAACTAGATTGTTGTACTTTTTGGAAGACAAGAATGACAATCTAGTCAATTCATATGAGTTTAGATCACCAATTAATGAAATTAATGTAAGTGTAAATTAGTTTTTAAAATTTATTCAAATTATAGTAAAAAAAAATTTTCAAAAAATTTTTTATATTTTTTTAAAAGACAATTTTTATCTAAAAATTTAATATGATATTTAAAAAAAAAAATTATTTTTTTCGAATCAACTTGTTAATATACTAAATAATACATATTTATTTTATGAGAACTTTTAAAAGTTATCATAAAGTTTATTTAATTATAGAAGATATATTTAAAAAATTTTAAAAAATATATCATGCATTATAATTGGATTATAATCACCTATTAATTTTTAACTTGAGGTTCTCTATTAAATCTAAGAATTCCGAGATATAGCAGCTGACTTTTTGTTAACTTAAATTTGAAACAACTAAGTAATTGATACATTAATTCAATTTCAACTATTGTGATGACAAATATTTTGTCTTCAATAGTAAATTTCAAATTGTAAAAAAAAAGTAGAAACAATGCTTTAAAAGTTAATAAATAAGGAAATCTATTAATAATTTAAAACTACATCAAACACTTTTATCTAAAATTTTTGATAAAAATTACTATTTAAATAAATAAGCAAATTTTATATTATTTTAAAAAAATTAATTATTTTTATCTTTTGTAGAAAGAGCTAATAAGCCAAAAATACTCAGTTTACGAGCATAGCTCACAAGCCGCTGATGAATTCTTTGTTGCTTACATCAAAGGATGGTACGATAACGCTGATTTAGAAATAAATGATTTGATATCATTGTTTTTCAATTCAGAAAGTAAGAAAATATATTTTTATATTTTACGTTTTATTAACCATCTTAATTTTTTCAGCATTGAATTCTACCAAATTAGTTGGAGAAATAGTAATGATGGAGCAATTCTTAAACTCCCACGAAGTACCATTTTCAAAGATCTATTTGCGAATTAGCGGTTTGACCAGTGTTGAAACTGTCAAGACCATTGGTAGACGAATGTCCAATTCTAGAATAATTGTTAAAAAGTCCGACTCATTAAACATCACATCGGACAGTCTTACAAATGAAAATCTATTATACAAAGTTAGAACTGTCTTTTTTGAACAAGCTTTACCAACATATGCCAAACAAGTGTCAGACATAATCAAGCGAGCCTGGTTGACCAAGATAGACCAGCGTCAATTTGACTCACAAAATGGTCTAAGAGTGTCTGTGTCAATTGTAAATGTTGCCCATTACATCAACAACATTCAAAATGAAGTACTAGGCTTTAGTTACACTGTGTCCGTAAATGGTCAAGATCCTGAATCGATTGCGATAGCTGAGCCTACATATGATGTTTTCAAAAAAGAAACCGAATCTGAAACAACTGTTGGTCTAATTTTTAGTCCATACAATGCTTACGAAATTGACCGAGTCTACATTACCACTGATTTGAGCAATGCCGAATTGAACCAAGTGCTTAATTCAGTCTTGGCAGACGCATGGAAAACTTTGAACCCTGACATAGATGTCAAATACATGGCTCAAAACCGAATTACTGAAATAAAGATAATTAAAGATGGTCTTATCACCAAGGAAAACAAGAGGCTTGTACGAGTCTCTTTAACCTATTTGGTCGATGGTAATGTACCAAACCCGATCAAATTTACTAAACCGACCGTGTCAGACTTAATTCCATTATTTGCCAAATCTGGAGTCACGGTCTATAATGATATTGCTTTACTGTCACACAATATTGTCATATCTAATTATAATGACTCGTTGGATGAGAAACTCGAGTCAGCCATCATTCAAGCCTATAGTGAAGAAAATCCACATGTTGGCTCTGATGTTATCTATGTAGAAATTGGCAATAAAAAGACCAAGAGATCTATTGATTCAAATACTAACTCAGGTATTGGATTTAGTGTTGGTATAAATGACCAAAGCTTTGATGTGACAGATATAAGAAAACCAAGTTTGGAAAGTTTGCAAAGAGCCATTAGAGCTCAAGTGCCTGATGTTGTTTTTGATCAAGGATCAGGAAACAACTACGAAAAAACAAAAGAGAGTAACATTTTGACGGTAAAATTTTATTTTAAAATAAAAAATGAATTTTTTTAATTGATTTTTAATATTTTATTAGAATAACGTTGCCATCATTGCTGGATCAGTCGTAGGAGCGGTTTGTGTAGTGGGTCTCTTGGCCGTAGTTATAGCAGCCGTAGTCAAACGTAATGTTAGCAGATATAGACCAAGATCAGCGACATCAACCACACAATACGTCTATGAAGATAGACATTAGTTTAGTTTAAATAACAGATATAGATGTTTTTATATTTTATGATTTTTATATAAGCTTATTTATATTTCTTTAAAAGCAATTTTTTTATTATTTAAATTTATTTAGCTATCGGAAAAAAATCTAGATTTAATATTGACTCATCAATTTATTCTATTTTGGGTCTCTATTCGTTTTTATTCTTTAAACTTTTAAAGTTATACTTCTTAAAAAAAAATTTTTTTTCAAATAAAATTTTTAACAAAAAAATTTTTTTTCAAATAAAATTTTTAACAAAAAAATTTTTTTCATTAAAATAATTTAAATTGATAAGAGAAAATTAGCTAATAAAAATAAAACTTATAATAATAATAAGAAATTAACCAAATAAACTTAAGGGCAAAGCTATATATACTATCAAAATTTTTAGATACTAGATTTTAGCATTTTAACATCAATTGGGGGTGAGGTTTAAAGTCAAATAAAAATCTGGAAAACTCATACCAAAAAAAATTTTTTTTGCCCAACCGATAAAATCATAAAAAAGACTTTTTTCTGGCAAAGTCATACAAAAAATTCTTAAATCTGGTAAAGTCATATAATACTCGGGTAAAGTCAAACAAAAATAATTTTTTTTGTCAAATTTTTTAAGAATTTTGCAAGCGTTTAATTTAAATTTTTCAAATTTATTATTCAAGTTAATTGGTTTAAATGAAGTTAACAGATTGTAAATGATAGATTTTTCAAAGCAAGCATGACTAATTAAGTTTACAAACATATGTACAGCCTTCTGGAAAGAATTCAACATATTTGAACCAGTGCCTTGTTAGATATCGATCGGTTTTATCAACAAGGCTACAGGAAATTGCAACACAGTTGATAAAACATTCTATGGGTGAACTCTTTAAAAATTTTCATGGTAATGAACCATCTAACTATCTAATGGTACATCTAACTAATGTTACAAAAGACTTTCAGCAGGAATTCAAGAGCATCAATACAAACATAAAAACTAAGCGATTAACCAAAATAAGTAACTAGAGTGCCAAATTGGGTTGGTTCATGAAACATATTTCCAATTGATGACTAAAGGGTAAAGTCAAATAAAAATCTGGAAAACTCATACCAAAAAAAATTTTTTTTGCCCAACCGATAAAATCATAAAAAAGACTTTTTTCTGGCAAAGTCATACAAAAAATTCTTAAATCTGGTAAAGTCATATAATACTCGGGTAAAGTCAAACAAAAATAATTTTTTTTGTCAAATTTTTTAAGAATTTTGCAAGCGTTTAATTTAAATTTTTCAAATTTATTATTCAAGTTTACTACAAAATAAGCTTGCTAAATTGTTTGGAAAAAAAATTTTGAACAAAAGAACCACCCTCTTTCTTACTTTGAAAAAGAAAAATACTTAGTGATTGTTTGTAAACTTAATTAGTCATGCTTGCTTTGAAAAATTTATCATTTACAATCTGTTAACTTCATTTAAACCAATTTTAAACTGTTTTCTGCCATTGTTACCTTTAAAGGATGGTCTAGTCCACCCTAAATATTGGAATATTTCATATAATTGAAAGAGTTAAATTATTAACTGTACTTAAACACATTTCTTGTAATTATTTTTATATTCTTCTTTCGTTTATTCATTAGTTCAGAATTAAATAAAATTATTAAATAATTGGCGTAAGTAAATTATCAAACCCTACCAAAAAATTTTACTTAAATAAGAATTCTCTTAATTAATTAAACAATCTGTATTTGTTTTTCAAAATTCAATTCTATATTAGTCGAAGCTCAGTATAGCCATAGTTTTAATTGACAAAAAAACTTAATTAATTATTTATTTCGCTATTTAATTATTTTTATTTCATATAAATTTATTATAAGATTTTTCACATTTTTGCATCCAACTTATAAAAATATACTTTTTAAGAAGTTTCTAGCAAATTTAATACCAATAAACACTAATCAATGTAAAAAATATTTTTAACTATATTTTTAAATTTAAAAGTTTAAATCACTATAAATTTTGAATCTTGAATTTTTAAAAATAGATAAATCTTTCTTTTATCACAAGTAATTCTTTAGACAAATTGGCCATCAAGAGTTTACAATAAATTTCAATAACAAGGTATCTTAGATGATGTTTTACATCAGGTTATTTTCCAGACATCAAGGAATTAAAATTCTAAGTTATAAAATAAAAATTCTATAGAATTAGACATTATTCATCTATTGTTGAGTATTCAATTTCGTTCAAGTTATTATATTATAAGAGTTGAAGCTTCAAGATTGCATAAAAGCTAAAATAAAAAATTTAAGAACAGAAATGGACAAAATTTTGAAGACATGCCAGAAGACGATCAAAACCCAACTTTGCTTTTTCAACCCACACTAGTTCACATTTAGTCACGTTTACTTTAAGAAAAAGTAAAGATGAGAAAATTGAATCACTTAATTGAACTATCAAAATAAACTTAAATTATAAAATTCAAAAATTTTGATTCTTTAAATGAATAAAATTGCAGAATTTAAGTCAAGAAAACTTTGAAATTAAATAATATTTTTTTTAATGGAGAATAAAATTTTTAAAAGCATGATGTTATTCAAAAACGTTTTGAACATTAATTTCTTGCTGATACATTTATTAATTTAGTTTTACACAATTAAATGTCTAATAATACTAAACCAATTACAAATCAAATTTTGAAAATTAAATTTCTACATTTATTTTTAATTAAACTTTATTTTAATAAAGAAATTAATTATTTAAGACTTAATAACTTATCTAATAAACATAACTAGAATGAGTTCAATAGGCACTGGTGTAAGAAAAAAAATTTTAATTATTTAATAAAAAAATTTAAATTTTAATTTTAGTACGACTTGTCAGCTGCTCAATTTTCCCCAGACGGCAGAATCTTCCAAGTCGAATACGCAAACAAAGCTGTAGAAGCAAGCGGGTATTTTGTTTTTTAAAATTTATAACTTTATTACTTAAAATTTACATACAGATCAGCAATTGGTATTGTTTGTAAAGATGGTGTCGTATTGGCAGTGGAAAAGATTGTTACTTCCAAACTTCACGAGCCAGGTAGCAATAAGCGAGTATTCATAATTGATCAGCACATTGGAATGGTAAATTTTTTCAACCATTTTGAAATTTTTTCTTTTTTAACATTTTTACAGACTGTAGCTGGTTTATTGGCAGATTCCAGAAATTTGGTCAACATCGCCAGAGAAGAAGCCACTAATTACAAATCCAATTATGGATCAAATATTCCACTTAAAGTAATTAGAAGTAAAGCAAGAAATTTTTTCCTAATTTTGCTACTTAAGTACTTGGCCGACAGGCTCTCGTTGTATATGCATGCTCATACTCTTTATGGCGCGATCAGGCCTTTTGGCGTCTCAGTTATCTTGGCCTCGTATGAAAATGACAAACCTCAACTTTACGCGATTGAACCGTCCGGCATCTGCTATGTAATTTAAGCCCAATATACAAAAATAATTATTAAAATTGACTAATTATTAAGGGATACTTTGGAGTAGCGATTGGAAAGGCTTCTCAAAATGCAAAAACTGAATTGGAAAAATTAAAGGTTTGCTTTGACAAAATATTAAAAAAATTTTTAAAGTTTATTTTATATTTTTAAGTTTAAAGAAATGAGATGTCAAGATTTGGTCAAAGAGGCTGCCAAAGTGTAAGTCTAAATTATTATCTAGCTAGTTAGCTAATTAAATTTTAGGATATATACGGTGCACGATGAGATTAAAGACAAGCATTTTGAGCTCGAAATGGGTTGGGTTGGAAAAGTATCAGATAACAAATTTCAACTAGTTCCAAGACCTGTTTTTGAAGAAGCCGAAAAATATGCTAAAGTAAGAGTCAATATTTAAAATGACTTCTATTTTAATAAAATATTGTTTAGGAGGCCTTGGAAAGCGAAGATGAAGAAATGTAAAAACCGAAAAATAGTCTTTTTTAAATTAAACAAAAACTTAAATTTAAATTATTTTACTCTGATGTTATTCAAACGATTGGTATGATCCGGTCATACCAATCTTTAAATATTCCTAATCGTATTTAACATGTTTGAACATAGAAATAAAAAAGAATACAACTATTTTTTTGTATATTCTTAAATAAAAAAGTCGACTGAATTAAACAATTGATTAACTTATGAAAAAATTTAAATTTAATTGCAATTATTTATAAGAAACTAATTATTTGATTAATTAGTTTTAAATTTAACGTAATATAATCTAACTTTAGACATTCTACAAAGTTTTGAAAAACATACGAATTTTTTTTCAATCAAAGCTATCAATTATATAAAAATAAATCACTTTTTATTTAAATTAAAAATATTAATTGTCTTAATATTTTTATTCATCTTTCTAATTTATTAAATCTTCTTAATTTTATTCTAAAATTTGTATTACAAAAAAATGATTCTTTTAAAAACTAAATTAATTAATTTAAAAAATTAGTAAAATTAGAATACTTTTTTTCATTATTTACTCAAAAAAATTTTAAATATTAAATTGATTTTTACAATTTAATATTTAATCCTTCAACCAGTCCCTTACTGAGTGGGCAGTATGTACCGAATCGCCATCTTGGTGAAAAATCCAAGGGTCGTCTGGCTCAAATAGCAGTTCAACAGATGGTAAAAGGTGTTGATGTAGACAAATCGATTAATTCGTCCTGTATAAATGTTGCTTATACCAGTGCCTTTGTAGCAAATGCATCCCCAGCTGACCCTTCACCGTTTTGTAACCTTGGTATACAGAACTTCGGATGAAACTTTTCATTTTTAAACCTTTTTACGATTACTCTTGAATTACGATTGAAGACCTCAAAATTGGACTCGTCACTGAAAATAATTCTGGACCAATTATTAACTGTCCAATTAAGTCTCTGTTTACACCACTTATATCTTTTTTGTCTATCTTTTATGGTTAAAAGGGGTTTTCTGACCGCTTTATGGGACTCTTAACTTTTTTTTTGAGAAATCTCATTACAGTGGACTCACTTATCCTAACCCCTTGAGTCTTAGAATTAAAATCAGTGGCGAGTTTTTGATAGCTAGATGTAGGGTCTTTTCTTATCTCTCTAAAAATGTAATTTTCATCCCTAAAAGTCAGCTTCTGAGGTCTACCAGAACGGCTACGATCAGACACAGTACCAGTCTCTTCATATCGTTTTTTAGTTGAAGAGACACATTTTGGAGATACACCTAACATGTTGGCTATCTCATTTTGCTTTTTATCTCTACTTTTTAGTAGAACCACGATATGCCATTTTAGTGGGCTAGAGACGCTTTTTTTACCCATTTTTTGGTAATTTTTTGGCAAAACTAAGATTTTTTGGTTATGTTATTTTGAAAGACCCTAAGTAGTTGGAGAGTATTTATTTTAAGCAGTTTAATAGCACAATTAAATGCAAATAAAATGCAACAAGTAAACAATTTAAGATAAATAAAATAACCAATTTCTAAACTTTTGCAACATACTGTATTTATCAAACCAAAATTTAAAAATTAGAATTAAAATGCATGTTTTATTTTAGAAAATTTTTCTCACACTGTTTTCTAAAAATTATTAGCTTCACAACAAATTGAAACTTTTTTTTTAACTTCTTTAATTTTTTTATCTCTTATTTTTAGACCATCATTAAGTAAATTTAAAAATCGTTTCTGACAGTCATCATTATCAATTGATGATAAAATAATAAAATAAAATTAATTTGATTTTGATTAAAACTTAAATTTAAAAAGTGTATTTAATTCTTTTTGATTTTATTAATTAATAAAATATTTTGATTTTGCAGTTAAATTTTAATGATTAATAGTGATAATTTTACAATTAAACTATCTCCCAATACAGAATCAGAAAGGAGCGAGTCTAATCTGCTGTTCAGCTGACCTTTTGCATGAACGTCTCACTGGCTTCTAAGGAAAAGACCCTAACTCTACCAAAGCCGATCCCAATTCCGGTTGAGAAAAGAGGAAGGTGGCATAAAAATAATTAATTTTGTTAGAATTTATATTCACAAAAAATTTTAATTACTTCAAAGATAAATTTTCTTTTGAAATTAATAGTAATTAAAAATATTTTTACAAGAACTTGTTTATTTTTGAATAGGATCGAATTTAAGTAACTATTCTAGAATAATCACTTAGAATATTTTATATTTAGAATTTCTGATCTTGTTGGTGAAAATTTTTTTTTAAATTTATTTATTTAAAATGATAATTTTAATTTAACTTTTTCCAGTGATTTAAAAATATTTACTTGAATTTGACCTAATTTAAATAATTAATCTTAATCTTAATTTCATTTAATTTCTTTTCTGATATGGTATTTTTTAACATGATTAAGCATGGTGCGACTTTTAGCATTCACCCAATCACCAAATATAATATTGAAAACTATCTTTGTCTTTAATTAGAGGAGCTTTTAACTTTAGTAAAATCATTATAAAATCTAAAAGTATTTTATTTTGAGTATTTTACATTATATATTCATTTTATTCAAATTTATCCGATTTTTTTTGGTCTTAAACTCCAATTTACCCAATTGTAAAATAAAAAGAACAATTTGATTGTAAAATTGAACCTATTTTCAAGAATTATTGAAAAGGCGCCAAATAACCAAAATAATTTTGAAAATTATCTTTATTTTTAATTAAAGAATGATTGAAATTGAGATAAAACAAGACGACACTTATTACTGGTTGGTATTTACAATATTTTTCAGTGCTGTTGCAGTAATTGGCGCCGCGCTTTTTGTCATTAGTTACAAAGTAATGCTTTGTCTAAGAAGGAAACGCCTTGGTGAAAAAGCACTTCTACAAAAAAATCGAGTTTAAACAACACATCATTTTATTTAATTTTTGTAAATTTTATTTAAAGTTTTTTAATAAAATAACCTAATAAAAACAAACAAACAATCTAGCAATCTACTTCAGATTTCCAATTGCAAACTTTGAGTCTGTCATCAAAATAAAGTCCTCTGTCACAAGTGTTTCTTTTGCTCGCTTTTCCCATAAAACAGGTATAAAAAGAACCACAATCATTCACATCTCGTATTAATTCACCGTCTTCTAAATTTTCACATCCACTATTATGAATATTTAATGAATTTATTTGGAAAAAGAGCTTATCATTTGTGGTCATTGGTGAAGTGGTCCGATCTGGCTTTTTATTCCTATTTTCGAGCAATTTTTTCATATTATTTAGTAAAAATTTTCTATCTGGCATATTTTTATTATTTAGATATTTTTTTAAAATTTTTTCAAGCTGTTCTTTGTCTAAATCACTACTTTCATGAATTTTCAGCATAATTTCATTAAGCTGTTCTGTATCGCTTATTTCCTCAGTTTGTATCTCAGTTTGGGTGACTGGTTGAAGAATGGTAGTTGTTTGCATTTTTTGAGTGGTTGTCCTAGTTCTGTTGAATTTTCGTGCAGGCTTCTTTGACAATGAGCTTTTAGCAGTGGACGGAATCGTTTTTGTACTTTTAGTGACCGGGTCCAAAGTAAAAAAGTCCCATTTTTTTGAATTTTTTAAATAATTATCTACATCCGGATCTTGAACTTTGGGCAATGGTAGACACTTTTTCCTATTCATAGACTTCAAATTTTCCAAAATACTCCTGGTCAAAGGAAATGAATCATCCGAGCACAAACTACTAAAATCATCTAAATCAATGCTCCATACCATTGCGCCAGCTAAGCAGTGTCTAGTTACATAATTAACTTTAATTTTGACGCTTTCTGTGTCGTCATAGCCAACCCATTGTAATTTTTTGTACGCATACGGAACTTGGTGTTCCCCTGACCAAGCTCTAGTCCAGTTGTCTTCTTTCAAGTACTTGCAAATTTCAAGTCCGTAAGACAAAAATCCTGACTCTCTTGTGGCGTTACCAGGTATTCCTTCACCAACACTAGCACTTCCAAACGATCGCTCACTTTTTTCCTGAATAGTAAATGAACGACCGTAAAATGGTATCCCAAGAACTAGTTTTTCCAAAGGCACCCCCAAAGTTTGGTACAAGCGAACAGTCCAATCTACTGATAATTTTTTATCATCCTCATTATCTTGACTTGAAGAATAAAGTGGACTATTATGACCCAATTTTTTATCCCAAGCGCCTTTCCAACACAATTAAAAATATTTTTTTATTTGGAAAAAAATTACCATGATAATCATAACTCATAATGCTTATAAAATCAAGATATGTTACAATATTTTCAATTTCGTAAGCTTTTAAAATGGTAAATTTTTCAGCAGCTACTGCAGCTGATAGTAGCAACTGTTCCTTTCGAGCTTTTAATGCTTCATTGTAAAAAGCTTCTCGTAGTTCCTTAAAAAATTACTTTATCAGCTAAAAAATTTAATTTTTAAGGTAATAATCCTCCTGGCATATTACCTTGACAAGATAACTAAACGACCTATTATCTGTTCCTTTGCTTCCTTCTCTTTTAGCTGGAAATTCCCTAAATAAATACAAATTATATTTTTGATTTAGTTTTCTTTAAAAACAAACCAGTCCAAATCTAAAAAAAATTAAATTATAAATTGAATTATATTTAAAAAAAAATCGTCTCTATTAATTTTAATTATTAATAATAATGATTGATAAGTGTTATAAAAAAAGGATACATAAAAACATTAAAAGTAGATCAGCTAAAGCAAAAGGCGCCTTTGATAGAATACAATCAGCATTGAAGTCAACAAAGAAACAAAGCTTAAGCTTTACAATTGTATAGATAACCATAATGTAGCTAATTTAATGCTTTGAAAGGTCTAAGTTTGTTAGAAAAAAAATTTGAATAGCTATCATATTTGATGCTTTAAGAAGGATTATTTAGTTTACCATCACAAAAGATATTACCGAATGGTGATGGCATTAGATGATATTATTTTTCTCTTAAATAACTTGAGTTGTATTTAAAAAAAATGAAAAGTTTTAGTATTTTTTAATAACTAATATTCGATATAAAATTCAAAAATAATTTTAAATAAATCTATTTATATTATTAATGTATCAAAAAATATAATATGTATTTTTTCAATTGTCAATAGAAACGATTTAAAAGTATTAACACTTACCTAATCCATCGAAATTCCATTTTCTTAAAAATTTCACTGCACTTCTAATAAAAACATTCCTCTTGGTCTCATTACCAGCCATGTCAGAAAAAGGACCAGATCCCATGTTCCAGCCACCAACTGCCAATAAAGTCTTAAGGGAGGGATTTACTTTTTTCATATTGTTAAACTCCTCATAGCGCCCTTTTAGAATATAAAATATAAAATATAAAATAATTTCACTAAAATAAATGTTTGATAATGCCAAATTACCGACAAATTTGTCATGGCTCTCATCGTTCCATTCAAACGATTTGATCTCATATGTGGTCGTATTTATAGAAGCAAAAGCATATATGTAATGGGTGCATAGATATGGATCAAGATCAGATGGTACAAATTTTGTATTATTGGGCCTATATTGGGCCCAATTGGTCATGTAACAAACCAATTTGTAGGATTCTTGTTTGGGACTTCGCCAAAGCAAATAGCCGCCTCTAACTTGACCAGCTACATTCAAATGAGTGTTAAATCATAAACTTTTTTTATTTGGCAAGAACCTACCTTCGGTCAAATAGACCAAAATAATGAATAGAATAAAAGCTAACATTTGACTGGACATAGTTAATTTTGGAGAATTTTTCTTTCCAATTTAATAAAGGAAAGTAGTTTGCATTAATTAAATATTTTTTTATTTCTAATAAATCTCTATAAAAAATTGACCATCATTTTTAAGATAAAGTTGCAACATATTTCTAAGGATTATATCTTATTTACTTTTACTTTTAAACGCTTATATTGTTTGATTATTCCCTAGCACAAAAATCTTTGTTTATTCAATTAAATCTTTGTGTGAAATGGATTTAGCGAAGCTTTAGTCCATAAAAAAAGAATATAAGCAAATAAATAAATAGGAAATAATAAAGGATAAAGTAAAAAAAATGTATAGATTTTTTTTTTATTTGAATTTAAATAAATTCATATAATTTATTGATATTCAAATATTTCATATGAATTTATTCTCCTCTGTCCATCATCTTTTGGCGTTTTAGCTTCTTTTTCGACTCTTTCTTTTTGGTCGGCTCCTCAACGTCGCTTGGTTTCGGGACAACTGTCTCTTTTTCGGTCAAAAAGATTTCTATGTGGCATGGACTTGATTTATATGCTGAAAAAATAAACCAATAATGGCTATACTTGAATGACTTGGACAATAAAAGATACTTACGATTGATTCTACCATGAGCTCTGTATGTACGTCTTCGGGTCTTTGGAGCTTGGTTAACTTGGACGTGGTCAACAACCAAGTGATCAACGTCTAAACCCTGAAAAAATTTAATTAAGCTCTTGAATTGATTACTTTCTAATTTTAAATGGTTACTTTGCCTTCAGCATTGGCTTCGGCATTTTTCAACAATTGCAAGACAAAGTCAGCTGACTTCTCTGGCCATCTACCTTGGCAGGCTCCCCATTGTTTGCACTAGGAAAATAAAATTTTTTTAATTGCTTTCTTATTTTATCTTTTTTGTGGAGTCTATTTTACTTGAGCTTTTCTGCCAACACCACCATTGAATCGCTTGAATGGAACTATTTCTCTGTGTTCCATGACGTTTTTCAAGAATTTTACGGCGCGTCTCAACGGCATGTGTTGGATAGCGTGGCCGACTTCTCTGGTGTTTTTGAAGTGGACTCTCAAGTAAGATCCGCGTGCTTTTACGGATTTTGCTGGATTTTCTGGCTCTCTTGAGTAACGAGTCATTTTCTACACCTTGTATTTCTAAATAAGACACCAAATTTTTAAACCAAGACCTATAAGACTCATTGTCGAGTGCCGACAAGTCAATCGAATATCATGATTTACAGGTATTGATTAGATAATAAAGGATACAAATAGGTAGATAGATTTAATTAAAAAATAGAAACAAATTATAGCTCAGATGCCTTCAACTTGAATCAAAAATACATTGAGAGCAATTTTCTTAGTAAAAATTTGAAAGCATTCAATGTGTACAGATAGTGAATGCAAAAAAAAATTGCATGCAATTCTATTTGCTTGATGGTTGCAAAAAGCTTACTTTGCTTAACAAAGTACTAAATTTTAAATTTAAATTTTTTTTTTAACATGTAGTCAAATTTTAATAAAATTTAAAGCAAAGACTTTTATTTTGGCATATGTACTGGCATATTAAAATTGTCAACATTTAAATAGACAAAAATTTTGGTCTAGTTTTTCATTTTGGACACCAGGACAGACAAAAAACTATTCAAAATCCATGATTATTGAAACTTTTGATTAGCTTGTAAGCATTTGGCAATCTTTAGTGATGGCACATGATTTGAATTATTATTCGAATAATTTATCCAAAATTAAATTTTCATTATATATACTTTTCAAAAATAATAAAATTTGTTATCACACCCTTGAAAACAAAGACCAATTTGGTATTTATCAAGTTTTCCCTTAAAATGTTTGCGATCAGAAATATTGGAAGCAATGCTCTAAAGGTAATTTGAATTTTTTGCCAAGTGAAACATGCTCTTTGAATAAATCTAGTATTCACGTAATTTGGCTATCCAAAATATTTCCAAATTAAGCACATCTGTCGACGTGACCAACCGTTCGTTATACAATTTCACTGATGAGGAAGTTCAACTTAAAGAAACTGGTAAATTATTTTAAAAATTTGCCAAATATGGTTTCTATTTAACAAATTCATTATAATTGTATTTATTCAGGTTTTACAAAAGATTAAATCAAAATTAAAGTTGATCAAACTCTAAGGATGATTTAGTTTCCAAACATTACAGCCGAAAAATGAGGTTATTTAAATGAACTTAAGTGTCCTTAAAGAATTAGATAAATGTTTTAAAAAGAAATTATATTTATTTCTATCTAATAATTGATTTTCAAATTTAAGAGGAAATTTTCAAAAATTTGAATTAAAGAAAAGAAAAAAAAATTAAATATAATCGCCAGAGAAAAATGTAATAGATCATGAATTTTCACATAAAATTTCATTCATAATTAATTCATTAAAAAAGTAAGCTTTCCAGTAGTTTAATACAAAAATGATAAAAAATTATAGATATAAAACATTAAAGAGTTTTTCGTGATTTTATATAAAAATTTTCAAAATAAAATAATAAAACTTTTGATTTAAAATATTAATGAATAAAAAAATAAATATTTAAGAAATATTTTGTTTTTATATTTCCTTTTACAACATTTATCTTATTCTTTAAGGACATTTTAAAGTTCATTAAAATAATTGTTATATTTCAGCAGTTATTTTTGAAAACAAGATCATTCTATTTTGATTAAATTTAATATTTTTTAATTATTTTTATTTTCGTATTTTTTAAGACAACTTTATTATATAATTATTTTTAATTTAGTTCTTATAAATTGAAATCTTTTTTAAAGTTGCTCGTTTGGCTAGGGAACAAATTGAACCCAAAGTGAGAGAAATGGAAAAAAAAGGAGACGTTTTGCCAGAAATTCGTCAACTAATGTTCGACAATGGTGTAAGTTTGGGAAAAAAATGACACAAATTATTTTATTGAATTTTGAAATCAGCTTATGGGCATTGAAATACCACAAGAGTACGGTGGCAGTGGATTGAACTTTTTTAGTTCAATAATTGCGATAGAAGAATTTGCCAAAGCCGATTCGGTAATCGGTGGTCTAGTTGACTTACAAAATACCGTAGTTAATACACTTTTACTGCACAATGGTTCTAAAGAACTTCTTGATAAATACTGTCCTAAATTAGCTAAAGATACGGTAGGTTAACAATTTTATCTAAAAGCTCTCTGCTTAGCCCAAAGCTGAAATCAAAATAGAATAAAATAATCAAGTCTTTTAAGTTAAATAAATAAAAAATAAATAATAATATAGCTGATGGGTATAGAAATACCCAGCAAATATGGAGGTACTGAAAGTTCTTTTTTTTCGTCCATTCTTGTTGTTGAAGAATTAGGTAAAGTGGACGGAAGCATCAGTGTCATGTGTGACATTCAAAATACTTTAATTAATACATTGCTAATACAGCTTGGTTCAGAATACCTAAAAGATAAATATTTGCCACGCTTAGCTACTGATATGGTAAATCAATTATTTATAGATCATTTTTTGGCTAAAGCTAAATTAGGAAAATAATAAATGACTTTTTTCAATAATAAGATTGGAAGTTTTTGCTTATCTGAATCGGACTCTGGCTCAGATGCTTTTGCAATGAGAACAACCGCTATTAAAAATGGAGATTATTACACAATTAATGGAAATAAGCTATGGATATCCAATTCAAAGCATGCAGGAGTTTTTTTTGTTATGGCAAACATAGATCCGAGTTTGGGCTACAAGGGAATAACTTGTTTTGTTGTTGATCGAGATACGCCAGGTTTGACAATTGGCAAAAATGAAGACAAGCTTGGTCTTTTGGCAAGTTCTACTTGTGCTGTTCATTTTGATGACGTAAAAGTTCATGAAAAGAATATTCTTGGAAAAGTTGGCCAAGGATACAAGTACGCTATATCGATTTTAAACGAGGGCAGAATCGGAATCGGAGCTCAAATGATCGGTTTGGCACAAGGCTGCTTTGATAAAACAATAGCCTACACTCGCGAACGAAAACAGTTTGGTCAGAGAATCTTTGATTTCCAGGGAATGCAGCACCAGATTTCGCACATTGCCACTCAATTGGAAGCAGCTAGACTTCTTGTCTACAACGCAGCCAGACTCAAAGAAGCCGGAAAACCTTTTATCAAAGAGGCTGCCATGGCAAAATATTTTGCATCAGAAGTAGATAATAAGTTTTAATTAAAAATTTTTTTTTATTTAATTTTATAAGATTGCTTGCCAAACGACAAGTAAATGCATTGACTGGATGGGTGGAGTTGGTTACACCAAAGATTATCCTATTGAAAAATATTATCGAGATTGTAAAGTTGGAACCATTTATGAAGGAACATCCAATATTCAATTAAACACAATAGCTAAATTAATCGATGCCGAATTAAAGTAAATTAATTCATTAGACTTATTTTATTTTAAAAGATTTATTTTAATAAAAATAATTTATTTATTTCTTGTTATTAATTAGAAAATTTTAATTATACGGATTTAAATCCAATTGCTTGAATATTAACAAAAAATAGTTTTTTTTTTTTAATTTTATAAATATAAGCCTAAAAATTACTGATTAAATTTGCTAAAAGATATCATGCAATTAAATAATTATAGCTTTTAATTTAAAAATTTATAAATTTATAATAGTAAGATATCTGACTGAATGTTCAATCTTTTGGAAATAGTTTATTTAAATTGTCTCCAGCAAAAAATTCCATTTAAACTAATTATTTTTAAAATATCGTCAAAGATCACTAAATATTTAAAAAAAGTTATTCTTGTAGGGTTTCAAAATTACTTTATAATTTGAAACTATCTCAGGCTAGTGGATCCCAAAGATTATTCTTAAACCATCAAACTGTAACAATTTTTGAACCATAAATGTTCATTGGGCTATTTAATTTGGTGTTTAAACTCTTAATTTCGTTTTGGCGCCATTTATTATGAGTCCAGCTGGTTAAAACATTAGATGTCATCACTTGTGTCCATATATATATATGTCTATATATATAGCATGGTACAACATATCAAGCTGCATCAACCGACAAAATAATAATAAATTTCAATTTCTGACATATTTCCAAGTATGTTGTAAAATATATGTTGTACCATTTTTTTAAAACTTTTGGAAAAAAGTATTTAGATTTTTCACAAAGTTGTTCTGTTCTACTGTATCAAAATTCACCAAACCATATTTTCAAGTTTAATTATTTTAATTGTCTTAATAAAAGTATTGAACTTTCTACTATAAATTATATTAAGTTAGTTATTCAATGAATTTAATCAAATTTTTTAAAAAATCGGAAATAGGATAAAATTTCTTACATTCTGATGTATATTTTTATTTTTAAAAAAGAGTGTGGCAATTTTTATTATTTAAAAAAAGCAAAAAAAAAAACACTTTTTTCACATAAGTAGTATGTTGTCCCAGGAATTACTTAATTGATAACTCATTTTTTTAAAATTGAATTTGAATTTTTGTGGTATATTTAAGTTTATGATCAATTTAAAATGATCATGCTCAAAAAAATTTTTTTTTTAATTTTTTTGAATCTTTTTAATTGAAAAATGTAATAAAAAGATAGGTTTTCTTGTGTAACAGAACATGTTCAATCATGATCGAGTATTGTGCAAAATTCTGCATGCATTAAATTTTTGCAGAAATATGCAGACATAAAAAATTAAGTTTACTTTAAAAAATGAGATTCTGCAATAAATTTTTTCAGTAGAAAATATTTTTAAAAATCCATTTTTATAATAGTTTTTGATCATAAACTTCAACTTGCCATTTTTGCCAAAAATTTTCTTGTTTTAGTCCACTTACTAATTAACATAATCTCACAGTTTTGAAATGTCACTTGACGACTCAATATGGTTTAATTATTTATTAACACTAGAAAGCCCGAGGAGTTTTTAAAACCCCTTTTTAAAAAATTTAAACTTGAATATTATCTCAAAGAAATAAAGTTATCAAAAATCACTCAAATAAACTTAAAATCAACATGTAGTACTTAAATGTTTTAATCATATTTAAAATAAATAAATCTTTTGACATTTTAATTTTAAATTTTTTTAATTAATCAGTCCCAAAATCACGCCATTTGATTTTGAGATTTAAATTTCGAATACTTTTAAATAAATAAGTCTTTAGAGTAAAGAGTTTGTAGCTTCTTGGTCAACATATAGCTTAGCCTAAATTGTTTTACAACCGATATGTGATGAATTAATAACTTAAGCTTAATTATTTTGAAGCTGTTTATTATACATTCTTTAAAAATTAAGTGAAAAAATTAAATATTTTTAATTAATTTATTTCTAATTGGAAAACAACTAAAAATTATAAATTAGAAAACAAAAATGAAGAAAATAATCAAAAAACATTATAAACTAAAAAGAAATTAATTTAGTTAACTTTTTTTTTTATTTTTAAAAATTAAATTTACAATTGAATAAAGTTAAAAATGTAAACATCCTGTTTTAAATGATTAAAGGAACTAAAAATAATTGTACTCCGTGGGGGGTCATGAGTGACAAGCAGCAGATGTGTCGACGTTTGTGTTGATGTGACACGGGCAGGCAGACTCGTGGCCGAAATCATCGCGCAAAGCTGGTCACAAACGCGAACGAACCATAAAAACAAAACGAGCTGGCCCGTGCGACTAAAATTGCGACTCGTTCACGCTCGACTAGCCCACTCCCAATACACTTCCAATCCACCACCTATGATACAATCAAAACACAGGAGCATATTTTTATTATTTTAATAAATCAACAAAAACATAAAAAAAAAAGTGTGAAAAAAAAAATTCTTTTTTTTTTTATGCTAAAAACTAAATTTACAAAATTTACAAAAAAAAATTCTTTAAAAAAATTTCTCTTAAAAATTGAATAAACTTTTAAAAAAAATAACAATTTTTCAATTATTTCCTAAGGTTTTTTTTTAATGTTTATCTGTGCTGATGACAACATAACAAAATATCATTGACCTTGTAGTGAGTGAGTGTGTAGTATATGTTTATATTGTAGGGAAAGAGTAGATACAAATATTCGCTAGTGTTCGGAGCTTGGATTGTCGGGCTTGGGTGACTGATTGTCGGGGTTGGATGAGGCGACCGCTGCAGCAGCGGCGGCGGCCATGGCGATGGCGAAAGCGTTCGCCGAGCTGCTGGAATGGCTTTGTCCGGAAGAGAGACCGAAGGCGAAGGGCGGTCGGTTGCCTTGCGGCCGTGGACTGGGTCGGGCGAGGGGGCCGGTGGACGGGGCGGATGGGATGCCGCCGGGCGGGACCGAGCCTCCCTCGCTTTTGACACTGTGATGCGTCCTCACCTTTCTGTTCTTGCTGTCGATCGCTTTGACGCACTCCTTTTTCCACACGGTCTCTTCCTCGCGCTCGTCGCCGACCGGGTAGAGCGAGAACGAGAGTCGGCGGACGGCGCTCATGCGGTTGGGCGAGAGCTGCCGCTTGCCCCTAGTGCCCATTACGTTCGACACGACGCGTTCGTCCTTGGTGTAGAGCTTTTGGACCAGGAGGGCGGAGAAGTTGCCGCGCGACTTCGATGTGCCAAAGATGCGTCTGATCTCGGCCTCGTCTAGGTAGACAGTGCCGGTGTTTTCGTCGGTGGCGAGCAAGGTGAGGTCGGCGTGGCGCGGGGGATGCAGCGAGGAGAGGAGGGACGAGGTGGCCAGCGACTGGAGGATCGAGTGCGGCATGGACGAACGGTGAACAGTGAGCGGCGGTGTGGACTTCTGCGAGTAGCTGATGTTGGCCGTAGAGGAGGACTCGGTCGAGTCGTCGTCGTAGTCGGCCTCGCTGTCCTCGTCGAGCTCTTCGTCGGCCCGGGACGAAGCGCCCGGCTCGGTCTCCTTGCCCTCGTCGACGTTCACCTCGCCCTCCTCGGGCTCATCGTCGTCGCCGCGCGCCCGCTTCGACACGCGTTTCTCCGCCGCCTCGAGCTCCTTGGCCCCGCCGGCCTCCTCGCTCTCCCCCTGCTGCTCCTGGCCCCGCTTCACCCTCATGCTCTGCCACAGCGGCATCAGCGACATCCGCTGCGAGCTCATCTGCGGATGCAGCAGGCCCGACTTGGCCGTCGACGTGCTCGGCATTTGCTGCGCAGACCGCGGTATTCTGCTCTCCACGCTGACCAGCCGAAACTCAATATCCTTCAGTTTGTCATACATGTCATGCTGGTTTTGCACAATTACGTTCTGAATGGCCAATATGTCGTCTAACTTCTGCTGCACATTGAAAATGATGCTTGTCTGGGACCTTAAATGTGGCAAAAAGTAAACATAAATAAACAGACACTGTTTGAGTGGCATTAATTGGCAAATAATTACATTTTCTAATTGAGTAAAGTGTTACAATTGATCATAGATGTACTTCAAGATGATCATGATTATAAACAGTGGACAGTACAGTGCAACTATTCTAAATATTTTTTATATGTATAAAAACAACATTTTTAAACTCTAAATAGACAAATAGAAATAAAAATAAGTTAATTTGATTAAATTAATTAGATAATTCAATCAATCAATCAATTAGAATTAGAGAAAAAATAAAGATACAATGGATAAAAAATTATTTATTTTTTTAATTGGATTGAAATATTTTAAAAAAATATGCTTGAAATGAAATTGTAAATGTAAATTAAAATAATTGTTAATAAGTATAAACCTAATGGCGTATATCCAACTAGTTTGAACATAAATGAGCGATCCCGTATTGGTCGTGGTGGAGTGACTGGATCGTGCGTCTTTGTTCGGCCGGCTACACTTGTGAATCGTTCACACCTATGGACGGACTAGATCGGCCGACAAAGTCCACTATTCTACTCCGAGCCCTGGCCAACAGGCTTAGACTTTAAATTAATCAACAACAACAAAAAAAAATTCATTTCACAGACTAAGCCTCACTTCAAATTACTTCTTGTTTCTCATTGTTAATTAGATTTATATTCCCAATAATTCGCACGATTCAAAATTAATAAAAACCTTAGCGTCCCCTCTCGCCCAAATACTAATCAACACTCATTCTCTATTTTTTTTCCGTCTCTCTCTCTCTCTCTCACTAATTAAATTGAAATTCAATATTTTATCAAATATGTTCTCCCTGCTCAATTCCTTCCTGATTTGGCCACTTTTACAACTAAGACTAAACAAATGTTAAGTTAAATTTGCAACTTTTTGAAAAAAAATATTGCGCCTAGTGTCCTTCAAGAGTAGCAGAGCACTTAGCGCGCGCAAGAAGCCTTCTTAAATGCTCCACTACTATCCTTGAATTGAACGCCTTTTAATTAGAAAATTGACTAAAGTCAACCAGAATGATTGGGCTTGATAAAACCGATCTATATATTTAATTGATAAAAATACGTGTTTTGATCAATGTCCAATCACATTAATATGTATGTTTAATTAACAGTCTGTGTAAACTTAATAGACAGTCTGATTTGTTAGAAGCGTTTATTTCTTTATTCAAACTTTGCGTAATAATTGTCTACTATCTGTTTACTTTTCACAAATGTGCAATATAAACAAGGCTGACCAATGAGATGGATGTGTCTGACGTATTGTTGCCCATTTCCGGTCTGTGCTTTGGCTATGTGATTGGCTCAACTGTTCTGTGATCTTAACGAAGACGTCTAGTCTAATTACGCAAGCGATCAAATTTGTGTGTGTGATCGTTTAAGTTTAAGATAAATAAATTCTTTGGTGATTTGAAGGTTTTGTTCCGAGTTAATTTGATCCTGGTTTACCTCTGAGACGCAGACGCTCCAATTGACTCCAAGTTTTGCTGATAAGCACCGATAACCTTTAACCTTTTGTTTATCACATGAAAATTCTTGTCAACTTTAATAAATATTATTGCTATTTGGATAAATTTATCAAAAAAAAAAATAAAAATTTTTTACATATTTCATTTATTGGGACAATAAAATGTTTTGATATCATTTTATAAAAATAAAAAATTAAATCTAATTAGGATAAAAAGTTTACAAATTAATTTATAAATTAAAAATAAGTATATCACTAATTCTAGTTGTACAAAGATTAAAATCCAACTTACAAAATGATTACATTAGAAAAGCCGAGAAGATTTGTTTGACACTCGTTGAGTTAACTTATCTTTTTAAAAGTTATATTTTGCACTAAAAATAAATTAATTTTTACATTTTTGATTTTAATTATCAGATCGTAGAAAAAATTTAAAAAAATGATTACATTTATTTAACCAAATATAAATATGGGATATTGTATAAAAGGTCGGAAGAACTTTTTCAGTGACTGAGTGTTAAATTTCAAACTGTATGAATATCTTAGAGAAAAAATAATTTTTTAAATCATCTAAATATTAACAAAATTGTTAAATAATACTATTAATTAATTTAAATTTTAAGACGACTATTTAAGATAACTTGAGCTTAAAATTTTTAAACAGAAGTCAAAAAAACTTCTTGGGTCTCCTAGTATTGAAAGTTACTCTCATTTATATCTTATAAGAAATTAAATTAATATTTTTTTAAATAAAATCAGACGCAAATGTTCCAATTGACTCCGAGTTTTGATGATAAGCTCCGGTAACGTTTAACCTTATTAGTAATTTTATTAATTTATTTTTTTTTAATTTTTAAATGAAAAATATGAGAATAAAAAATTATCTGCTTAGGTTTTTTTGTTTTTGTGTGTAAACATTTTCAATTATTTTCCAAATTTTACTCAAGAATTTTATTTTTATATATTTATCTATTAATTTTAATCAGCAAAAATTCTGGCAATTTAGTAAAATTATAAAATGAAAAAGAATATGATTTAAATTAGAGATTGTAGATGGTAAATTATTTAGTTAATTTAAAATTTATTTTTATGTAAAAAAGTATGATAGATTGCACAAAAAGCTATGATTAAATTAAATACTTTTAAAAATGTTTTCAACAATTTTAATAAAAAATTTGTATCTAAATTAATTCGTTGAATATGTGGATTCACTTCATATTGTTATTACTATTAATCAAAAAGGTTAAGGAAGGGTACCAAAGCCAGACCTTTCTTACGGCCCAATAGTTTAAAAGGTTATCATTTTAAAGTTTTGAAAAGTTTATAAGTTTTAGTTTTTAATTTCATTTTTGAGTTTTTCCTATGCTTGATATTCGGAGCATTGTTTATGGGATGTTAATTCATCCATTCTTTAATAGAGAATTAGGCATGGTAAGCATTTTTTATTTTAGTCAATAGTTTCAAGGCTAAAATAAAAAATTCCGAGGCTAAAAAGAAGGACTATGATCCATTCTGAGTGGCCTGAGGACTTCCTCAAATAATATTTTAAATAATAATAGTTTCAAGGCTCAAATTGATAAAGAAATAGTCAGACTGAATTTAAAGACTGTAATAGTCTTAATGGCTAAGCGATAATTTTTTGCACTGGTATAAATCACAATACCCCAGGAACTTCTACTACTACTATTTATAAAAAATCATGTGAAAATGTTAACAGATAAAAAAATTGTTATTAAAAAAGACCATTATTTGACCAACTTAAAATGATTGGGTCATTGACATAAAATATTTATCAAAAAGAGTAACTATTTAGCTAATAATTTGAAATAAACAATAAATTTAAAAAATCTATATCTATACATTGGTTTATCATTCAAATATTCAAATATATTAGTATTATTACTTATCATTTGTAGGTTTCTAGGCTTTAGGTTTTTGAAATACTATTTGAACATTCAATTAACATGGGCAATATCAATATTTACTAATTTAAACTGAAATAATATAAATTAAAAAACAATTAATTGCCTTTAATTTAAATTTGTTGTCTACAAAATCTAAATTTAAGTTAAGTTATTGATACTGATTTTTAAAAATCTATAAAAAAGCTTAAATAGTAAAATTTTATATTGTTATATATATTTTAAAAAGAAATATTAGAAAATAACATTATACCAATGAAGTTAGGCTACCAGATCCTAAAATTAAAGGCATTTGATTTGTCTTGTTATTAATTTTTGATACATTCTTACAAATTGATTACTATGTTATTTTTTTTTAAATTTTTCGATTAAATTTAAGCAGAAGGATTTGTTTTTTTAAAATAATAAGTAGAATTTGAATTTTTAACATATAATTATATTAAAAAGTCTAGAGATTTTTTTATCAGTCATGGCAAATTACTTTAAAAATATGAAACAAAATAGAACGAAATGTTAATGATTCTGCAATAAATTTACTCTATTGAAGCATCATCATATAAACAATCTTAACTTAAACTTAAATATTAAATTAATTTAATTTTAAAAGATTTGATCCAATTATTTTAATATTGATTTTTAAAAACTATTTGTCTTTTTAATAAAAACAATTTCTCAGTGAAATAGCCAAAGAAGTTAAAACTTCAAAACAAAATCTTACACAAAAGGTTTGAAAAAATACTAAATTGGAATGCAAAATTTTTACCAACTAAATAAATTATTTTTTCTATAATTTTTAAAAAATAATTTAAGATATGTTTGTATTATGAGTAAGATATGTTGATTGTTTAGATATCATAAATTTTTCATGTAATATGACAAATGGATTTAAATTTGAAATTAATTTAGATTAATGAATTAATCTCGTCAATAACATGTGCTTGATAAAATGAAACTTTTATAAATCGGCTAATCCAAAGATTTGGTAAAATAAACAAGTTCGTGTATTATTCACAATGTAACATTAGACCTTATAAAAATAAGCATTCAAATATACATTCACTAATCAAGTAATATAAAAAGATTCTTTTTTTTAGCCAAAATTAAATTAGATTATTTTGATATAATAAAGTTTAGTTTAGAAGAAGAATACATTTGCAGTAGGGTAATACAAATATTTTCTTATAATAACTTATGTATAGTTTCTGTGTAATTTTTCTGAGATTTACATGCCATATATTGGTCAAATCCCTGGCATGTTTAGAAGATATCTCAATTCATTCTGTAAATTTGCTGCTGCTTTATTACTGTTAACTGTGCTCTACCATACATATATTTACCATTTATTTAACTTTCGTTAAATTTAGTTCTATTTAAATAAAATCTATTATAAAAAAATGGAATCTTCTATGGTGACTTATTTAAGTAAATATCAAAAAAATTCACATTTTTCATGTACATTGACTTTATTTAAGATTCATGATATAGAATCTCTTTTTTTTAAGAGAAAAAATATTTTAAGTATTTTTATACATTAAGTTGTTTGTAATGGATAATCTTTAAAATAAATAGCATTAATCCATATTTTAAATCAACAAAACTTTTTGATTTTTAACTCGTATCGATTATCATTACTAGAAATATTTTGTTTTTACCCAACAAGTGGTGTAATTATCCAGCTGAGTCATTAATGAACTATCTGTTAATTATTTAAAAAATTCAAACGATTTTCATCTTATTCCTAACAATTTAAAGGTATAACATAATAAAAATAGATAAAATATTTTTTATATCAATTTCTAGATTGATTATGTTATCTTTAACAGATATTGAAAAATTAAAATTTTAAATATATAATGTGAAAAATGAAAGTCTTCATGTCTGTGATCAATAAGTATCTAAAAGTAAATTATCCATAAAAATATATTATTTAGTAGTAGTTAAATAATAAATTAACTTGATGAAATGGTCATATTTTAACACCAAAATAAATTAAACAAGTCTTTAAATTTAAATTACAAATTGTCCAAATTTAGAACCAAATTAAGCGAATAATTAACAATGGTAGGATATTTTTTGGATAAAATTAAAAAGAAATAAGTCTTTAGAAAAAATTACCAAACGATTAATAAAGTATTTTTTTATAAACGCTAATTTCTTTTAGAGAATAAGAAGAGATTTGTGACAATATAAACGAAACGCTTATTACTCTTTGCGTTGACGCTAATACCCTTGAAAATAAGAAATATTGTTCAAATTATTTTTATAATGTTACATAAATTTTTCGCCAATTAAACCATATTAGCCTCCTTAAAAATATTTTTTTTTCACAAACTCAATCCATTTCTTTCACAATTGATAATCATTGTGTAAAAATAGTTTAGCTAGGCATTGACAACTCAAGTTTAAGGAAGTTTTTAGTGAAATTGTTTTTGTTAGAAATTCTCAAGTAAATGTTGAGCTTTAGAAAGTAAATCAACAGGAGGTTTAATTGGTAATGAGGCAAGTGTCGCATAAAAATGCCATTAATATTCAAAAAAAAATTCTAAAGAATTCATTTTTGTAATTTGTTTAACAAAAACAAATAATTAAATTTTCAAATAAAGAAATTTGTTTTTATTTTAGATGAAAGTAAAAAAAATTGTTTAAAATAATTGTAAAACAAATTTTGTTTTGTTAAGTCTGGACGCAAATCCATCGCAACAAAAATCCATTTATATTTTTAGGTTCTTTTATTAGTTTAGTATTAACTGGGCTTTGGTCAAACAAAAAATTTAACATCAAAATTTTCAAACTAGTGGTTTGATTTTTTTCTATCTCAAATCAAATCGAGAAAGATCACTATTCAAAATGGACAATTTGCTTTTTAAGTTAATTTAGTGGAACGCAAATTAATCCTCAATTTTAACTTACATTAACAATGTCCGCTATTTGCAGACCAAATACTTTTGAGTTAAAAAAAGTTATTTTAATTAGTATAAAAACATAAAAACAACATTTTAAGGACATTTGATTTATTAAGTTAAATTAAAGCATTTGTATCTTGATTACAAATGTTAATTGAGTGAATATTTACTTTTTAAACATATAAAAATTCCAATTCGGAGCTCAGCTATCAGGATTCGAGTGATATCAAATTTTTTAGTTTTTTTTAGGTCAATTTTATTTAAAATTTTTTTTCCAAAAAGAAAAAAAAAACTTTAATTATGTAATTTTGTTTATATTGGTAAAAGATTGGTTAGTTTTTTAGTTGAAGTCGGACAAAAATTAAAAATATTATCACAAAACACTCGTAAGAGTTCAAAATAAATTTAATTTTATTGAACTTTTTCAAAATAACTTTGATATAAAAAAAATATTTCTTTTCTACGTAGACATTTCTTTATGTGTGAACACACAAACCTTTAAAAGGTAGCCCTAAAAATACAAATAATAAAATTATTTGAAGATCACGTAAAACAAAGTCCAGCATCCATGATGCTCGTTTGGACCAAGCTTTTCTCAACTTTAAATAAGTAGTAAAAAATTTTTGCAAAAATTAGTTCACAGAGATTGGAAAAGCAACATGGTACACATTTTCAGCTTAGTGATCTTTTCTCAATATCAGAATAGAACAATTAAGCACTATAAATAAAATAATAATTAAAATTTTAAATATTTGTAGCAAATCATTATTTTTTGTTCCATTAATGATGTTTATAAGTTCTCGAGTGAGCCTTATCTGCTTGTACTTATCGAGCTTAATTATTCTTAATTATTGCTTGTCCAAGAAGTTTTTTAAATTAAGCGATTCAAAATCAGACTGTTTTCGGAACAAACAAACCACATATCCATATGAATGTAATTAAAACTTAAGTCTAGTTTATATTTAGATCGGCCATGGAAAACTCGCTTATCCTAAGCAAATATTTGCTTTCAATAAAAAAATCCTTATTCTTATTTTAATTCATATTCTAGAAGCTACCTGATTAAGAAGACTTTTGTTTTATTGATTACTTTTGTTTTTTATTTAAATATTTATACATTTAAAGAGATTTCACCTTCTTAATTAGAATATTTAATCAGGAAATTGATTTTGATAGATCCTGACCTATGAAATATGATAGGATTTGTGGCCAACTTTTATTTTATATGATGATTTACGATCATTTAAGAGATGAGCTGACAGCATACCAGGAAATGTAGCCAATTTAAAGTCAAATTTTTGCATACGCGGACTCGAAAAACGCGTCTATCAGGTTACACAAAAAAGTTTGGGCTATTTTTATATAAAAAGAATTAGATTAAATTTGGCCTAACTCCGAAACCGATACACACCGGGCGGCTTTCTAGCTTTTCTTTGTTACTAAAACTAATTACAATTGTTTTTAGTCAAATAAATATGTAAATTCTTAAATTAAACATGGTATATATCTATACCTAGGAAAATTAACCTATTTTTGTTTTTTTTTTTAAAGTCTATTCTTTGCACCTAATGATTTGATGAATAAAAATTTTCCCACAAGCCATGAGACCTAAAATTTTTCTTTTAAATTAATTTTATTTAAAAAAAAATATCAAAAATAATTTAATAATTAAGTCTGAGAGGAAATATTTATTAAAAAATCAAACATCGGTCCTAAACCGGAAAGTAATTTAGTCTACATTAGCTTGTTTATTACTAAGACCACCAGTCGAAACAAAAACGAAAGTAGATTTTTTTTCTTATATATTTTTTTTTTAATTAAAATAGGTGCTATTTTTAATGTGTCGACTAGAATTACGGCTTAATAAGAAAATTTAAGCTGGCAGCATTTTAGACAAGTGCTCTAAACAATTTATTAATTTTAAAATCAACTTATTGAGCGAGTGTGTATTCGGTACCTTACGGGAACAGTCTAGTCTCAGCACGAAAGTCAAACTAGTCTATTAATTTTATATAAATATGTAAGCTAATACAATATTTATTTGATTAAAGTTTTATTAGAAAAAAAATATGTATGTTTTATTTTGAGGTCTTAAGCCAACATGATATTTATTAAAATTAGTTAATATTTTTAAGTAATAGGCCGGCACAGTAGTACAAAAATATGTTTGTTGTCTATTGTTATGAAACTTTCGGGAGTGGCTTTACGGAAAAGCAAAAGTAAAGCTGGTCGTTGATTTTTGTAGCTATTTGTGCAAAAAGACTGGATGATGCTTCCAAGCCATATTGGTGAATTGGACAGAGCTGGAGCTGATTTTGAGCATCTGAAAATAAAGATGGCAAATAATCTTAAGGGGACAAGAGTGTTTGGCAAATAGAATAAAGTGTTTTTTAATTGCATAAGAATTCTTTTTATCTATCTTAGAAAATATAATTCATATCTTTTGTTTAAGATTCACTCTTAGAGATTAATGTTAAATAATACGAAAAATAAATTTTGATTTATTCGTATTATTTGCATTAACTAACCATAAATTAGATAAAAATAATGGTTTATTATATTTTTTTTTGTTGGTTAAAATAAATGAGCTGATAAATTTACATTTATATATTAAATTAAATTATTCTCAAATTTTTATATTTGATAAGTAGTTTCTTACACAGGAAGGATTTTAACTTGAACTTCAAGACAATTTTTGGTTTCTTTTTACTATTTTTTTGATATAAAAAAATAAATATTCAATTGTTTTCTATTTAATAAGATGCTTAGTTCGATTCAAAAAAATAAAAACAAAGTATACAGGACCAACTGTTGATTAAATTAGAAAAAAACTATAATTATGATATTAGAATTAAGTGAAACATAAAATATAAATTATAATTAAGGGCTTATATCAATTAAATTCAAGTATAGTGATTTTAAAAATTTATCAATTTTGATAATTTCCAAACTCAAATAATTCACTCAATCGGCTGACAGCGAGAAATTAAGCACACCGTAAATAAATTAAAAAATTAAGATAAAAATCTTAATTCATATTGGAATTAAAATTTGAATAATTAAAATTTTTTGTTTTGATAAATTTGATTAGCCCGAGGGAAAAAATTCTAAAGCTCATTTGGTCATTATTGAATAATTTTGATGGATAAAGTGCTTAAATGGGAAAATTTTGCTTAATTCCCTCGAACAAAGAAAAACCTATCTCTGGACTTAGTCAGCATTTTCCAGGATATATTTTTTAATTAATACTCATAAATATTGAGCTTATTTTATAACAAGCTATTAGTGCATTTAGGAACGCAAAAAGGCTCATGAAAGGCTAGCATTAATATTTCAAATTAATTAAAAGTTTAATTTTCAGAAATAAAATTTAGCTTTACCAATTGTTATGAACTTAGAAAGAAAATAATTTTTTGTTGCCTTAAATTTTGGCCTAAGTAAAAAATAAATAAAAATTAATTTCCTAAAATAAATCATTTTTGTGATTAGAGATTCCCATTGGAATACATAAATCAAAATTCAGTTAGTTCTTAAGACAACATGTTTAATTAAGATAAAATTTTTTGACTAGGTTAAGATTTAAAATCGGCACACGGACAGTTAAAGCACCAAGTCGAGACCTTTTCTAGCCAAGTACTCGAAATCTAATCAACTTGTCTAAACTACTCGGCTATTGATTAGTTTCGCTTGCTCAAGTGGAAAACTTATAATTTAAATATCCGTTTATAGGACCGGGGGCATTCAATTATCAATAAGTTTTATCTTCGTCTTGTTCAAAAAAAAATTTTTTAAAATAATAAATAGCTCGAATGAGTAATGCAGCAGTTTGTTAATGAGATTGTGCTGATCAATCAATTATTTGAGGCTTCTTACCAGGCAAAATCAAGAAAAGGGAGATTAAACAGTCCGAGTAGCTCTACATGAACTGCTACATCCCTTTACATCTGTTCATTATTTGTCTATTCAAAGCTCAGCTCGGAGGTTACCATAATTCTAATTCAATTAATCTCTCTTTTGTTTAAGAGTTAAGCTGCACTAGAATAATTTTTCAAGCTTAAAATTTAGATTAATTAATTATCTTCTAACAAAATTTATAACTTAGTAGCAAATAAAAATTTTATTTTATTTTGTGTTTAAGTTAACTATCAATATTTGCCAGTGTACCATCAATTAATTCCAAAACTAATATTTTCTATCTTGGGTTTGAAGACGAGCACTTTGGCAAATAGAAGAAAAATACATTTAAGTTTAGATATTTGAAAATAAGATAAAAACTTAAGCAAAAATTAAATTAATTTAGATAATAGAGATTATTAGGTCAAGCAAGGACCGTAGTTAAGCTTTAATGTTATTTGGGTGACCCAAAAATCTAAACATGCGGAACGATTACAAATTTTTTGATTATTTTATTGCTTAATAAAAAAAAAATATTTTATTTATCTCTTTTTTCATTTTTCTAGATATATATATTTGAAAATACTTTACAAGTTAATTATCTTTTCTAGTTTTTAAATTAAAATACAAACAATAAATTAGAAATAATTTTGTTTCAACACTTCATACCAAATGAATTGATTTCCCAAATATCGATCCAATGATAAATTCGAACAAATAATTAATTTAACTATAAATTATTTTTTATACACAAAGTCAGCGTTTAAGTGCGATTTGGCAAGCAAATATCATAAACCAAGACTATTTGACTTATCTTACGGTATATGGCCTCTATAAATATGTTTCTTATTTGACTTTACCTTTAAATGCAGTAAGTATTAATTTTTTAATCTAATTCTATTATTTTCGTGTCCTAGATGCTTTTATCTTCTAGTGTCCAAGATATAGGCCAAATTAAAGCTTTGACATTTGCAGAGATTTGACAAATTTAAAGTCAAATGTGTCCATGAGACTTTTTCTAGTCAAATGTAGTAGAATTTTTTTTCGGAACTAAAGGAAACAAAATCTAAACTATTTTCTTACGTAATAATTAAGCCCAAGGAAAAGGCTTTGTTTTTTTTTGTGAGTTTTTTGTCTTGTTTGGGTATTATAGCTTGGCAAACAGATAAATTGTCGGTATTTAATTAAAGTTGACTTGAAAGAGAAATTGAGTACACCTTTAAGGAAAAAATAGTTTTGTCCATTCAGTGACAATTTATTTATCTTATCTATTTGTAAATTCTAAACTTTTAATCAATTATTGATATTTATTTTGATCAATTTTTATTTATTTTTTACTTTGAAAAATTTAAAAATAATTTATTGCTTTTATTTAAATTTTTGCTTTGATATTTTACGAATAGTTAGAGTTAATCTTTGGGGCTTTCTATATCCTCAATGGATTTCTTGCTTCAAACTTCAAAAAAAACATGCCGTTTTTATCTATGGCAAATTGTTCTGACATTTTTTATATTTTAATTTAATTTATATGTTCATAAATAGAAAAATAGTAAAAAAGCCCAAATTAAGATGAGAAAAATGTTCGGATATGGCATCGAAGTCAGTCAGAATGATCTAAATATTAACTTTGGCAAGATTGGAGCAAGGAATTGATGCATTTTTGAAACTTATGTTAGAAAGATTGAACTAAATGGAATGACCAAATTCCATCCCAAGAAAAATTTTAAATAAATTAGAGAAAAAAGAAAGACTTTTCTATTTGAATCAATTTCTAAACAAGTACCAAAAAGCAAGCAAATAGATGAGATATGTTTTTAAAGACTTTCAGGTAGAAGACTAGCAAAAAATTCAATTAATTATGAATATTTTAAGTGTTTATTTTATTGTTTAAGGTAACAACTTGCTTTAGATTGAATTGAATGAAACATCTTTGAGAGTAAAATCATTTAGTTTATGTCTCAGTAGTTAAGTGTGTTCATAAAAGATATTTCATAACTTTTTAGATTAAAGTTTAATAACTTAAGGGTATTTGTGAATGGTCGAATAGATACATTCATTTAATTGTCTATTTGTTTTTCAAGTATATCAAGCGGAAATATTTAGATTGAATTTCTAGGACAATTGATTTCAATCGATTTAAATTAATTACAAATAAATAAATAAATAAAATTTTTCTTAAGTAATAATTTATGGTAAAAATCCAATTTCATGGTATTTGATTCAAATATATGCATATGTATATATTAGAGCAAGTTTATCTCTTGTTTGGTAATCAAAATAGCAAAATGAATAGGTTTTAGAAGTTGAAAATTTTTCTCAAAAATTAAATTTCTCCGCATCCTAACCAAACTTTAATCGTCAAGATCCACTTAGAGAGGAAATTTTCCAAATCTTATCTTTTCTTAAATTATGTAATTAGTTTTTTTTTGTTATTTTTTTTTTCTGTATGTGTGTGAATTACTAGATTGGAAATTAAATTTTTAAAATTTTTCACATAATTTTAATTAGCTTATTTGTTGAGGAAAACAAAATCCGGTCAGATTTTCCGGATTATCAACTTACCAACCTATTTAAGAGCGTTTAAGAGTCCAATTAAGATCTTAAGCCAAATTTTTCTGATCCATAAAGGCTCTCGAGTGCTGACCTAGTACAGTGTAATCCTGTTGCACTTGAAGTGACATTTTGAAGCGCCGATTTGATCATTTGGTCAAGTATTCCATCAATTGCTGGCCAATTAATCATAATCAATCACTTAGGCCGGATTGTCTTACGGAAGAGTGAGTTTCTCGAAGACTTCTGACATGTTAGCTGTCAACTAATTTCTACTGATTAAATTTATTGTTTTTATAAGCTCTTTTTTTTTTAATTAGTTTTTTATATGTCCTAAATTTTTGCTAAACAGGCAAGCACTTAGCTTGACATTAACCTGCATTTTAGAAATATGTTTCAATGGAATCAAGTCCTTGACAACAAAGTGAACTTATTGAATTTGAAGCTAAACACAAATCGATCTTGATTTAAAACATTGATAAGCAATTGACGTATGGATGTTATCAATTTGCTTAGTGGTCCTTTGCCAAAGTATTCTCGGATAGCAGCAAGCGCTCCGAGCTGTAATTAAATTTTGGCCAAGTCATGAAACACGTATCACCAATTATAAATATCTTTAGGAAATGTTTTCTCTATCACAAGGCCGTTCTTTGTTCAAAAATTTAATTTATTCCACTTTTTTCTGGCACTGCTCTCAACTAGGCCTTCTAATAAAGTTAGTAAAATAAAGCCAAATTATATAAACTTGAATATATATTTTTACTAGATTTTAATCAAAATTATAAATAATAAATAATTGTTTTTCTAAGGTTTTCTTTGCTTGTATGCCAAGCAAGTGGAAATCTTTTTCAAGACCCAGTATAAATAGAATTGGGTCTTAATAGAGCATTGCGTAATTTGAAAAATCAAAAATGATCAAATACCAAATTTTGTTAAGTATCTTTGGCAAAAATTTTACTTAAGACACCAAAGTTGGACAAGATTTACGCCACTAGACACGCTTGTTTCCAAGCAAAAATCCTGGTCAAATATTTGAAAAATTTAAAAAAAGATGACTTGTGGGGGGGGGGGGCGATGAAATAAAAAATTTGGGCCAAATATAGATAACTGTAATTACAAGCTTAAATTTAATAAAACTAATTAAAAAAATCTCTTTTTAAACTTTAATTATTTACATAATAGCCAGCTATAAAGTGAAAAAAATTAAGTAAAAATATATTTCTTGATACCAGTTTACTATTTTTCTTATCAGTCTATTTATCGGTTTAATCTATGATAAAAAAATAAATGGGTTTTATTAAATTTTTTTTTCATATACATATTTTTTATTCTCTTATCATAAAACCAAGTTATTCGGTGTCATTGGCTGACGTTTGGACAAAAATTAACTTAATTTTTCTATTTTTAGATTTTTAAAAGAAAAATTAAATTTTTCTTTTAGCCCGAAATGTTTGATTCATATCGTCATTTAATTAGAAATTAATTTATTATTTTTATTGAATAATTTAATGACATGCAAAATAAAGCGATCAAGTAAGCGGAAGATAAATAAAGTTGGCAAATAATATTTTCTAATCAAACTTGTATGCTTAGAAAAAGAATGCAAAAATCAATGAGCGATTTGGTCTTGCACAAGTCGACCAGTAGTTTGGAAAAGCTTGATGACAATTTTTATGGAGCTTTTCAGCAACACTACGAGTTTTTGATGGACAAAGGCCTAATAGAGACTTGTCAAGTAAATTTTCACAAAAAAATAATCTGTTCCTAACCAAACTTAACACTACTGAACCCAAAGCATTCTGGCACTCAGAAGACAGACACCCAGAACTTAACCGCAAATGTGTCTTACCGCGAATTTATGCATCAATTCAATCAAATTAAAAATTGGCTCGATCAATTAAGGGGCTTTCGACTTACGAACAAAGCTTCCTCGAGCTTTTGTGAAAAATATTCCAATCAAGTAATTAAGTTTGATCTGAGGTCCCAGTGGATTTTTATTATATAACATATCGTGATTTTATATGCCATAAAAATCTACTCAAATATAAATATATATATATTTTTTTTTAAAAATAAATAAAGCTCATAAATTTTGTTCTATTTTTTTATTTAATGATAATTTTTTAGGCTATTTACCAAGAAATTCTTAAGCGGTCGCCTCGCAGAGAACTACTGAACGAATACGCGTGCCATTTGATTAAGTATCATCCCAATTTGAAGCATGATGTTTTATCCAAACTGCACCACTTGAACAAACAGTGGAAATCAATCGAATCAATACTAACAAAGCGGTATTTTAATCAAGACATGGCCAAAGGTAAATTTATCTTATCACTCATTCTGTACGAGATTAATCTCATATCGAAGATCTTGGCGAAGACTTGAAAAGCTTTCAATTGTGGCTAGCCACAGTTGAAAATTTGCTTGAAAATTTGTCAATAAAACCCGAATGGACATTGTCCGAAATCGAACACTCTCTAAACGAGCACAAGGTATTATTTCCGGATCCTAGACAATTTTCTCCTTAGTAATTTAATATTTCTATAGTGTCTACAAAGTGATATCGAATCTCATGCAAAGATAATCAATTCGGTGCTTAAATTGAGCGCCAAATTGAACCAAGAGCACAAAGAGTACGCCGTACTGTACGAGAATGGAATGTATCTACAGAACAAATGGCATTGTCTGTGGCTAAAAAGTCTCGAATGGCAGTGTAGACTAGAACAAGAAGTAAATCGCAAGAAAAAGGTATTTATACAAATATATTTATATACACATTTTTTTATCTTTTAATAAATATTTATCAATTAATGATTATTTATTTTTAAATACGACCTTTATTTGTATATAATAGAAATAGATTTATTATAGAAAGATTAACAAGCATTTTAGTTTAAAATTTTTTTTTAATACTTCCAAGCTGTACTTAATCTTAAGTATATAATTATTCAAATCAATCAAATTTAGGAAATTGTTGGCTAAGCGAGATTTTGGCCATTGTTCTACAATTAGGCTAAATCTAGTATCATTTATATGCAATTTTGCGTATCTAGCTTAGTATTTTATCAAGCTCTCTCTCTTGATTTTCATAATTACAGATCAGACAAGTGGAAGACCTGTCCTGTCAATTCTATGCGATTAGACTCAGTACGGCTCACTTAGTCTCTAATTCACTTTTCCTCTTAATTGTATTTGTCTACCATAAAAATTTCACCTCATTAATCGGAATTTTAATTTGCATCCCACTACTTGGTTGCTCAATAGTTTGTTTAATCGATTTTTTGGCCTGGATCAATAAGGCTCGAACAGGTAAATTTCAGTATGTAGCTACAATGTAGACGATGTAGTCTAATAAATTATGTTATGTTATATTTTTTTGAACACTTAAAACTCTGTAATTATCAAGTACCCACTAGATTAAAAATATTAAATCAAATTATTTTTTATCAGATAGGTTTTTTTTTCACATTTTTAGTATTTTTATTTTAATCAATTTAAAAGACTGATAAAAAATTAGAAAAAATAGTCACTTTTTGTACTTTTTGTTATAAAGAGATGACAATCGCTCATTAAAAGCAAATAATAAATAAAGAGGGTCATGTTTTTGATTGACAAACATCGAATCTAAACTATTTTGTTTTGGTGTTGGTCATATTTCGAATGATAAATCTAAGTATGGTCAAAAGCTGATAAACAAATAAGACGATAACATGTTTAATCATATGGTTAAGGAATTCGACTAGCAAATCTTGGTGAGAAATGCGACCACCAAAATGCACTAACCTCAATAGCGATATCAACAACAACCAAAAAAACATGATAACTATATTTAAGTATTTGGTCACTTATCATGCAAGTTGTTTAAGCATTGATTTATGCCAAAGAGTGCTACTTAAAAAAGTTTTTAACAAAGTTTAATGAATAGCCCAGCGTGAATTGCAAATAGCTTGATTGTTGACTTTGTAAAACAGTGGTCAGCAGTCTGGCTGTTGCTCATGTATTCCAATTAAGTATCCTGCATGTCAATAGACGCTTTTTATTTAGGCAAATAGGTATTATTCGGATATATCACGCATTAAAAATAAAGAAATACAATTTCGGTCATTAGGCTTTTGAAAAAAATATATATAAAAAAATAATATATATATATATATATATATATATTTATGAAAATAAACTCGTATTAAATTTGCATTCATATTTTAATTTAAATTTTTTTAATATTTTATTTTCTTTAGACCAAATTTAGGTTATGCAATTCTAAATAATTTCTCAGACACTCTAAATCCAAGCTTAATCTCTACGCTTCGGAAACTATCAAAAATCAATCGATTCTTATGCAACCCGTTCAAACTCTAATCAAAACATAAAATATTTGATAAGTTTATTTATTAGAAATAAATTTGTTTTTCTTTATATTCATTAAAACATATCCTTATACTTTTTTAAGTATTCAATGCCATTTAGAAACCAAAATACTGCGGGGCTTCTTGTCAAAATAAAGCTCTTTATACTCTCTTTTTCTTAGATCACCTTTCAAGTCCGATCTCAAAATGAGTCCACTCTATAGGGCTTCCTCTCTGTGAATCCAGTCCTATTTAGCCCAGTCCAGTTCTCAGTAAGACCTTTTTTTAGGCCAATTTCCTACTCTTTGTGTTTCTTTAATTTTCGAATTTTTCTAAATTTTCAATCAAAAAATTCTGCTAATTTTTTACTCAAAAATAAGTTTAATTAAAATTGTAATAATCAAACGTATTTAGATAAGTAAAGTATGTTTTTAATTCTCGATTAATTGTTCCCTAGGCATACTAAAATCTTTATTAAAATAGTACTTTTGATTACGATTTAAATTAAAATTTCTTTTCTTTTCTTTAAAATAATTCGTATAATTATTTTTTTTCTATATATTTTACATATTTTATTTTCTTATTCTAAAATTTAGTACAATATTTACAAAATTAAATTCAAACTTTTTTAAAAATATGTCTTAAGGTCTAGTAATATTAATTTTTTACTCTAGAGTATTTTAATCATTAATTTAATTTATTCAAGGAAGAGCAATTTTTTATATTCTTTCTTTCAGAGATTATCGATTTAAAAAAAAAATAATTTTCATCCAAATATTTGATATAAATTATATATTATAACAAAAAAGGTAGTTTTAGAAACGTCACGTAATTAAAACAAAGCAAAAAAAAGAAAAGGCTAAATTGATTTTAAGGTGGTCATTTGAAATCTGTGACAGTAATTAAATTTTATACTCATTTAAAAATTTTAATTTAAAATAGAAAAAAAAACTTCTTAATTAGTAAGACAAGAGTCAAAAAATTTTAACAAGATAGACTTTGATTTGGCTAGCTTACCACTATTTGGTAACTGAATACAGAAGCTAATCAAAAAGCAAATAATCGGATTTGAGGCAAAGATTACCATAAAAAAAAAGGATTAAGGCCGATCAAAATAACATAATTCATTATTGCCATTTAATTAGTAGGTCTCGAATTGTCTGACTAGATCGAGTGTCCTCTAATGCTGAGAAACGAGTTTAATTGTTATTACACTCATTAAAATCTGGGCCGATACATTTTTAATATATTCAGCAAGCTTAGAACATTTATATTTAATTACCCGCAATTAAATCACACTATAAAATAAGCTAGATTAAGGACTTAAATGATCCATTTTAAAATTATTGTGTATAGGATCTATTAGATTGGAATTATTCATTATATTTTATTTAAATTTATCTTTCTGTTTCACTAACAATCACTTCCTATATAAATCATTTTTGATGTGGCAATTATTGTCCCGCGACAACTTGATTAATTAAAATTTAAATTTGACATTCTTGAATTTTTGAGAGTAATTAAATAGAATATACATATTTAGCCTAGGGTTTTACAAGTATGCATAGACAAGATTGTATCTTTAAGTAAATAGTTAAATTTAGGTCTAGAGCTGAATAACCTTTGACAAAAAATAAAATTTAAAACTATCTAAAATTTGTTATAAAGTTTTATTAAATTTTTATTGCTTGATAAATGGACCATTGGCAAAGTCGATCGAGAAGCCACTATGACCATTTCTGTTACAACAATCGCTTTTAGAGTGAGTCTAAACTGAGTCTATTCGCGATTAGCCTTCGGGTTGTTTGTTCAAGATCAGTCTAGGATAATTATTTTATTACCTCAAGATAATTAAAAAAAAAAGTAACATCAGTTCATGTGTACAGACAATATAAAACCGGTCGATGGTCTCATTTAAATTAAAAATAAAAAAAAATTATTAACTTTTATTTTATGCGCCAATGAGCTCATGGAACAGTTGGCAATGAGTTTATCGATTTTAGAAGAGCTTGATAAAAATATCACTAATTAATTTTGTCATTAACATTTAAATATTGAGGTTTTGTAATTTCCTAGTAAAAATTAGCGCCCCGAGAGCCTCAGCATAGGTAAGCTACTCGTTTAATAAATGATCTTTCAATCAAATATTTATTGAAAGGTTTTTGTTGAATATCTAGATAAGATAGATTTATTTATTTTCCAAAACTTAAGAGGTAAACAGTGCATTTTTTTTTGTTTATTCAGCTATTGAAAATTTTAACACTTTTAATTGGGAAAAATATCATGGGCTTAAGAAAATATTTTAAGCTCGTTACGCATTTGGATTAATTGTGGTGAGAGAGCCAAATTTTGAAATTAAAAAAATCTCAAGATTAGGTCAATATTTTAAAAAGTTAAAGACTCAATTAAAAAAAATCAAATTGGAATTATTTGGCAATGAGCTGCAGCAGCAGGTAGGCTAAGTCTATCTAGAAGAGTCTGATCAGGTACAATCTTGTTTTCTCTTTGACAAATATCAATGAAGAAAAACCGTGTTAAACAAAAACTTTACCTTGTTAATTTTTTTTTTTAAATTACAAAAATTAAGCACTTAATAAGCATTATTTAGGACTGAATGGTTTCATTACCATAAGAAATACCTAACTTCAAATCACATAAACTTTTCGACAAGACCCTCCACTTTTTTAATATCATCAAGATTTTTGTTTCAAAAAATGAAATAAGAAGCTTTAATTAGAAAAAATTTCAATTAAAAGTTGTGTAACTTTTATTTAAATAGAACTAAATTATAAAATATATATACATATATATTTATATATAAGAAAATATATCGCCTTATGGACTTTTGTTTGCGCTAGAAGACAGATGGATAGATAAGTGCTATTTATTTATTTACCTAGGTCTAATTAGATAGAGGTAAATCGATAAAAATGTGACATTTATTGAATTTTCAAAAGCTTTTTTTCTCATTTCTACACTCTTGAGCTTTCTAAAGCATTCCCATAATTAAAATTTTTCTTCCAAGGTACAAATTAGAGACGCTTCGGATCAAAAAAGCCACTCAAGTGAGCCAAACACATGCATTGTTAAAACCGGACACTCTCTAGACAACCTGACCAAATTGAGTTTCCAGTGCACAGATCAAACCGAATACCAAAACGATGATATAATTCCCTTTGACGAGTCCGAGTACGAGAAAATTCTGACCAGCTCTACGGCAACCACGCTAAATATTAGGCCCAATAAGAAATTTTATCCAAGCAATTCTTTGGTCTATTTGAACTATTTGAAAGAATCGTTTGCCAACGATCCCAGAAAAACCATGTCGTGCACAAATATATTCGAAAGTTGCGAGCTTAGGCGCAAAATTCCGACCAGTCTGACCGAGTCCGAGATATCCAAGCGGGTGGATATGTTGGACAGGCGCAAAAAACGCCACTTCACCAACCACATAACCAACGACCTAAGCTACTACTACTCTCTCACCAATGTCAAATACTACAGCTTGGAAGACGACGAGGAAAATGGATCCGACTCGGCGTCGGACGTGTCCGACATTCCTTCAGTCGAACAGAGCAAAAAGTCCGACTCCTCATCGTCCATATCCTCACTGGACCTCAGCTACCAGAAACCCACAATCTACAAATATCCAACCAATCGCTCCATAAGCGAGTACAATCTTAGACAATCTCGAAATCGAGTATTTAAAAGATATGTAAATAAAAAATACTCTGTGATTAGGAGAAAAAAGCCCATTGACCTAAATGAAACAGGTGGACATGATGCTGACCTAGACGACAATTTAGAGGAGGCCGACGACTTGAACTTGGATGATTACGACTATGACAATTCCCATGAATTGGTCGACTATGATCGACACCATTTAGCTTATGGCTGCAATGGTAAAAAGTCATTGCGCAAATTGAACACGACCGCGACCAGTGCCTACGATACGTGTTCCAATTTGAGCAATGAGATGACCAGTAGTGAGAAAGCGTTCAGGGCTAAGAGTGGCCGCTCGAGCAGTGGAAACGCCAGTGGTGACTTCAATGAAGACTATTCAAGCCAAATTCAAGTCATTTCTTTCACTGAGTCATCTAATTTTGACAATTATGAGCCGAGTAAGTTGGGTTTTAAATGAAGCGTAGAAATTTATAAAATTTTATTATCATTAATATATCTAATAAATATTTTAAACAAGTGTTTTTATTATTTTTTTTAAGTAAATGAGGCAAAAGAGATCGATAAGACCGAGCCAAGCACAATTGTGATAGAGAGAAATGAGCCCGTATTAGTGGGAGTGGACGAGACCAGCACCACGAATACGGACGTGTCCGATCCGCACTGGGACGGATACACCGTAAGATGGAGAAAAATTATCTTTATTTATTTTTTATTTATATTTATTTGTGTTAAAGAGCTCGCCATTTTACAGCAATTCAGTAACTGTGGACGATTTTTGCTTCAGTGACAAAAATCAACCAGTGTTGCCGTGGGACGAGCTATTTTTTGAACTAGATCCAAACGAGGACATACCAATAAAGACAAATGTAAGATTAATTAGTTTTGATTTAAAAAATAATCTAAATTTAATAGTTTTGTTTTTAATTTTTTCTTTTTTTTTATTTTATTTTTTGGTTTGAAATTTATCTTTAGGAAAAAATCTTTCCAACAATTAAGTCTGGATAATGTTTGGTAAATATTGACTCAACAAAACCCTTGTTGCATAATATGCCAATTTAACGAATCGTAAATATTTATAATAAAAAAATAAAACAGATAGTTTTGATTGTGATGAAAAATATTGTTTTTAAAATCGATAAATCAGTGTCAAAAAAAATTAAAATAATCAGTCCTAGGTTTGACTTGTTTACTTCAACTAGGACTTTATTAATTAGTTTCCTCGGAAAAACAAAATTATTTATTTTTTTTTCTTGATGTGTTTATTTTGACATGATTTACCTTGTCAGTTTGATAAGTTAAGTTCCCAAGGCATTTGGCGGGCGTTTTAGAAAATTTTAAAATCATTTAAAAGCTAATAAAACTCAAGGTTGGTAATTGCATTTCAAATGCACCGAAGTTTGCTTTTGGATTAAGCTTTACTAATTCGATGACCAATAGTTTATTTGGTAAAGAATAGAAATTAATTGTTTCTATACAATTTCAATACAAATGTGGCCTTTGTTTAGGAACAAATTTAATTAAATATTGATCTTATCTGACTAGAATGAGAACATTCTACAAAATTAATGGCCACTTGATAATTAATTACCTTGAAAAAGTTTGTTTTTAAAAAATTTTTTGAATATTTTTCCAAATTAAATTGAAACTAGTATCAAATTTGTTTTAAATAAAAACGAGCTTAAGCTAAATTAGTTGATCATTTATTCTAAATGAGATCTAAAAATAATTTATTTTAAAGAATCTATTAAGAGAATTTTTCTGATTAAATTTTTATCAATGATAAATTTAATATTTATTTTAAATTTAGGGCATAATGCGTAAAATATAATAGAGCCTGTCAAGATTATTTTTTGATAAATTTTTTAATCTGAATTTTCGCTCAGTTATTTAAACTCGTTCCATGAACCATCTTATAGATATCTTCTCATATTTAAATATTACCTGTAACAATTTTACTACTATTTAAGCTTTTTTTTATATACATTTATAACAAAAGTATAAATTCAAAAATTATGTTATATAATAGATAGTAAATTTTTTTCATTTGAAATAATAAACTGATAATTAAGAGTTAAATTTTTATTGTTAAATTACACAAAATACAGAAATGATTTTAAAATATATTATTTTTTTTTCTCAATTTACTCATTAGTTTTAATTTAATGAAGTTTATAACGATTCAAAAAAACTTTCTTAACCTCTTAAGGGTAGTAGGTGCACTCTCCAGCCACTAAATTCAATCAATCTTATTTTGAATTACATTGGTTTATAATTAAATAAAATAATTAATTATTCCTAGCCAACTTTCATCACTTAATATTAATGGTATTTCCATTAATCATTTCTAAATTTGCTCAAACAAATTTTCTGAATAACAGATAATAAAAAATTTTTAAAAATTAAAATTTAAATTTTTTATTATTTTTTTTAATTTAAGACTATCCAGTACACATCACCAAGACAACGGATCCGCTGTACTAGACGAGTATCGACCCCTGGAATAAGCCAAACGACCTACCATGAGAACAAAAAGCCCAAAGTCCATAGAAGATTGATTGACAAGAAAGACAGCCTGTCCAGTTTCGAATGCTCGAGCTCTAACGAAACGACTACCAGCGACTTTAAGAATTCGTTTGGTCAAAGACGCAGAATGGCATTCAATCACCAGTACCGGATTCTCGAGCTCGAACTAGGCGAGCTTCAGGACATTATAAATGACTCTGAGGATCAGCTAAGTCACGTGACCAAGTTAACATGCTGGCATAAACGCATTAATTTTGAATTAAAATCAACTATTTCGTTGTTAAATTCAGCCGAGTTAAATCGACAAGATTCGTTGGCAAATAACCAGTTTAGTTCGACAAGAATCCACATTCCCAAATATGTAAGAAACTCCTTTAATTTTTATTAAATTTAGAAAAATTAAAAATAAATTAGAAAAAAAAAAATTTATAAAATTTATAAAATAAATAAAATTTTATTTCCAAATTTTCTCATTTCTAAAATAAACTCTAAATACTTTCATTAATTTAGAACGATTTGCTGGCAATATGTCACACAAATATCTCAAATTTAAAATTGATTAGAAATTTAATTAAAACTTCAAATTACAAAGACTCGACCGACACTGTCCAACCAACGTTCACTTATCACTTTGAATTAAAACAACACCAACAATTTCAACAGTTTAAACAGCAAAAGCTTGATTCTTATCTATCTAGTTTGGATGGTAAGTGACCATTTTTACTTAAAGCAAAAAAAAAGCAAAGCTCTTTGATATTTTTCTCTAATTGCACTAATAAAATCTTATAAAACCAATAATTAATTATTTTTGTTCAAAGATATTGTAAATAAATGGGAAATGATGGAGAGTAGGCTGAGAGAGAGCAAAAACTTGGACGAATCAGGGTCCAATCTTTTGAATGAGCTGAAAAGTATCAAGGATAGCCTGCAGTTTGTGCACAAGCTGACCAATCTTGATCCACATGTTCTTTACTTCAAGTCATTGGAAAACTTGGGCCTATTTCTGGGAGAACTCGAGGACAAAGCATTTTTCCTGTCCGACATTCTTAACAAGTTAAGCGAGCAGAGATCGCTTTACTTGGGCTTTCTGGCCAAGGAGCAGTCAGCCGACAAGGACACCAAAGCTTTTCTAGACTTGATCGGCAAAGAGATCGATGCCATGGAAGAAGCTCATAAAAAAGCCAGTCTCGAGTATGTCAAATTAAATTATTTTTGAATAATAAAAAATTTTAAAAACATTTTTTTCTTATTTAGTTTAAAAATTGTTATCAAAAATTTGAAAAATTTGCACATTACTTGGACACAAGTGGAAGAAATAAGAAACCAAATAGAAAACCAGCTTGGTGAATACGAATCCGAATTGACACTGGATTGTTCAAGTTGTGAATCCGGCTGCTCATTAATTCAAAGTGAAGAGACCACATTGAAGAACTTAAACAACAAAAACCTAATGGACAAACTTAGCCAGACCGCTTTGAACCAATTGGACTTGAATTTGAGCGCTATGCAAAGCCAATTGAATACATTTAGCCGTGAGTTGACCAATTTGTTCAAATTTACACCAGACACCATCACTGAGACAGACCTGCAATCAGTTTATTCCAAATTCTGTCTAGATTTGGACAAATTTAAAATCGAGACAAGTTATTTAAGAGAGTTGTTGAGACAAAAAGATGAATTGGCCAAAAAAAATCACTTGGTCAACACAATTAATCAGCAGATAGACTTAAATTCGAACAAAATAAGGACCAATGCCAGCTTTAATTATGAACATGGTGATTTTTTTGCCAAGCTTCAGTTGGACTTTAATGAAAGTGAGAGTGGCTACGATGAGCTTAAGACATCGACCCCTCGGTACAGACACATCGAAATAGAGAATACAATTTGTCCGACACAGAGGGGAAAAATCAAGCAAAAAGCAGACTCAGTTAGTTTGGAAAATAAGTCCAGCCAAACTGAGAGAATGGATAAAATAGACAAGAGTGGTGGACAAAGATCAGTTGACAGTGGAATCATAACCACTTTAGATTCAACCGATATGGGCTCTTTTATGGCCTCAACACCAAGCTATATGACCAAAATGGAATCTTCGGCCGAGAATGTTTCTAGTCACAGATCAGAGCTGAAGCAGATTGAAAAATTGGACTTGTTCAATAAAGACTTGGAACAAGATGACAATTTGAGAAAGAGGAATCTTGAGTTGTCTGACAAAATTGATGAATTTCAGCCAGACGAGGACACACGTGCACCACAGAGCCAAAGTGCGATAGATAATATTGGACCTCTATTTTCATTTAATAATATTATTTTTTATGGATTTTTTTTTGGTTTGATATTTGTTTTTTTTGTATATAGCGTAATGCCTAAAATAATGCCATCTTGCTGCGACTTTCAACGAGATTATTTGTTTTTTAATGTGGGAACTTTGTTTGGCGATGATGAGGACCGACTTGTACCTTTTTAATTAATCAGTCTAATTCAATGTTTAATTATAAATTATTTGATATTTTTTTGTTAGTACCGAATGGACAGTCTTAGCATTTTTTCTTTTTTTTGTCTTGCTTATATAAGTTGTTAAAAGTTACAAGTTTATTTTTTCTTAATTATATTAGAATTTTTATTATGATTGAGTTTGCTATTTTTGTATAAAAAACATGTTTGGTAATTATATATTTTTTAAATTTTAAATCAAAATTTACAACGAAATAAAGGGTTTTGTTTGAAGTTAATTCTCTTCTATTTTAAATTAGATTATAAATTGTTAAACAATTAATTTTGTCTAAATACTTTTAAGATGTTAATTATTGCTGAAAATGAAATATGTGATATTTAAAATTAGTAAAATTTCATTTGTTGATTATTTAGATTATAATCATTTATTAATTAAATTTTTTTTCTTTAAATATTGATCTAATGAATTAAATATCTTTTTTTTAAGAAATAGAGCCTGAACCAGGCTTTGTTATTGAAATTTCTTTTACTATTTTATTAAATTTTAGTTAATTCAAAATATTGATTTAATAAATTATATTCTCTGTGATTTGACACTATGGTGTATGATATTATTATCATTATTTCAATGAACGCCTTTAAGGCGATGTAAACAAATAGATAATGGGAATTTTTACTGGGTTTTATTTTAGTATGAAATTTTTTGACACACCTAAAGCTCAAAATAATGCATCTTGTCTATTAATATGGAGACTAAGTTTTGAGATTTTTTTTAAAAATAATTTTAAAATATTAAATAAATTCTAGTAGCATAAAGTTATTAGAATAGATAACAAATAAATACAACTTTTCAGTACATTTTAATGGATTAAAATGGCTTGAATTTGGTATTTTTGAATTTTTGGAAATTAATTAAAGCAACACAATTACTTGGTTTTACAAGATAAAATTCCCATTTGAGTTTTTTTTTTTCACTTTTTAGATTAAAACTATATTCTATTAATTTATCACAATTAAATCGTTTGCCACAGACAAAAAAAAACATTTAAACAGTGTAAGATTATTAATATAATTTTTTTTATTAAGTAGTAGTAGTAAAGAATGCTGTGAGAAACGTGAGTCTCCAAGTGGTGGCACACGTAGACACCCCACTTAAACACGTCGTAACAGCCTAAGACCAAATTTTTATTGTAGCATCTTGTCAATTCTTTTTTTGAAGATGTTTGTATTTTTCACCTTCTTAGTCTCCTCATCTAGAGCGTTGCAGTATCCAGCTGTTCTATTGATGAAAAAATTATGTCTTACTCCACAATTTCGGACCAGCTATGGTTCGATTGCATTGCGACAAGTTCTGGTATTCCCTGCTGAGCTAAGGCCAGCTTTTGGTTACCATTTATGAATTACACATGATCTTGAGCATGCTGTATTATGCGAAGCTGAATAAGATCCCCGCGTCTCCGTCGCTCTTTCAGCGTGCTTCATCCCGAAGCCTCTATTCTCTCAGAGTATCTCAGAGTGAAATTCAGGAACTATTTTGGAAAATCTCAGCTGAAAATGCTTAAGAACATCAACGTCGGATTTCAGGCTTATACAGCAAACTTCAGATGGGGATCTACTAACTTTATAGAGAAGTAACGGAATGTAAATCTGATAGTCATAGCATCTGTTGTTTACAATGAAGTACATGACTACGCATTTTTTCTTGTTGAATTTTGGGAGTTAATCGTTATTAAATTTTTAATTGTTTTTATCAGTTATTTAAATGAGTACCAGTTTTTTTTTAACAACAAACTCGTCTTTCTCAAGAATTTAAAAATGACAAATGAATTCATTGTCTTCAGGTTTTATTAGGTTCAGATTAAAATGATATCATTTAAAATTTTCAAGATAGTCTAAAATTTTTGTATTTTGCAGAATCTACGACATGAGTATGAGTGAAAAACTTAGTAAATTTTTTTTACAATCTTCTGAATGAATAATTAAATTATTTCAAATTTGGGTAATTCATTTAATAAGAAATTATTAAGAAAATTTTGCGCTTTCTTATTACAGTAATTTGTTTATTTTTACGCTGATATTATTGTATTATTCGATAAAAATAATATTAATAATATTCTCTGATTTTATTTTTAATCTAAGCATAAATCATCTAAAATTTTCATGTAAGCCTTCACCATTCTTTTAGTTATTATTAATTCATCCTTCATGTTTCCACTCTTTTTTTTGCATATTATTCCGCAAATACTAAAATATCTTTCTATAAAAGCACTTGAAACATGAATGTTTAATAGCACTAGAGCCAACCTTGCTAGCACTAGAAAGCCCGGCTGATTAATTACAAAAATTTAAAATTAAAATATCACAAGAAATAGAAAAAAATTATTTAAAATATTATTAAAAAATTTAAGTATTACAAGTTTATTTTAAGTTTCTTTGAGTAATTTTTGATAACTTTACCTCTTTGAGATAATTTTCAAGTTTATATTTTTTAAAACCCCTCGGGCTTTCTAGTGCTAGTATTAGCATTTCATCCATATATTTAATACAAAATTTTATGTTTGTAATTCCTCTTAAAATATCGGTTTGGGATAGAATGTTTGGCGATTTTAAAATTTCCTTCTCAAGTACGACTTAAATCTTGTAAATTTCAGGTTCCTTTTTTTTTTTGCGTTGGACCATCTTCCATTAAATTCTTAAAGAACATTGCATCATTGTCTGTCTGTTGAATTGTGGGTTGAGGCAATTTTGAAAAGGTTGTGTCTTTGCTATTATCAGTATCATTAAAGAAAAACTTCAAGTTAACCGACTTGAGAGAATAAAGGCCTTTTCTAACCAGATTTTGACAAAATTCTTCTCCAATCCAGCTTTTAACTATTGTCAGGTTAAAAACAGTGAGCGCCTTAATAAAAATATAATTTGAAAATCTTGATGTCTGAAATATTATAAATCTATTATTAACCTGATATATTTCAGATACCAACTCATACTTAGGTTTTTCTAATTTTTAAATTTGAATTATTAATTAACTAATTTTGGAATAATTTTATCAGTTATTGAAAAAATATTATTATGTGAGTATTGTTATGTGTGTGACTCAAAAGTGCGTGAATTGTCTGCTTAAAGGAGACTTTTTGGTGGTAAAGATGAAGGAATACGGAAGGATAAGAATAACTAAAAATAAAGCAGCTAATTAAAATCGATTTTTTGTTTTAATTAACAATCAAAAACCATTATAACATTAAATGATTAAAAACAATATATTTTCTGAACATTTTAGTTAAAATTTAAATTAAATTTTTTATTAATAAACTTTAAAGAGTATTTTTTAACTATTCAAATATTTAACATATGAAGAAAATAATTTTTTATGAGTTTTATTATGAAAATAGAATATAAATTCAAATCTGCATTTAAATCCAATTTAGAAGACTTTGGAAATAATAATTTTCTGATAAATTGCTTGAAAACTAACGCTTAATATCCTTAATCAAAAATATGAATATAAAATTGATCCTAAAGTTTATTACAATATTTAAAATATAATTGCTTTATTTTAATTTAAGCTTAGATCATACCTTGAACATAAAATGAACGAAAGATCTAGGAATATAATAATAGACAAATTTATTTAAGAGAACTTTGGAACATAAATTTCTAGGCGCACTAATACCATTGATTATTGTACTAGCAATTATTCCAATCTAATCTTCCAATAAGAATAAAATTTTAGAGAAATTTTATGATAAACAACGCTTAGCTTCCAAAATGGTATAAAAACTCCATTATTCTAAGCTAAATATTAAAAAAATGATCTCAGCAAAATTTTTAACAAGTTTATTGATTTTATCTGCCATTTTTGGCATTACTTTGGCTAGCTATGACTCCTGGTATTCGGATGATAATCAAGGTAAACGATTTGTTTTCTTAGTCAGAAATCTTTTATTTCTAATTATTGAGTCTTTTTTCCGAATTCAATTTTTTCAAGAATTTGCTGGTCAAGATCTCTTTTTTAATTAATTTTTCTATTTTAAGAAAGAATGACTCGAGACGAAGCCAGCAAGTTCTTGGATACCTATAAGAGACTTTTTGGTGGTAAAGATGAAGAAATACGGGAAGATAATGACGAATTGGGTGAGCGTAGAGCCGAGGCTTTCGAAGCTTATGAGGAAAAGTGCGAGCCACTTTTTGTTATTGGAAAAAGAGCATGTCCACCAATCAGTAGCTGTGGTGCTGATTTCAAGCCAAACGCGTTCAATAATTACGATCCAAAAGCTCCGACCAAGGCACCTAAAAATCCTTAATGCAAACATTTTCTATCTTGTTTTTTCTAAAACTTTTCATATGATTAGAAATAAAAGATTTTTAGTTATAAAGATATTTTTTTTTAATAAATTTATCCAAAGGCACTGACGATATTCAAGATCCCTTCTTAATGAGCATGCCAATGTTTTTTAAACGAGAAATGGCATCTGACTTTACCAACCAGCTCGAGCGTCGAGAGAACGAATTTTACAAAAGACTATTCAAAAGCAAACAAGATCCTGAAGAAGTGCGGGAAACTGAGTTAAAAGCTGATGCCAGAAGAAGAAAGGCCTACAAAAATTATGAGGAATCATGTGAAATAAAAGGAAAATTTAAAGTTAGAACTTGTCTTCCCATTAAAGAGTGCTTTGCCAAGAATAATCAAACATTTATTCCTTTAATGTCACAAAAAAACAATATAACTGTGCCACAAAATAACAAGAAGCCATCGGGAAAGGGTCTTTTTTCACCATGATTTTATTTTTGGATATTTTTAATTTTTATTTTTCAAGGTAGTAAAAGAGAATTTCTAGAGAGAGCCTTGGCTTTGAGCTTTTTAGAAAGTGAACTTGAGGATGACGGCGAGACAAGTGACCTATTCAAGCGTTTTTTGTTCAAAAAAAATCCAAATGCTGGTAAATTTTAAATTCAAATTTGTATCTAATTTCTACTCGAGTTTTTTTAACAGAATTAGTTGAAGAAACTAAAGAAAGAAAGACAAAAGCTTTTGAAAAATATGAAGAATACTGTGAAAAACGAATTTTCCGTATCGGATCTACTAGAAATTGTCCCCCATTGGACAGTAAACTGTGCTAAAAGAATAATTATTTTATTAACCATAGACTTTAATAAAAAAAATATATTTTTTTTCAAATTTTATTTAATTTAATATGATCAAATAGATATTTTATCTAGGCAAAGTTTATAGAAAGTATGTAAAGTCTACTATATTTTTCTCACCTAGATTTATGCAATTAAATGGTATTGGTCAGGTAAGTGCACAACTAAAGAACAAATATAGCGAATAAGTTGTATTTAATGCATCAAAATTATTAAAACCTAATGAAAAACGGCATTATGAAATTTCATACAAAACTCGCATTACAAAAAAAAAAGATAGAATATTTTTATTTTTGAGGAATTAACTTATATTTTCAGCTCAAGGTTTGAGTTTAATAAAGTTTCTAAAATCAGTCTATTCTTTCCAATTCCAAAGTCTATGTTAAGTCCTAAGCTAACTGCTAACATTACCTCATGTTCTTTATCTTCAAATTTAACAAATACTTTGTGTTCAATTATTAAATTTTCAACTCACAAAACTTAACCTTTAAAGTATAATGTGATCAGACCGGAGGAGTTTTTCCGGAAAAAAAAATCTTCTAATAAAAGAAAGGAAGAGTTAAGGAAGAAAAAGAGAATAAAAAGGGAATAGGAGAGGAACAAAAAGCATACAATATAGTTTTAAATTGTACTGTTATATTTAATTTTAAAATGTGACTATGCAAAAGATTTTCTATGTAAAAAAATATTCAAAAACCTATTTTTTGTATAATTTTTGGGAATGATCATTTTAATTTGATCATACACTTCAATATAGTGCCATTTAGTTTAAATTGGAAAATAGATCTTAAGATATTTGAAAAATATTAAGTAGAATTTAATTTTCTGGGAATTACTAATAGATGAAAATAAATTGTTAATTTCTTTAAAAGTAAGTAAAAATAGACAGTTGATTTTATGACAATTGCATTAACGATGACAATAATTTTAAATAATTGTTTTATATAAATGATAAGATTTATGAATCTTTTAGTGGATCATAAAATGTAAATATAATTAAATGTAATAAAAAGTAAATTTTTTATTTTTAATTATAATTTTATTAATTATTATACATAATATACATAAAAATAAATTTGAAAATAAATAAAAAAAATGGTTGTAATGAATTTCGATATAATCTATTCATCGATATATGAAGAGTTCGAACATGACTGATTAAAGTAGTCTTCGTTAGTTTTGTCACATTGGCCACCTGTTTGGGTCTTTCGCCATTTAATTCTTCTATTTTGGAACCAGATTTTTACTTGAGACTCAGTAAGTCCAAGGGAATTAGCCAAGTATGATCTCTCACTGCCGACCATGTACTGTTGTCTCAAAAATTCTTCTTCCAGTTTGTCCAATTGTTCTTGAGTAAATATGGTTCTCATTCTTTTATTTGAATTCGAGTTGGCATTGTCCACAGACTTTCTGTTTTTTCTTTTTTTACTCGTAGAAGATTTTTCCTCAATACTTTGATTAGGAGAGGAAGAGTTTATTTGACTAGCAGGTTGATTGCCTGTTTTGGACAGGCCGAGGATGGCGTCGATGGAAAATTTGAGAAATGGCTTCTTGTCATTGACTGGTTTAGCAGGCTGGACAAATTGAGGTTTACTAATTTCATCATTTGGCTGATCTTGATGAGCATTCACAGAATTATTTCGACTAAAATAATTTGAATCATTGAGTGTTCTATTTTGGTTTTGGTAATTGTAGTATTCGGAATGGTGATTGTATTGGTTGTAGTAATAGTTTTGGTAAAAATTTGAATTTGGTGTGGAAAAATAGTTGCATTGGGGAATCGGTGAGATAATGTTAGAAGATTCGCAAGAGGATGGTGATGTAGAAACTGAAGATCCTAGTCCATCTGATTCTGGTGTAAGTCTGTCACTGTTTACATTAACCTCGATCGATTGATTGTTATAGTGATACATTTTATAAAAGTATTTTTAATCTAATAAATAATTGTATGTTTTTATAGATAACAGCAATATTTTTACTTATATATACTTTTTTTTCAAAAACTAAAATCTTAGTCAATAAAACAATTATCTTAATTAATCTTAATTATTTTATAACAGTGTTAATTTAACAGTTTATTAAAAATTAATTGGTAGAAGTTGGTTGTGAGGATATTCAACACTATGCCAATATCCGACTTTATTCTCGACGAGAGTTAAATCTGTGAAAATATAACACGTATCTTATCTTATATTAAACTAAATTAGCTAATTGTTTAGATCGACAGATTTTATTACTTAACTCAAAGAGTAGCGATCGTGCAATTGGATTAACCAAGTCATAAAATCCCTCAGGTGTAAATTACGTAAATTCGTGCTATGCTAAAATTTTATGACTATCTTATCTTTTTTTAATGGATTTTTATATATCTTTTTTTTTATCAAATTTAGAATTAAGCTTATTAATTGATGACTAATCGCATTTGGTAAAGATGGTTTTATAGGCCGAATATGGAGACTTTTTTTTTTAAACTGTAATCGGAAATGACAATCAATATTTAATTAAAAGTGAGAAAGTTTTAATTATTAAGGATTCAGTGATGAATGTAATCGTGATTGTTTTGAATAATTATGGAATTGCTGAGAAATATGACCAATGTTTAAGATAATTTGATATAATGTAAATTTTGAATGCAAATACAAACAAATATGTGTCAAAAGTCACATTATTTTGTTTGTTAGTTTAGTTATCAGGGATGGAAATTGGGACTTAGTCGCACAGGAATACAAATTAAATGGCAAGTGTTATTGATAATAAATAAAAAGTTAACCATTGGTAAGAGCACTTAATCATGTTATACGGTATTTTTATGTGATTATTAAATGATAAACTTAAATCTTTATTTGTTTTAAAAAAAGCTCTGAGTCATCTTAAAGATATTTCTGGTAAAGAATGCCATAAACATTATGATGTCTTTAATTGAAAAATTTTTATTTCATTTTTCATTATACTTTTAAATAATAAATTTTTAATTAGGTTAAAATAGTTTAATAATTTATATATTTTAAATCAATAATCTTAAAGTTATCAAACTTTAACAATATCCCAAATAATATATTTTAATATAATTCTTGCCAACTATTAGACAAGTCAAATGCATATTTTTTTCCACTAATTGTTAGGCTAGTAAATGGATTCATGAAATGAATTTGATAATCAAAAAATATAACCTTTTACTCTCAATGTATTTTTTTTCTGAAATTCTAATTTATTAATTTTTTAATTTAAATTTATTTTTTAAAAGATCTCTAGCTCGAAGTCTTTCCGACAATCGTTCTTTACAAGTTGACAAGATAAGACAAAAGTTTAGAAATTAAGTATGTAAACAAAGTAACAATAATTTTCTATCACAACTATATTTTATTTCTTTAACTGTATCTAAAATTAATTTATTAAAATGTTGAATAAATCGAGTTTGAGTACAGAATGTTTTTTTATTATTTATTACAGTTAGATGATTTTATAAGAATTTTAATAGTTACACAAAAACAAATATCTATTTTAAATTTTTATTTAATAAGTAAATAATTATGAGTAAATAATAAAGATGTGCTTAATTTTGACCGACACCTGAGTTCTGAATGATACCTAGACCTTCTTTTTGATCCCATGTGAGATTATTTTTATCCTGAAAAAAATTAATTGACACAAAGTTGATATCAAATGTAAACAGCGTGGAATCATGTTTAGCTTTAGAGAATGATATAAACAAAATATCAAAATGGACGAACGACTGGTTAATCAAGCTTAACGAAGAGAAATCTAAAGTAATGCACTTTGGTAAAAATAACTCGAATTTCAATTACACAATTAATCAAACGAGTATTTTGAAAACAGAGGCGGAACGAGATCTAGGGATAATAATTACATTAGTTGCATTGAATTTAACTAGTCTAGAGACCAGAAGATTAAGAGGGGATCTGATCGAGATGTTTAAAATTATAAAAGGGCACGACAAGATTAACTGGCATGTACCCCTAGTCTTCAAGAATAATCCAGAAAATACGTTTCTTCCAACCCCTAGACGTCATGGTTTTACGTTAGAAAGACAATTAGTAAAGAACTGTGAGCAAAGATTTAATTTTTTTAGCAACAGAGTGGTCAATGTTTGGAATCGACTTGACAGAGTTGTCATTAACTCGGACACAGTAAATGTTTATAAAAACAAAATTGACAAACTTGATTTAAACAAGCTATTATGATGAGACTTAACCTTCGTTCCATGTGCTTGCACATTATAGCTTTCATTTTATTATCTTGTTTGTTTGGTATTCTTTAAAAATGAAATTAAGGAAGAAAAATCAAAAAACCCTCTTTGCCTAAAAATTGGATTAATATTTTTTATTCAAAGTACATGTCCAAGTTACCATTCTTAATGCATTAACTTAGTGGTTTTGAAGTTTATCTCTTGTATAGTTAATCATTTAACAAAACCTCAGGCAAGTGGATCCCAAAGATCTTTCTCAAACTTCTAAAGTCTAAGGTATTCAGGTATTTTTTACTTAGATTCAGACATTCTCCGCCATTCACTCCCATATATCTGTGCTGCCATATTTCCTTGCAGGGTTAGCTACCAAAGGTTTTCTTGAAGTCATATAAATTTAGCGTTGATAATTCAATTAATGAAAATTTTTTCCGTCTAATTATAACATCTTTTTTTAAATTTTAAATTAGCCGAAATTCAAATGAAAATCAATTGCAGATTTATTTTGAAAAATTTATGAAATATTTAACACCTTCATAATATAAAAAAATTAATTTTTATTTAAAGAAAACTCTTATGTAACTATAAATCGCTGTATTTTTTAAAATAAAACAGATATAATTTTTCTAATTAAATAAAAAATCGAATTATTTGACTAAATTTAAATTTTTGTTGTTCATTTTTGTCGATAATTTAAAGATTTTTCATATCAAATTTTCAAATCAAGACATATTTAAATAAAAGACTAGTTAAAATTAATATATCATGATCAAATTGCTATTTAATCAGGATAAAATTACCAAGAGGTTTTCTTGAAAAAAGGCAAATAAAATCTTAAATAAGTTATTCAATAATTACTATAAAAGCATGTAAAAAAATTGCTTTTATCTTAAAAGAAAAAAAATAAAAACTTAAAATGTCCAAGCTTGTATTTTTAATTGCTGCCACTTTAATAGCAAGTAAAAAGCTTATTTAAATATTAAAAGTATCCCAGAAGATGATTATTCATACTTATTCTATCAAGGTATTTCTTGCGATACCTGTGACATAGCCTCACATCCAACCTACGGAAGAGGAAACTGTGTCCAGTCGACATGGTGCCCAAATTCTTTGTATGTTTCTGGTTTGTGTGAATCTAAGCCTGCTAGTGTTAAGTGCTGTTACTCCGCTGGCCAGTCATCTAGCTTGCCATCAGTTTGCACATCAAGCGTCAAGTTGTCTCAATACACAGCTATCACTGTTTTGAACGCTAATGGAATCACAGTCAGCTCATCAGGAAGTAATAATTTTCTAAATAAAAAACAAACACTTTGACAATCTCATATTTCCTTTAGACTGTGCCAACCGAAACGTCCCAACCTGCACTGGATTAGACCAAATTAACTGCAGAAGCATTTCTGAATTGGTTAACTATAGAAGAGCTAGTGGTTGTGCTGTAATTATGACCGGTGGAACCGAAACAGGTCATTCAAGTGGAACTTATTCTCACTGGAATGGTTACAAGATTGATATTGGTCTAAACAGCTGTCATAGCTCTTACATTAAATGTAAATTTTCTTTTATTATTTTATAACAAAAACTTTTCATTATTTTCCATTAGCCCGATTTACCTATGCTGGCAAAAGAGGAGATGGTGCCGATTTATACAAAGACGCAAGAGGAAATACTTGGGCTTTGGAAGGCAACCATTGGGATATATTATTTCCTTAAATAATTATTATTTTCTTAATTAATCCAATTTATTTAGTTAAAAATAAAAGTTGACCTATATCCCATTTTTGAATACCCCTAAATAAACAAATAATAATGAGCTTTTAATTAATTTTAAAAAAGTTATTAATTAATTTTAAATTGATTACTGTTTATTCTTATGAGTAAAATTAGAGACATTTTTTTGCTTTTTAAGTATAATTACGAAAAATAATTTTATAAATTAATTATTTTATTTATCTAAAATTGTTTATTTATTGAATTTTACAAATATTTGATTTCAAAAGAAAAAATAAAAGCCTTGATTTTTTTTTTCTCTACAATTTAATATATCACACTCGGCATAAAAATAAAATTATCTCTAAAAAATTTATAATCAAAAAACTTCCTCTAGAAATTAAAAAATAAATGTCGGTTCAAAAGTTTAAAAAATCGGGTAATTCAAAAGTTTTAACAATTAATCACCACTTTTTTAAAAATCGTTATGATTAAATCTTAAATGTCTTTTAATTTTGAGTAAATTTTTCTCTTCAACTGTTCATTTGGTCTGTAAATAACATTACCAAAAAATCTTTAATTTGGCAAAAAAAGGAAAAAAAAATGTGGTAGATGATGATGATAATGATAGATTGTGGGTCTGCTAAAAAGACTCAAGGAGTAAGCATAAGTAAGTATACTATAATGATCGTCTCCAAAAAAATGCGTCTCATATAGCGGTCAGAAAACCTCTTCAAAACATAATAGATAGACAAAAAAGATATAAGCGGGGTAAAAAGAGACTAAATTGTACAGTTGATAACAGGTCTAGAGTTATTTTCAGTGACGAGTCCAATTATGATGTCTTAAATCGTCAAGAGTAGTAGTAAAAAGGTTTAAGAATGAAAAGTTTCACCCGAAGTTCTGTATACCAAGGTTACAAAACGTATAGATTTTCAACAATGAGTAAATCAATTGATTATGATTCTGTTAGTCCAAAGAATTTTACTTGATAACTATTTATTTTTTAGACTTGTAAGCAAATCAATAGCATTCATGACTTGGAATTTTTCAACATTATTAGAAAAGCTTTACAGCTGAATGGTTCTTGATAAAAATACTAAATTAGACAATCTTAGCTGAAATTTAATAACTAAATAAAGCAAACTACGATCTTTATAACTTCTTTGATGAATAAATTGGTTAGCAAGTTAATACTGGCAACCAATTGTAATTTTGTTTTGTGGATAAAATGGTCATCAAATTATAAATAGAATATGTAGAGAATATTATAAATAAACGATTAATAAGCATTAATTCTTTAGAGTTTGGAAGCTGAAAATGATTTTTAAAATGAGAAGATACATTATAATAGTTTTTAAAAGATTAAAATTTTGGTTTTTTTATCTCATAGACTGGTCACTTTCATATTTAATTATAAAAATAAAATTTCAAACTCGATAATTTATTGACATTGATTTTTCTTAAAAATCTTGATATCATATGAACCCTATCGATTTTGTTTATTACTTAACTATTGTCAAAACTTAAAATTATTTATTCAAAATAAAAGAACATTTAAAAAATAGAATTTTATCAATGCAATTTAATCGACTAAATTACTTTTTAAATACTTTTAATTAAAAAGTTGTCTAAGGAAATTTTAATAATAACAAAAATTTAAAAAATAAGTGAATGAAGGATATTTTTTTGATTTATGAGTCGACAGAGTTGTAATTTGACTCAAATAAACTTTAAAAGAGTAAAATGTTTCTAAAATATTGATTAATTTTATCATTATTGTTAGTAAAAATTATTTCACTTTTATTTTTTGATAAAATAAAATAAATCAAAAGCATTTCTATTGTCTTGTATTAAACGATGCATGTTTTCATTAATTTTAAATGTAATTTGCTTTAATTTAAAAAAATACTGGCAATTGATCGATATCTGTGACCAGAAAGTAAAGTTTTTTATGCACCAATTATTGCCAATATACCACATTTAGGAGTTTATTATTTAACATTTGCTAAATTTTTAACAAACTAAAACTACCATTTAAGTTAGCTTTTAAATATTTTAAACTCAAATTATTTCGCCTTTAAATTTTAATAATTTATTCACTTTGGAAAAAAATGTTGCAATTCGTCTCAGATATTTTAAAAAAAGTATAATAAAATTAAACAATAATTTAAATAATTAATGTTAAAATGTAAAAGCACTTAATAAAGCAAGCAGTCATGTTCACATTATGCTGTCTATTCTCCCTTCTTTTCAATGCTAAAAAAATATTACGCAGTTTATTTTTAATAAAAAAAAAGTTATTTTTTCCAAGACTAAAGCGCTTGAGGGCTCCCTCTATTTTTTCCATTAAATGCTAAACATTTTACTAAGGGAGACTTAAGCTTCAAATAAAATAAGAAAGTCTGTGTTCACGTTATTGTTCTTGATTTTAGATCCAAATTTTCTCTTCCCTCTAATCTTTAAATTAAAATTTTTGATAAAATAAACAAGGGAGCTGTGTAAAAGCGTGCAAGAGGCTCTTTTCGAAACCACTAATTACTTTTTAATGCCAGTCAAAATAGCTAGATAAAGTGACACTTCAACTCTTCTAAATGGAATGGAACACGACTGACAATGTTTCAGAGCAAACGACCGCAAGTCACCACACCATGCACAGCTCAAACATGAATATGAACGATTTTGCAAACATAAACACCACCACCTATGACTTGAACCAATTTAATCAATTGATAAATTTGAATAGTTCAAGCAGCCATCAAGAGATTATCCGGTCAAATAGTTCGCTTCACATTATGCACAATAGAGGTACCATGAACCATAATGGACAAGACATGCTTCAAAATTTAAATGGTCAAAATTCGTCTGTAGTCCACTCTTCGCTTGGCAATTTGACCACTAATTCTAATTTAAGTAAGCGCAATATTTTTATTTCAAATCTGAGATTTGTTTAGATAATTAAGCTTAGAATTTTTGGCTTATTAAATTTTAAAATTTAGATGACCAATATAAATATTTTAAAAATAAATGCTTTAAATATTTGAGTTGATATTTCTATGTTTATTTGATTACTAAAAGTAGATCTGGGGGAAAATGGGATATTGTTTAATTATAAAGGATATCTATTTACTAATTAGAGCTTAAAAGAATTTTAAGGTATCGTTTAAGTAAATTTTATATGAGAGACCTTTTAGAAATTTTCTAATTATATTTTTTCTTTTAAATAAAAGGAAGTGATTTATGTTCTAAAATTCTTATAAAAACTGCTAATTAAAATCATTTTTTTTCCTTGACTGAGCAATACTAATAATTTTTTATTTATTTATTTTGAGAAAATATTTTAATTCAATTTAGTTAGTTAACTATTTTCAAAAAATATTTTAAGTTTTTTTTCTTAGTGTATTCTATCTAAAAAAAACAATGAAAAAGGAAGCAAAAATCAATCGTGGCCCCCTCGACCCCGACCAGAATATGTTTGGTTATGGTCATTTTTCATTTTGACTAAAAAGTACTCTTTTTTTAATTAATTGATAAATTGTATTTGGAAATTTATCTGCTCAACTCTAATGGCCGAATTTTAAAGCATTGTCCACTGCTTTTGAACAATTAAACCACTACTCTTGTTTTACATTCTCAAACATCTATAATTAATTGGTTAATATCCGGTTTGCCGATCGGGATCAATTTTTTATTAATAATAAAAAAATATTATTTAAATTTTGTAAATTTTGGTTTTTATATAATAATATTAATTTTGTTAAGTCTGTTCTCTACAAGACTTATTAAGAATTATAACTCTAGAAAAGCTATAATTTGTATTTACCGGGATTAATTAAGTAAAATTTTTAATTTTTTTATTACTTTAATAGTAAAATCCAGTTATGATGTAAACGATGACAAATCTGGCCTGATATTGATCCAAAACAAAGACGAAATGGTTCAGTATAGCAACATTTTTCAAAATGATATGCTAATAGCTGAATTTCTGAATTCAAATCCACTCGATCCAAGCCAAGACCAATTGTCTGCTCCGAGTGCATCAATTGACATGGTGCATCAGACAGAAGAGAATACTCCAAAGAAAAGCAGTCCCAACAAATTCAACTACAAATGCAACTATTGTCTTCATTTGACCAAATTTAAGGCCCACATTATCGAGCACATGCTAACCGAACACAAAATTGACCTTATGCAGTGTCCATATCCGGATTGTTTGAAAAAATTCAAAGACGAATGGAAGCTGAAACGTCATCTTACTTCCAACAAAGACCATTTACAACTGGGCACCTACAAAGACTTAAATGATTGCCTAAAGCTTCATGTTCACATAACACCACAGCGTATTGGCCAATATCCTTGTCCATTGTGTCAAATCGACCCCATTACAGGCACAGTGATTATTAGCCATGAGTTGGATCAGGAAGTATCTATTCAAAATTTGGTCAGCAAAAATTTAGACAACTCTCTTTTTTTCGACAAATATGAAGAGCTTGTTGACCACTGCTGCAAAAGTCACCCATCGTTTAACATGGACTCTTACTTTATATGCAGAACATGCGGACAAGTGTTTCTAAATCGATACAAACTCAGCTGCCATAATTTCAATGTACACAGTGGCAAACGAAAACCACGCAACAACAGAAATCCAAATTTTGCCGACTTGAGCCACATGATTAGCTTGGACTCTTCAAATAGCGACAACATAACCGATGTGATAGACAGCGTGGCCAAAGGTTTGGGCAGTGTGGAAAAACTGTCCAATGCGAACAAATTTCGCACAGTGACCGAATCGGTGGTACAGGAAAAAAAATATTTGTGTGTGGTGTGCTCGCGCAGGTTCAAGAGAGTCCGAGATCTGCAAACCCATGTCCAAATAATGCACAAAAACATTACTGAATTGCAGAAAGAAGAGCTCAAAACAGAAATAGAAAAGACCAATCTGGTATTGACCAAGACAAGGCGAGCGCGCAGTAGAGCGCTCATCGACTACCATTCGGCAAACTTGCTCTCAACAAATGACCCGAACACAAAAATTTGCTTCATTTGCTCAAAAATTTTTCGGGCAGTTCAAAATCACGGAGTTTCCACAGCGCCTGGTGTCACACACACACTCAACTTGAGCAAGTCGTTTCAGCGTCACCTGCAAATCCAGCATGGCATCAATGAAAAAGGCGAAAAGCTGATCGATTGTCCGGTGTGCGAGAAGAGCTTTTTTGCCAAAATCCAGCTTGAACGCCATTTGAGAACACATCAAGTGTGGATAGAGGATGATGATGGTCAGCCAGCGCTCAACACAGAACCCGTGCCAGAACACCGCACCAAGCACTCGATCCTCTACTGCCACGAGTGTGTCGAATGTTCAATATTTTTCAAGTCAATGAAAATCTTGACCAAGCACAAAAAGGACGCTCATAACCTTAAGCCAGTCTTTAAGTGCGCCAATACAATTGATTGTAATAGACAATTTGACTCAATTGAGGCATTCATGGACCATTCTAAAGTGCATACACAAAAAAACATTGTTTGTTCCAAGTGCCGAATCAAATTTGCCAACAAGAATACATTAAGAATACATATGAAAAATTTTCACTATAAGACTAGCCTGAGCAAGAAGGGTACTCTTAATCGGAGTAGAAAATTGGTCGACATGGCCGATGCTGGCAATCAGTTGACAGAGTTGGGCACACAGGAGAACAAATTGGTCAAGAATGAGTTCACATGTCCCACTTGTAGACAGCAGTTTTCCTCTAGTAACTCGCTGCACAATCACTTGGCAACTCATAATCCCAGCGAGCTCAAGCTCTTTATGTGCAATTACTGCCATTTGTCGTTTAAAACGCGCAAAGAACTGTCCCAACACGTGGCCACCCACGACTCTCACAAGCACAAGTCGTGCGACAAATGTGGTGAAACATTCAAGACCTCGTTTCACCTAAAACGGCACACTTTGACGCGGCACAGCGACAATCGGCCATTCAAATGCAACCACTGCGAGATGACTTTTGCTCGAAAGGACAAACTCAAGCAGCACGAGGCCAAGCATGTAAACCATCCACTTTACAAATGTTCCCAATGTAACAAGGGCTTTTACCGAAAAGAACACCTAAAAGATCACGAAATATCCAAGCACTCGAAAGAGTATCCGTTCACATGCGAGCACTGCAATAAGGGTTTTGTCCATGCCAAAGACTTGCATCGACACATCAGGGTTCGTCACCTTGGCAATCAGTCTCCGAAGCCCAAGAAAGCCGAAGATTTGCAGCCCATTTCAAAGCAAATGGATCTCAAGTCTGGCATGGACTCCACAACACAGAAGATGATTTACCAAATGCCACAGATAAATGCCAACATTTCTAATGGTGATTTTAAATCGCGTAAAATCTCTTCCATTCTCAAGTCCAATTATGCTCCGCAACAGCAAGCAGATGTGCCAAAACCAATAATTTCACAGCCTGTCATTGCTCAGACGCCCATATTGGTGGCTCAAGCGGCACCAATACAAATATTAAATGAACCAAATGACAAAATGGTTGTTAACCCTTCTAATTGTCAAATAATTACACTTAGAATAAACGATTTGAATTCTATTTTGGACAAATTGAACACCAATCAGGTCAGTGGTGGATGATTAACTTTTTTTTTATCCAAAAAAATTTTTTTAATCAATTTGTTTAATTAGAAAAAATTTCAAAAGCTAAATTACAAAAAAGTCAAATCTTACATCACTTACAAAAATTTAATTCAAATTAATTTAAAATATTAAATTATTTAAATTTTTTTTGTTAGATACCAACTACCATATTTTTAATTTTAATTAACCAAAAAATTTTAATATGCTCAGATTATATTTTTAAATTTTTTTAACCAAAATGATTTCATATAGAGATTTTATTTATTTTTCATTCAGTGCGTAAGTTGATTCTTATTCAAAAGCTTTGTAACAATTCTTTATCTTTTAACATGTCTGGACAGTTCTTATTAATGATAGAATCAAAATTTCCTTAGCAAAAAAAGGAAGCTTTAGTTTATAAATGTCTGTATCTATAAAAATCAAGAATAGATTTTTTTTAGTTCTCATTTAATAAGTCTGAGCCATTTTGAGAAAAGATACTTAAACTGAACTAACTTCATTTTTTAACTACTCTAAACTAAGTCCTCTATTAAACCTTTTTTTTATATCTTAAAGATATCTTTACTATTTTCTGAGTCGAGGATTTATTCTTATACTAAATTTTATCAAAACTCCCTCTCTTATTTTTTAAAAAGTAATTTTTAATTAGTTATCTTTTTTTTAGGATTTTTCTAATTTTTTTCAACCTAGTTACTTTTTTATTAATCAATTAATTTTCTAAGTTCATAAAAAATTAATAAAAATATTGACTTTAATTTAGGTTTTTTAAGTTGTTAATCAATTATTTTAATTTTAGATTTTGGAAAAATTATATTTCATTTTAAAATATTATAATTAAATTGAAATTAATCAATCACATTGTCAAATTGGATTTATTAGCAATGTTATTAAATGAAATCTTTTAATTTTCTTTTAATTTAAGTATTTTGGTATCTAATTTTTAAATTTAATGATAAAAATTAATGACTAAAATTTAAAAGAACTATAAATCAAAAAATGTATTATTAAGAAATGTTTTTATTTAAACAAATTAAACAAAAAATTTAAACAAAAATTATTTTGTCGTACATCAAATTTATCAATTTTTATAATTTCTTATTTCAATAAGGTTGTTACTAATCAAGAGACCAAGAGTCAAGTGGAAGAAAAGTCTGGTGAAAAGTCTTTCAAATGCCCCACTTGTTCGAAACCATTTTTCAACGAATGCCAATTAAACAAGCACATTCAATCCAAACATTCGGCAAGTCCTCAATTTGCTTGTTCCTTGTGTAACAAAGAGTTTTCCACGCGTGCCAATGCCAAGTACCACATTGAGAACGGTCACGTAGAGTTTTCGTGTCCAGTTTGTCAAAAATTTTTCAAAAATAAATCACATGCTCAGCGTCACATAGACAACAGTCATGCACTAACTAACCAAGCCGATCTAAAGCCAATCAGACAAAGTAAAAGTGAACCAAAACTGATAGAAATTTCTGCCAAATATAACAAAAATATGAACGAAAACAATTCTATGGTGCAGGGTCTTGAAACAATAAACACATTTATGTTCGACTCGACCAATAAGACCGATGCAAATAACAATTTGGTCAACTTTGGTTTTGATCGACCATCTTATTCAAACTTGATCTGGTCTCATCCATCCACATCTGGTACATCGCCCAATTCGGCGTGTATAACTCAATCGCCCATCAATCAAACAAATACTAATTTATTTATCCTAAATAATGGAAATATTAATCAACAGAATTTGGGTGAGAATGTGAACCAGTCTTTTTTTATTTAACCTATGCAATAGGCAACCGGTGTTTGATGTTTACGGATGTAAATTTTAAGTGCCTTTGAGAAACATTCAAATCTTACATTTGCTTCACTTTTTGAAGCGAGCTTTTTTGCGGTGTTTTTTTGTATATTTTTTTTGAAATGTTTAATGTTTAATTTAATTAATTAATTTTATTGGTGTTGAGAGATTGTTAGAAAATTTTTAGTAAGGCCAGCTGTTTACGGCTGAATTTTTTTTTCTCTTAAGTTTATAAGATTTTTAAATAAATCCGGTGAAAATAATTTTTTTTCAAATTTTAATCAAATTAAAAAAATTTATATTTTAATTTTATTTGATTTTTTTGCCACTTTCTTGGACCATTCCAGTAAAAATCAGAAAGGAACTGAAACCTGTTGTATAAGATACCCTTTGTAGCTTGGCCGTAGCAGGAAAAGCCATTTTCTCAATTGCGCGGATGAAGGAGCTGTATATGATTAACATTTCACTGACTTTTTAGAGAATGGCTTATACCAAAGTTAGCTTTCAATAGAAGATGGTGACGTAAATTTTATATTTTTAAGCAAAAATATTATTTATTCTTACTTATTATTTTATCTAAAATTAATCAATCAATCTAGTTACTAAAATAAATTTTTATTATTCCGGTTTTTATTGTAATAAACTATCAATTAGATAAATTTCATTTAATTACTGTTAATGGCAAACCACTAACAGGAAAAATCTTAATTTTAGCATAACCATGTTTTGGAATTTAAATTAAAGCTCCCAGTTAACATTAATAATAATAATAATAAATAATAATGGGTCCTTTATCCTTATCTGTTCGAGATTACGGACGAGATTTTGATGCGCCATTTCTCGCGATTCTTCGACTCATTCACCCATTTTGACCAGACATTTCCAGCTCTCTCACAGTCCTCTTTTAAGCAATCTGTCCACTCTCTTTCTGGTCTTCCTCTTCCACACTTTCCACTCGAAATATCACCAAATAGATTTTATCAACCGAGACAGTCTTTGTTTGATTGTAGAGTTTTTGTTCTGTCAATCCAATTCTTTGAGGACCTACTATCTGCATCAAACGTCTTCTGTGAAAACTACTTAGTTTTTGATAGTCAGACTGCATGTCCACGACTCTGCACCGTACATGGTAGTTGCCTTTACTGTAGTTAAATAAATCTTACTTTTTGTTCTAAAAGGAAAAAATCTTAATTTTAGCTTAACCATGTTTTGGAATTTAAATTAAAGCCCCCAGTTAACATTAGCTGTCAAATAGGTATATTATGGTGATTCCTTGATCATCCTTAGTGAACAATTTTGAGATTTAAAAAATTAATTAGCATTTGACTGTTTTAATTAACATTTACTTTTATTACTATATTCTTTAATATTACATTTGTTTGTTGTATTGGTGATACTATGGTGCAGTTGATGCTTTTTAATGTTTATCACACAAATTTGGAAGTTTTGGACTAACTTTTAATATTTAAATTAATTCAATTAATTTGAGAGGACATTTAATTTTGAAAATTTCAAAAATTTTTACTTAAAAATGAACAATTTTCTGAATGAGTAGATCCAAACGAATACTTCCAATTTAGTTGCCAGTCTGAAGAATTCGCCATTATTAAAAAGCAAGAAGATAGATGACGAATTACATTGAGCAGATTTAAAATAAACGCAATTTTAAGAAAGATTAATTGGCATGACTCGACAGACTGACCAGTTCACTGATGTTTGCGAGTCAAGCAGGAAACATCCGTGGACAAAAACACAGATTGGTCAAACAATTTTTATTTTGAACAGAATTACTGACAATTAAACAAAGGAATCATTTTTTTTATCTACTTTTTACTCAATAATTTTCATTTAATTCTAATTAAAGCTATTTTTAAATATAAAGATAAAACATAACTTCAACAAAATTTAACCAAAATTTGCACTTTAAAAATATGTAAATGTAGGAAATTTTGATTAATTTTATAATTGAAGCATTTTCACAAAAGATCACACCCCTTGTATAATAAACGCGTTCTCAAATTCTTATTTAAATAATAATATAAATTTAAAACAAAAATTGATAAATCGTCATCTATTTACTTTTAAATTTTAAGATAATTGATCTTTTAGCAAACAATGCTCCGCTTTTCTAACTTAAGCCTTTTAAATAATTCAACTAGAGCAACGTTGAGACTCTATTCCACAGCGGTAAAATCTTGGTCAAATTTAATTGACAATTTGTCTATTTTTATTATAGCCAACTGTAAAATTATGGATTGATAACAAACCAGTTGAATCAAAAACAAAAGACTACATTGATTTATATAATCCAGCTACTAATGAGCTAATTGGTCTTGTTCCCAAAGCAACTCAGGAAGAAATGAACATGGCTGTAGAGAGCAGCAAAAAGGCATTTAAAACTTGGTCAAAAACAACTCCACTACTAAGACAACAAGTTATGCTTAAACTTCAACAATTAATTAAAGAAAACATGGTAAAAAAACTAAATAGACTAGAATTTTCTTAATTTTAAAAATTTAGAAAGATCTCGCTGCCAGTGTCACAAAAGAACAGGGAAAAACTTTGCCGGATGCTGAAGGAGATGTTTTAAGAGGCTTACAAGTAGTTGAGCATGCATGTAGTGTTACGTTTATGCAAATGGGTCATACTTTGCCAAATATTGCCAAGGACATTGATTGCACATCATATAGAGTTCCACTTGGTGTTACTGCTGGCATTTGTCCATTTAATTTTCCAGCCATGATTCCTCTATGGGTTTGTTGGAAAGAAAAATAAAACAAAAAAAAAAATAAATTTTAAAAATAGATGTTTCCTTTGGCAACAGTTGCTGGAAATACAATGATTCTAAAGCCTTCAGAAAAAGATCCCGGAGCTGCTTTAATGTTAGCTGAATTGGCCCGTCAAGCAGGCTTGCCAGATGGCGTCCTAAATATTATTCATGGTCAACATCAAGGTAAAAAAAAACATTACTTTAAAACATTTATAATTTAAAATCAATTTTTTAAGCTGTTGATTTTATTTGTGATCATCCGGCGATAAAAGCAATCTCGTTTGTAGGCTCAGACCAAGCTGGTACATATATATACAGAAGAGGAACCCAAAATGGAAAAAGAGTTCAATCGAACATGGTAGAACAATTTTGAAAACCAAAAATATATTTGTTTTTAACTTTAATTAAGGGTGCCAAAAACCACGGAGTTATAATGCCTGATGCAAATAAAGAAAATGCTTTGAATCAATTAGTAGGCGCAGCTTTTGGAGCTGCTGGTCAACGTTGCATGGCATTAACAACTGCTGTTTTTGTTGGTGAATCTAAAAATTGGATTCCTGATTTGGTTGAAAAAGCCAGAAAGTTGAAAGTAAACGCTGGACACGAGCCCGGTACAGATATCGGTCCAGTCATCAGCAAGGACTCCAAGAAGCGAATCCATGATATCATTGAAAAAAGTTATAAAGAAGGCGCTAAAGTTTTATTAGACGGTAGAGATTTGATTATAGAAAAATACAGAAATGGTAACTTTGTAGGTCCAACTGTTATTTCAGATGTCAAAGTAAAGTTATTTCAATTTATTTTGAAGAGAATTTTGTTTAACTTTCCAAAAAAATAGCCAGACATGACTTGTTACAAAGAGGAAATTTTTGGTCCAGCTTTGGTAATCTTGTGTGTAGAAACATTGAATGATGCTGTTGAATTAATAAACAACAATCCATATGGAAATGGAACAGCTATTTTCACCACCAATGGTGCTACTGCTCGCAAATTTACACATGAAATTGATGTTGGTCAAATTGGAATAAATGTCCCAATTCCAGTTCCTCTACCAATGTTTTCATTTACCGGATCCAGAGGATCTTTCCTAGGAGATACTAACTTTTATGGCCAAAATGTGAGATAACTTTTAATATTAAAAAAAAATACTAAATTTTTGTTCAAAAGGGATTTAATTTTTATACCCAATTAAAAACTGTGACATCACAATGGAGATCTGAAGATGCAACTCCAGAAACTATTCAAACCTCGTTTCCTAGAATGTAAAATACACAAAAATAAAATTTGGTTTATGTTATCGGAACTATTTTAAATTCTTTATTGAAATTTATTTTTTAGTTGATTTAAATAAATAAAATATTTAAATAATTTTTAGTTTTTTTTTTAAGTAAAGAAAATTTTGACATTTAAATAACTAACAAACAATTTTAAATTTAATTTAAAATTTATTTGATTTGATTTTTAGAAAACTAATAAAGCTTTAAAAAAACAAGATGATCATAGGCGGCGGTCGAAAGCAAGAAACATTTATTAAAAATGTCAAAAGGGAAGTTGTTTCTCCATTGTTGATGTATAATAGTCCACCTGATGGAAAACTTGAATTTGATGAATTTGCTTCGATGGCCATCGAACGCTTTTCAGGTTTTAAACAAATCAACAATCATTCTTATTTCAATTTTTTATTTAGTGCTGCAGCTTTTTGAGACAATAGGTGCCAGGTATATGAAAGGTGGCAATGACTATTTGTCCAAGTTAGACACAGAATTAAGAAAATTAGGATTTTTAAAGTCTATCCTTTGCGGAGTTTAGTTAAAATTTTTGAGTTTTTTATCTTGTTTTTTATTTTTATCTTTTAGGCTAAAGATACACCTATAGATGAATCTGAAATAAATAAAGACATTGTTTCACATTTTATCCTGAGACTAGCTTTTTGCCAAACGTATTTTCTTATTAAATATTGATAATTTTTTTTTTAATATAATCTAAAAATCTAGAGAAGAACTTAAAAGATGGTTCATTCAGCAGGAAGTTGACCTTTTTCGCTACAAGTTAAACCGTGTTCAGAATGACACGGCAGTTATTGAAAAATTTTTAATGGACAACAATTTGGTTTATGTCCCAGTAAAATTTTTAAATTCATTTTAGAAAAATTACTATTTAATTCAAAAGATATCTGACAAAGAAAAAGAAACAATTACTGATGGACTGATTGATATGGGAAGTAGCCACAACCAAATTAAAAATACTCATTATTTCAAAGTTTGCTGAATGATGATTTAAAATTTCTTAATAAATTTTTTTTCTAGATAAACTTTACAGAAGTACTCGAATTGGTAAAGAGTAGAAGAGTTTTTTTGAAAAATGGTTTTGCTTATGTGACCATATCTGATTTTGGTTCGGTCCTAACTCACGTTTTTAGAACTAGATTGTCAAAAAGTTTAGCAGTATGAATTATTTTTAATAAATAAATACACTCTTTTTTATTTTTACACAAATTTTAGACTTTGAGTAGACATATAAAAGAAATTGAGGAGGATCAACGAATATCAGACTTATTGAAAGTCTTACGTGAAAGAGATGTGGGAGATAATTACACAGATACAGCAACTAGAGACCATTTAACAGCTGAAAGCTTAGACTCAGTAATACATATTAATAAAAAAATATATAAAATCTTTATTTATAAAATCATAGCTTTCTATTAAATCATTTCCAATGTGTATGCGTAATTTACATGAAGCTCTTAAAACAAACCATCACTTGAGACATTATGGAAGATTGCAGTATTTGCTCTTTTTGAAAGGAATTGGACTTCCTTTGGAAGAAAGTTTAAGATTTTGGCGAACTGAATTCTCGAAAGGATCAATACCTGTGGATAAAGTTTGCCTAATTATCAATTCTAAGATCAAGAAAATAAATTAAACTTAATTAAGTTTGAAAAAGAATATGCATACAATATTAGGCACTCTTATGGTAAAGAAGGTAAAAGGACATCCTATACTCCTTATAGTTGCTTAAAAATTATCACTAGTCATATGCCGGGCAATAATGATTATCATGGATGGTAATAAAATTTTGACCATTTTGAAAAAATTTTATTTTATTTTTTAAGTCCATTCAAACATTTTGAGCGAGAATTTTTAAAGCAAAAATTGCGCCAACACGGAAGAACTCAAGACGAAACAAATCAAGTAACTTTTTTTTCTATTAATTCAATTTTTATTTTAAGTATTTAAAAGATAATGGAGCATTCGGACTCAAATAATTTTCAAATAGCATGTCAGCGTTATTTTGAATTTTCGCATAAAACCGAAGAAATAGTTCCAATCAATCATCCAAATCAGTACTTTGAGCAGAGTATGCGATTGTTGAATGGCAAGTCAAGAGTAAATAGACCTAGTCAAAGTCAAAGCATTAAAAAAGAACATATTAAAATTGAAATGACACAATGAAAACTTTTAATTTAGATAAATTGAATTGTATATTTTTGATAAGTTTTATTAGAACATTTAAAATGTAAATTCGAAATTAAGAACTTTTTAAAACCTAAATAAAATACATGATCAATTAAACAATTTAATATTTTCTTTGAAAAATTTTTTTATTTGCTTAAATTTTCTTAAAATTATATCATGGTAATCTGGCAAAAATTAGAATTTTATTCATTTTCAATTAAAAAGATATCTAAGTAACAAAATTTTCAAATTTCAAAGTATTCAAACGAATAAAATTCTCCCTTTTCTAATACCTGTTAAAATATTTTTGTTTATTTTTTTTTATAAATGAATTTTTTAGTTTATCTAAAAAAAGTTTCATGTAATTAATGGGCTTTTTATTTAGCTAGATTTAAAAGTTTAATTTTTAGCTCATTTAATATTAATATTCTCAAAGTATCGAATGTTTGTTACCAAAATAAACTATTAAAAAGTTAAGTGTCAGTAATAGTTTTGATTTCAGCATAATTAATTTTGTTCAAGAAGTAAAAAAAAAATTTTAGGTAATACGGTGAATTTAATTTTTCTTTTTGATTATGATTTTTTAACAAATTACTTAGCAATAATTACAAATCTTAAATTTAAAAAAAATGATTTTAATCTGATTATTTTGTGATTATTTAGTTTAATTAATTATTTCAAATTTAATAATTCTAAAAGCTTAGAGAAAAGCATTTTAACAATTGGATAGAATTTATTTTTGATTTAATTTTTAGAATAAAATTTAGTATTTATTTGATTGAAATTTTTCTAATTAATTAGATTTAAATGAACAAAATAATAGCCTGTAGCAGTTAATGTAGCTTTTTTAGCCTCTAGTGATAATTAAATTTCTTAAATCCAATGAATTCTAATTTTGTTTTATTTTAATATTGACATTTACGTAAAATAAAAGAAATTCTTAAGCGATTTGACTAATTTCATTTGGCAAGCGGACTTAGCTTTTAATTTTTTAAAAGCATCACAAAGATAAGCATCTATAATTTTAAAACCGATCAAAGATTTCTATTATTTACTCAAAATTAATAATAGCCTAAAAGACTAATCAATAAATTATGATATTTAATTTTAGAGTAATTATAAGTTAGTAGTACAATAGAAAACACACAAGTATTTTATTTTTCAATTAATTAAACATGAATAAAATAATTTAAAATCAACAAACCATTGGACATAAAAAAAACATCACGAAACATTCTATTTTTTATATTTTTGTACTTTTTGATAATTAATTTTTAAAATGCTTGAAAATTCCTGTCTAAAACCATACTGAAACACCTGTAAAAATACTGACCAACTCTGTTAAATACTCTCCTGCTGGCCCAGTCAAAAAAGAATTTATTTTCAAGAGCTTTTTCATATTTGTAGATAATTAAATTAAAATTTCATTAAAATTTAAAGTTCTTAGAAGTAATTAATTTTTAATTAAGTGCACAATTAGGTCCAGCTACAAATTTTAAATCTAAAAACCACTTTGTTGAAATAGAGTTCAACTCTTGACCAAGTTTAGTCTAAATTCTTAATATCATGCTGTTTATAGTATAAGCTTTTGAGAAAATGCCTGGTAATTATGATCAATTCCAGCTAGGTGCCACTGATTAAACTAGCTTATGCAATATTTACAAAGCCAATATTTACTCTCACATGGAACACTCTTGATAACATCTAGTTTGGTCAAAAGATTAACAGAGAATCGTTTTTATTTTTAAAGCAAATAAATCAATATGCAATTAGCAAGATTCAGTGGGATATCGCCAAGGAACGAGAAGCTTTAATTAAAGTATTTGACTTATCCGGATTGGAACTGTCATTTTTAATTTAAAATTGGTCTCAAATGTTCGAAAAGTCAACATGAATTTTCAATGCAAATATTAGATTATTATTAATTATTTTTTTTTCTATTATTGTTCTTATGCATATAATTGTTTCTCAATATTTTTTTAGCAATGTTATTCTAAACTTTTTGAAATTTAAAATTCATATTTGAATCGATTTGCTTCCAGCGGCTAGAGAGAGAGAATAGCTCAAAGTTAATATTGACAGAATCGATAAGCAAATATTATTCCAATAGAAAAGAGTCAAAAAAAAAGCCGCCAGACTCTAATTTACACTCAATTAAATGCCAAGCTCATCGAGGTCCACAATTTAATAAAAAATCAAATTATTTTACGCTCTGACGAGCACATTATCTTGTTATGTTTGGTACCAATACTTGAAATTTTATATACTAATAGTTATTAGTGTTAGATCTATATGTTTTGATAAGTGTTATAGAATGACAGATTTTTCAGATTAGCAAACACTGAGAAAATCAATGTTCACTCAAGCTTGAACCTTGTTCCTGTACCTAGGCAAATCGAAGCGAAATCTGATTCTGAGCATTTATCAAATTAGAATCGCTTCAATAAAACTTGATGGTGAATTCCTTTAACTTATCGATAATTACTCTAATTTTATAAGACTTCATCGAAAAGTTTTTTTTTTTATAAAGATTTTGCTGATCTAAGCAAAATAGAAATAAATATTTATTTTTGTAAAAAAACTATTTTATCTTTATTTGTATTCGAACCTAATTAATATTAAAAAAATCTAAATCAAAACAATAATCAATTATATCTCGATTAAAAAAATTCTGATTTTTTACTTAAATGTGAATTGTGCAGTGTCAGTCCAGAAAAGCACTTAAATGTAGTTTATTAGATTTTTTTAAAATTTATTTAAATAGAATAAAAAGAGTTATTTTATTTATTTATTTGTTTATATAAATTTATAAGGCTTGTTGAACAGAATGTTCCATTTGATGTGATCCGAAACACCTAAATAGCTGAAAAAAAATAAAAATAAAAAAAAAACATTTCTTTTCATTTTTAATAAACCAACTCTGACAAATGATATGTTTTTGTTTTAAAAATAAAGCAAAAATTATGATTTCAAATTAGCAATCAAAACAATAGGTGAACTAAATTAAAATAAAGTTTTGAAAAGCATTCAAATTTCACCAAAATACAAATATTAAATATCCAGGTCTTAAATCATGAATGAAAAAATCCAGTCAAACTTATAAACTTTTTTCTACACGAAACCTTTCAAATGATACAGTAGTGAATTGAACAAAAGAAGCTACAAATCACTAAAATATCTTTAACCAAATAAACAATCCACGAATGTTTATAGTTTATAACTAATTCAATGAATACCTAGCGGTGATAATAAATTTTCATTTAAAACACTTAGTATTTTTTTTAATAGCAGATATTCTATTTCAATTCTATCTACAAGTGAAACCTTTGATTAAGCTCTTCGGGCTTTTTAATTATACTCAAATTTGCATGCATTAGAGGCAATTTATGCACGGAAATGCGCCTATAGTAAGTCTGATTAGGCTTGATACATATAATATACATATCCTCTATGAGGATTTAATTGGTGAATATATTGTTGTTATTGTTGTTGAAGTAATATTTGGAATTGAAGCAATACGCTCTGTCAATGCGTTCAATTCCCTAAATAATTATTGATTGCCGATTCATAATGATCTAATATTTAAATTTTGTAAGCAGTCTTGAAAATAATTGTGAGGAAGGGAATTTATGTGGCTTTTGAATTTTGTTTTCAACGGGAAATGCCAAATCTCCAGCCGATAGCTGACATATTGATTGAAAATTGACTCTAATCCATTTCTAATCATTGTTAAAAAGTATTATCACAGAATTAGCTCTAGACAGAACAGGACAAATTGCTTTCTTGTCTTCAGCTTTTTTTAATTATTATTTTTATTTATTTCATTGAACGCCTTAAAGGCGATGTAAAAATATAAAAATCAAATTCAAAATTGTATACGAAAAAAATTGTTTGTTCAGCTATTTGAAAAACTTAATTGAAATAATAATTGTTTTCTTTTAATTCTAAACTACGGTAATTATTATATTGGAAAATTTGCTTAAAATTGAAATTATTAGAATTTAGGAGACTCGAAGACAAAATAGTTGACGGTTTCAAATAGCGACTTTTGCTCTCTTGCCTTTCATGTACCGATAGCCGAGATTTTTCAGCCTTGAGAATCAAACAAGCTTTATTTTGTAAATTTTTTATTCAATATAAAAATTTGCTTGAAAATTAAAATATAAAAAATTTTTAAACTTTTTTTTTATTTTGTTTTGTTGTTGCTGATATACACTGTAGACTATGAATATAAAAAAAAATATTTAAAAAAAAAATTAAAAAAAAAACGAAAAAAATAAAATAAAATAAAATAAAATAAAAAAGAAATTAATTTAAATTATTTCATGCATTTTCTCAGTCTCTTAAATAATATCTGAACTTGAACAATTATATGTGTGTATGTGTGTGTGAGTAAACATGACAAAAAACATTGATACAAGGAAAAAATTAGGAAAAGATAATATAAAAAAAAATGTCTATAAAAAAGACTCAGTATTTACAATATTTAAAATTAATTAAAAATTGATTCAATTTGATTCTAATGACTTGAACTAATTCTCTAAGAGAGGCTGAGATTGAGGACACGGCTAGGCAGCTCAATTGGTTACATCTGGATCGAGCTCAGGCGACGACGGCGGCGAATAGTTGTGGTTGGAACTGCTGGCCGTTTGCGAGTCGTACTGGTTGTTCGAATTTCGATTTTTGGCCGCAGCAGCGCGGTCTCTCTGTCGTCTGTTTTTGAACCAGTTGCCGACCTGGGTCGGGGTGAGGCCAGTGGCCTGGGCGAGCTCGCGCTTCTTGGCCGGGTTCGGATACGGGTCCTGCAAATACCATTCCCTCAGCAGGCCCCTTGTCCGCTCTTTGAAGCAGTGGGTCTTTTGCTCGCCGTCCCAAATGGTCCTCGGCAGCGGGAACTTCTTTCTCACGCGGTACTTGTCGACCGGGCCGAGCGGTCGACCGCGCAGCTTCTCCGCCTCCTGGTAGTGCGCCTCCATCCACATTGCCTGCAGTTTGGGATGCGAGTCGCGCGTGAACTTGTGATTCTCCAACAGTGTGTACAGCTCTCTGTAGTTGTTCTGCTGGAAGGCCACGATGGCCCGGGCGCGAATGATCGACTCGTGTTGCGTGAGTAGATTGGAGCCCGGGATGACCGAGAGCGACCAGAGGAACCGGGCCAGGCGCTCTATGTCGCCGCTCTCCTCCAACTGCTCGCACACTTGGGCCACTTGCTGCGCCGAGAAGTTCAAGCTCGGTATCGACGGCGCCGACAGTCCTGGAAACAAACCTGGTATTGCGCTGAATAAATTCATCTTATATCATCATTAATTCGATTCTCAATCTATCTATAACAAACACTTTTAATTAACAATCAGAGCTTTTTTACATGCCTGGCATTAGTATTAGTACTAACAAGCAGCAATAGTAGTAATTGTGCTAGGCCTAGCCAAATTAGCACGACAATTAATATTACTAATATGTCAAATGTATTTTTGTTATTTTTTTCTTTTTATTTTTTTTCCAAATAAAAAAATATATTTTTTGCTTTCTCTTACTAAACGTTTCTTAAATATATAAATGATTACTGTGATACGTAAATGATATGTGAGAAAAAATTTCATTGGATGCAATTGATATATATTAATAAACTTCTAATAGCAATATCAAAAAATGAGAGCTATGCAAAAATATATATATGTATATATTAATATATATATATATAAGAAAATATTTTATTCGTCAGCCAATTAGCTCTAGATTAGAGTTTTAAATTGATTGGCTGTGAGCTTAATGAGCTAGAGTTCTAATTTAGTGGCTTGGAAAATATTCCAATTGGTTGTTGTCGTCGAAATTATGTCGTTAATAAGTTAGTAATTTAATAGCATTTCTCTCTCTCTCTCTTTTTCTCTCTTATTCTCTCCCCTCTCTATCTTATTATTAACTCCCCAGCCCGACTAAAGTGTAATTATATTTGCCATATCCCAGGTAATCGTTGAAATTTTTTCACCACAAAAGAAATTCATTTTGCTAATTAATTGAAAAAAAAATACCTATTTTAAATCAACTAACTCGGAATCCTATTAAGTTTGAATTTTATGGATGATAGCGTTGGTGCAAAATTAGGCTATCGCAATGTTGGCCCGACAAGTTGATACAATTAGGCTCGCAATTAGCGAACTAATTGTATCAACTTGCAATTATTAGGATAGAGAAAATAAAACCCAATGACAATAAAACTCTTAAGAAACAAAAATCGATTTTCTCCAACAAATCTTTTCAAATATGCTATTTGAAAAGTTGCATGGCAGTTTAAGGGAATTGATATTAATTCAATAAATAATTAATTTTATAATTCGTTGCCTGATTCTCATCATATTCTCTCTGTGTGCATCTACTTGATTGAAACAAGTATACTTTTGTAAAGTGTCTGTTGCATTAAGCCAAGCTCGTGAGCCAGCCGGGTGCCGAGCAAATTCTTCTCTTTCAATTACAGGTGTAAATTGATTCAGTTCAATATTTAATATTAACTAATTTGGCTCTCAAACTGAGCCTTAAAATTCGAGCACAATACACCGAGCTAAGCAAGTAGTTTAGCATTCGGTGTTACTTGCATTGCTTGGAATAGACGTCCTATGAACAGGACATAAAGTGTCACCAAAGCACTATGCAGCTATTCTGATCTAGACACACTTAAAATTCACTTTTGATTTTTATATTGTTTATTCTTTAATTCATACTTATGGGATCTGGCAAATCTGTTCACACAGCAGAGATGTTTCTTGTAGCTAGATTTTTTTTACCCAGACCGAGCCTTACTTCATATACAGTCAAATCTGGGAAAAACTCTGAATTTTTTTACCAAAATTTCAAACTAATGTTTAATTAATACACATTAGTAAGTTATTTTGCTTAGGTTAATGCTAGAAGCTGCATTTTTAAAAGGAGTTTTGAAGGCCTATAACTAATGAAGGGATAAACATATTTCCGTCTTTAGCTGCTTCTTTCAATAGTCTGTTATTTGATTTTATAAATATATGACTTTTTAATCACTGCCTTTTTTAAATGCTGTTTTATTTACGTTTTGAAAATTGACCGAATTTAGCCGGTGCTTCTAGTGTTAAGAGAGTGGTTTTATACTACGTGTTTGCTGATCTTAAAAAAAGTAAATAAGAGCAACAAATGTACCAATATAAGATTTTTATTTTTAATTTTATTCCATATTTTCTACTTTTTTTCAATTTTTTTCTTGATACATGATTTAGCTTAGAACTCTGGCTTTCGAATCTTTCTTTAACCTTATCGAAAAAAATATAAATAAAGCGAAAGCTTTTGGGACGAACCTTGGCAGCTTCCCTACAATACATTTTTAATTAATAAATAGTGCTGCATAGTTAATTAAGTTTGAGAATGTTGGAATGTGTCAAAAAAAATTACTTTGTTGTATCACTGTTAAATTTTAAAAACGATAATTTTAATAAAAACTTATCATCTAATCACTAAGCTAAATAGCCGTCCCGGATCAGTCCGAGCTTTTTTCTAAATTACTCTAAAAACAATTGAAATAAAACTTTATAAAAAATCTTGTCTTAATTTTTTTATATTTCAATTAACCAACTTAAAATTAAATACACTTTTTATGTTTGATCTGGTCTTTGGCAAAAAGAAAACAAAAATCTCCAAAACCTTAAAACTCTAAATTGAAAAAAGAAACTTTGTTCAAACACCTATTCTTTCTTTGTCTTACAAGTTCATTCCACCATTATCATATAACAATTTATAAATTTTAGTTACTCTTAAAGATAGGTTTATTCTAAAAGACTTTTAAATTCGTTTTAGCTTACTAAGACTTTAAATTAAAAAAATAAGTTTTCTAGTCTTGAAAATACCATAAAATTTGTATAGGAAAATATTTACAAACAAATTTTCTTATTGTTTAGAGTGGAATCAAGAAATGGAAGCCTGTGTGCTGGTAACATAGGGATTCGTGGTGGCCCCGGGGCGCTCTAGTGACTTATTTGAGATTTTCTATTGTTTTTAGCTAAAAATCCAATTTATCTAAGCAAGATCTACATGATTTTTATCTAAACATAGTATCTAATCATGTTAAATACTAATAATTAAGATGTGATTATTGATTAGGGCCAAAACGCTGGCCAATCAGACTCTAATCGAGTCGCTTGAGAAACCTTTCGAAAAAATGCTCAACAAACACGAACTAATAAGTTAAAGAAGGCAGCATACAAACTCAATTTCCTTCTTTAATTATAAAAATATTTTTTAAATAAGGGAAATTAAAAATAAAGTTTTCTTTTATGCCCATTTAATATTTGTTTCTGCGATTTGATCAAGCTTGAAATTAGCTTTTCTTAATCATGTAAAATGATATTTCAACTCGAATTAAATTACCTGCCAGCACTCAAGTCTGCTATTGTGATTTCATCTCTAGTAGCATATAATTTTAGTATAGAGTTACGATTGTCACTTTAGATATCCAAGTTATGCAATCAACTAAAAAATATATATATAGAGAAAAAAATCAATATCAAATCTTGGCTTGATCAAGATAATATTGATTAGTTGTCTGCAGCGCAGCTATTCTAAGCCAAAATGTTCATTGGACTCAAACTGCTCATTAGTTTTTAATTATTTTTGAGTTGATTCGATTCTAGCCGGCTTTATACTTAATTGCATTTTGCTAAATTGCCAACTTACTACTACACTAATTATTATGCTAAATATTACTCAACAAAAAGAAAATTAATTTAATGGATAGTGGCTGTGTTGAATGTGAAGGAAATAGAGGCGAAAACATTTGTTCAATAGGTAAGCTAAAATGAAATGCACTCATTAAGAAAAGCCACAGGTAGTTGACTCTTTCAATTTATTTAACAACTCTAATTACTTTCAGGTATATAATAGTTTCGCAATTTTAATCTTTAAATCAGGAAATTTTATACAAAATTGTTTCCTTTTAAATTTGGAAAAAATTAGACTAAACCAATCAAATATTTTCATTAGTTTTAAATTACTAATTTAAGTATAATCCGTCGAGTTTAAATTCTCAGCACGGAACTTGGCTTTGCGTCATAGATCTTCCTCATCCAATTTGTTCAAATAGGCTAGAGACAAACGCTTAGTCAATTTTGGCCCACTACCTGAATGTTGCAATAATTTAATTTGAAAGGCGCGCTCAAATTTGTCCGAAAATTTCAACTATAGATGTAGGACTGTTACTTGTTAATTGTTATCCTCTTACTGGAAGCCTACCACAATCATTAGTACAGTTAAATTACATTTTAAAGAATATTTTTTTATTTTAGCTTAATTTCTAATAAAAACAAAAAAATTTTATAAATAGTTCATAAATACTTAAATTAGCTTGGTTGTGCTTTAGATATTTTAGTTGACCAAAACAAAGTCTAATTGAAATTATTTTAATGAAGAAAGTAATGCAAACACAAATATTGATCAATTATTGACGGTTTCTAAGTTTTTATAAAGTATTTATTTTTTCAAATGTGGAATTAAGCTGTTTGGTTTCCAAAAATTTCTCTTGACCCATGATATTCGAAGCCTCAATAAAGTATACGGTTTACTCGAATAAAAGCAAGAGTCCGAACACTTTATACAGCTGGACATTTTTTATTTTATTAAAAGCGACTTTAAATTTTAAAAAATTAATAAAATAAATAATTCTTTTTACTCGAACAGTCAATTTTTTATATTTATTCAATAGGAAAAAATACATAAATAATAAAAAAAAAGTGTCCTTAAATATCTAAATAAATAATTGAATTTGGAAATATTGTTGTTTTTGATGTGTTGGAACAAATATCCTTGAGAATATAAAATTTGCTGATGATATGAAAATTCTAGGCTCATATTCATTTCTGGTCTTAATTGAATAAAAAACTTAATATGCAAATTCAATTTGATCTGATCATTGGTATTTAAGAATAGTTTAAGATCAAAATTAGCTTATTAATAGAGACAATTTTTCCAAGTGTTTCTAAACACTTGAAAGTTGTTTTGCAAAAAATACAGTGGTTGTATTAATTGGAAAAGAAAAGAAATCTAGTCTAGAAAACACTTGAAAATTGTCTAACTTCTATTTGGTAAAAATGTAACTAGATCTTAAGACTTTTTCATCTTAATTTTTTTTTCAAGTTGACAATTAAATAAAAATTTTAAATTAGGATTCAATTTATTTTGCTACTATTGTTGCCCATAGTTTATTTGAGATTTCAATTAGATTATAAAAGAGTCGTTTATTGTCTGTTCAAACCAATTTTCAAGCATTCTCGAATTACTTTTAATTAAGATTAAAATTTTAGTCTAAAAACTGTGTGTTTTAGTCTCATATTCAGAAGTTTTTCACCAATAAACTCATCTATATCAAAACTTCAATCAAATATTGCTTTTTTCCAATATAATTTATTGAATCGAAAATCTTAATTTAGACCCGAAATTTGATTCACTTTGAAAATATCTTATTTCATTTAATGGTTAAATGAATTTTACTGAATATTATTTTTCTAATTCCATAATTTAAACCAGTGAAAATATTTCCTCATATAAAACTTTATTAATATCAAATTTTTTATTCGTTTAATAATTAGAAAAGAAATATTTATTAATAAATTTTTGAATTGAGTTTTTAAAAAATTAAAAACAAAAACAAATGGTAAAACTATTGACCAGATTTTCTCATGAGACAAACTTGTCAGTCTTCCAAAACTTTATTATGAGTAAATATTGATAGTTGAACGAATCCATTTTTAAACAAACTATTTAAAGCCTATAAAACTTGAAATTTTAGCTACTATAACAATATTGCCTATTTTATTTTATTAATTAAGCTAAGTTTAAGTTTAAAATAAACATTGCTTGACTTGTTAAAACTCTACACGTGTCTGACAGTGTTTCTTAATTAATCCAGCTTATTCATTAAATCTGGATTTAATTTTCAATAAATTTGATTGATCTTACTTTATTTTGTGACAAACTGAGCAGTCTAAAAAATTTCAAAATTTTCAATATATTTAAATATATCCTAAATTTAATTTGTATTTAGTTTTCATTTATATTTTTTAGAAAAAAATTTTATCAAAATCTATTAATTAGAGATAAGAAAATTATTGAAATCAAAAAGTCATCTTAATAATATTAATCAATTATTAAAAGAAGAAAATAAATTTAAAGCGGAAAATTTGGTGATTATTCTTTTTTTATTCAAATTCTAGTCTATTTTATCTAATTTAGGATATTATTAAATCATTGAATTAGAAGATAATATAGCAATGGATGATTTATAATTTGTTTTAGCAAGATACTTATTAGATTTGCTACTTTATTTGAATTCCCTAAAATAAGAATTTTTAGGATTAAAATTAAATCAAAATCTAAATAATATATAATATCTTTATAATATTTCTTTAATTTTTATTAAATTTTTAGATAGAAAAAACAATATGATAAAAAATAAATGTAGTAAATAAGTTAAAAATATTTTTGATATTAAATTTTTATTTAATATTAACATTTTCTTGTAATTTTTTGAAAAATGAATATTGTAAGTTAGATTTTTTAAATAAATTTTAATATTTAAAAAAGATTATTTAATTAGTTTATCCATTATCTACATTAATGTATATGATTAAGTATTTTAATATACTTTCCAAAGAATAATAAATTATATATCTAATTTCAATTAATAAATATATATAAATAGAATAAAAGATAAGTTACAATTTATTAATAAATCATATTTTTTAATTTTTATTTCCTATTTTTAAAGAAAAATTGCAATTGATAATATTTTACCAAATTTTTTTAATTTGGTTTTTTAAATTCATTTAAAATTTTTCACCCTAATGAAATTAATTATTAATCGAACCATTTTAGAGCTATTTTGATACATAGAAAGGTTTTTAAGTTATTTCTTTGGAAACAAGAAATTTTCCATTCATGCGAAAAACATGAAACATTCAAAGAAGAAAATTCTCAGGTATTCAATAATTGACAATTTTAAGACCTCGGCACATATATATTTCTATCTGGCGATTATCAAATCTTTACTTAGAAAGTAAAAAGAGAAATCACCAAACTTGTCTTGAAAAAAAAACCGATCTAGGAAGGTATTGTTACTCTCTTAAGCTCTCGAGGTAATCTGATTGAATTCTTTAAATTAAATTGATTTCCAATACCTTATGTTCAATTCTACTGCTTATAGGGGGTCAATTTCTTAACAATACCAAAGTCAACCTAAAAAACTTGCCAACTGAACACAAAGGCTTTAAAAGTCAATCAGTTTAAAACAGATACCGTGTCAACCAGGTTAAGTATCAAACCTAAATCCACCATCACTGGAACATACAATTTGTATTTACCAAATAAAAATAAACTTTTTGTCTTTACATTAATTTCTAATTTTTGGAACTATAAGCATCGACCTGTCATTGATGCCTTACTAGTTAAATATCTTTCAAAGTATGTTTGATGTATATCATTATTATTAATAATAATGTAATTAATACCAATCAGATGCTTGAAATAGCTATGCCTTTAGGAATAAATTTCATAATAAGAGTCTTCATGTCAAATATTTCTTATTTTTCACATATTTCGTTTAAAAATCTATTTAAACACGATTCAATTAAATAAAATTAGTTCATGTAACCATGATTTCCCAAGCTGAACACTATTGATGACATAATTTACTTATTATTCAGAAAATACCTAGTCAGTGGTTCATTAGAGCTAGATTAGCCTTAATCACCTATTTTAAAAATTATAAGAGTTAACTAAACAAAAAAAGTAAAAAAATTTACTAAATATTTTAAATAAAAAAATCTTGTTGCTATAATGCGATTTCTATTTTACCCAAGTATTAGTTTAACAAAGAGTAGAGTACGAGCTATCGAAAAAATTAGTTGCTAACTAGTTTTTAAATTTTGAACGAAATTAAAATTTAAAACAAAAATTAAACAAGAATCCTTTGCTTTTATATGACAAACATACTTGTTTTCATTTATTTATATTTTATTATTATTCAATTCGAAAGGTAATATCGATACCTTAGTACCGAATTTTGAATAATTAAACTCAGTATTTTAAAGAAAATATTCTTTTTTAAATTAAATTTGTTTTTTTTTTTTATTTAGACTTAAGAAATGAGTGCTTTGGGCATTCACGATTATGATGACGAAATCGAAAGTATAGACAACCAAGTATTGGAAAATGCCAATCCGGCAAGGGCCCGAAACAACTCTTTGTCAGAATCGGTTCAAAATGAAGTAACAAACAAAAGGAGTCAAAAAAAAGTTTTGTTTGGAAACCAGAGTCAAGACGAAAAGCCTATTGTTTTAAATCATGTGACATTAACTCTAAACATTTTTAACAAAAAAGCAAATGTGCTACCAACATGGAAATATAGTTCGGTAAAAAGAAAACCACCAAATTATAATTACAAAAATTTAAACAATATTAACAATGCTAAAAATATCAAGTAATTTTAATTTATTTTATTAAAAATAATACGAGTCAAACCAGCAAAATATTACATCTTATCTTTAGATAAAATTTAATTAACATAGCATTAAATTTTAATTTTTTTGAAGATTAAAATTTTTTTTCAACGATTAATTTGAACAAATTTTTTGTAATTAATCTAAATATTTTACTTTTTGACGCTAGTTTAAATATTTCAAATATTAACTTCATATAATATTCTTAAATTTATGAAAAAAAAATTTATAAATCAAAAATAAGATTATTTTCTTAAATTAAAACTTTAATATTTAAAAATTATATTATATAATTCTATTATGAAAATTTAAGACTTTTATTGTAATTTTTACAATAATTGTTTAATAATTAATTTAATAAGTTATTATTTACTAAATTAAATTTTTTTAAACCTAAGAGATCGACCAAATACAAGATATTCAGAAAATTCATTTTTTTTAACATCATCTAACCAAATCGAATCTTTCGAAAGCTCATTAAACAATTCCGAATCCCAATTTAAAAAATTCGAGCCCTCTAGAGTTAAATCTGCCAAGACAAATGGATCGGAAACAAGTCGCCGCTACAGCAGCAATTCTTCAAGCGAAAACGACAGTGTATATAATGTATCCTCGTTTCAGAACAAAATTAAAAATCAGTATCCATATGTATCATCGACCACGTCCTCATACAAATCGAGTACCAGCGATGCCAAATCAAAACCAAAAACAGGACCAAATAACTTTTATATAGACACGACTCGCTTGAATCTTGGCTCGTCCATGTCATCTAATGACTCAGCGAGAAATTCCGGACGACACTCGTATTCAGTCGCCGAATTCAATCGTTTTAAGAATAACCTTTTAAAAAGCTCTCACAGAATTGATACTGATTTCCAGAAACAAGAAAGAACAGGAATCAAACCATCTTTGAATTCAAGTGTCGCTCCATCTACCATCAGATCAATATATGATGCGATTGAGAGAGATAAACGCATTAAAACCCATTCTGTTGAGACCAGACGATCAAATTATCTAAACACTATCACCAAAACTCACAATTTTTTGTCAAATTCATTAGTTATAAAAAAATTATAAATACGGTTTTTTGTTTTTTTTTTAACTAGAATAAATTTAATATTTTGTTTATCTTTTTTAATTTTTAAAATAAAAATAATAAATAAAAAACTTTGAAGTGATTATGTGATTGATTTTTGTTTTCATGCAAACACGAAAATATTTTTAAAATAGAAGTATAAATTTGTCTATAATAACTAGTTTTTTAAGTAATAATTCTAATGACTTAAAAATATTATGTTTGCTTATAGAAACGCACTAAATTATTCAATAAAATCCTGATATCGTAGCTATTATGAAAAATGTCAAAGTAAAAAATATTATATTTAAAAAAGTATTGATATATAAAACTATTTAGCTAAGAGGTAACTAAAATTCAAAATATTTTAATTGTGGAGCCCAAAAAAGGCAATTTTTGACAGATAGTGCGTGAGGACAAATAAAATGGTACAGGTGACAAGATTTGAAAGATTTGAAAAAAAGTAAACAAAATGAAATGACCAATCTTGACTGTTTGAAGCTGAGTTTGACTCATTCAGGACAATTGGGCAATTTAATGATTAAATATTAGATAAATCTTTCAAATTGTATGCTTGATGGCAAAATTACCATAAAAAACATTTTTTTATATTGGGATTAAAATTAATAAATAGTTTGTCTAGTATTTAATTTAGAAACAAATTTTGAAAATTTGATTGGCAATACAGACGGACTTAAAAATCTATCTTTTCAAATAATTTTTTTATTCATTTACTTAAAAACTGTGACACATCTTATAGAGCTAACAAAAATAATTATATACATGTATCGTGATTATCTTTAAATGATGAGTATAACCAAAGATTTAGAAAAAAAACATTTTCGAAGATCAAAAATGATAAAGTTTGGTAATTTTGATGAAATTAATTTTACAAAATAGTTTTTACTTTAATTAAATTTTAGTTTTTTCCATTATTGTTATAAGAATATTTAGCTTATATTCTTAATCTTACTAATAAATCAAAAAGAGTCTGCATGAGATGATTAAAAAAAAGTAATTCCTATAAGTTATGAATTCATAAAATTTTATCAAATGCTGAGGTATGAAAATTTAAACAAACTATTGTTACGTATCTCTATGTTAAAATAGAATATTATTTTTATATATTCAATGAAAATTAATTCATTGTCTTGACTATTTGAAGTAAAAAAGAAATTAGATCTGAGGCCCATTTATCTTAAACTGTCTCAAGAGATAAAAAATACCTTTTAAACTAGTGTCCAGAATTTATTGAAAAACGCTGATTTATAAATTTTTTAATTGAAAATTTAAAGTTTAACATCAAAAATATCTAAAGAGATAATTTTTTTGTTGAACCTAGTTTTAAAATTTAGCACAAAGTTATTCCAAAAAACTCAAATTGCATTAAAAATTAATTAATTGACTTTAAAAAAAATTTATTTTATGTAGGCTTTGACTTTAATTAGTTAAATAATATTCGTAACTTTATAAATAAAATTTGAGTCATTGCAATAAAATTAATTTTTTGCCATTTGTTTCATTAACCAAAATTTTAAGGCTATTTAAAAATTCTAAACACTTTAATAGTTGACTTTAATTTTTGATAATATCTACAAGAAACAAGTTTTAAAAAAAAAGGTTCTTCAGGTTATTTTTATCATATTAAGCTAAAATAAACAAACGATCCTCGAGGCTCATCAATAAAGTATCGCCAATGCTCAATCAACCAATGTTAAGCGCTCAAAATTCAACTTTTTTACATTTTATATTTTTTAAAATTTTGCAATAAGCTTATGACATAAATGACTGTATATTAAACCATTTTTAAAATTTGATTTAGCTCTGGCCTCTGAGCAAGTGTCATTTTTATTGCTTCAATTGCCATATCATGGTTTTTGATTAAAATTTCCTTTTATTTTTAGACCATTTTGCCTTAAAGATCTATTATACCATATTTAAACAATTGGTAGACTTTCAATTCAGTTAAAAAAATAAAAAAAATGAGTGGTACAATGCGCAGCAGTATAAACCAGGACCTCCTAACCACATCTTCTATTATTTCGGATGGTCTTTATAATGAATTTAACTCTTTAAATTTTGAAAATATTCACTCATCGGTGCCTTTGGAATATCGACAGCAAGATCCTAGCAGCGAGATAGAGAATGCCATCCTAAAATCGACTAAGCCAATTAATGTAAATGACCAAGACGAGGAAATATCTGTGAATGGCGAGCGGGGCCTATGGATCAACAAAGCAGAGTCATTGAACTGGAAAGGACCGTTACCGCTGAATAGCTACCCCATAAATGACGACCCCGAACCAGAAATAATTAAGAAAACAAGTAACCAAAAAGTCGAGTATGTACAAGAGTTGGCGATCAGATACTTGAGGCCTCCGACTCCTCCAGCTCCAGGAGATATAATCATTAACAAAGGTCCCAATCAAGTTGCGCCACCGGCACCTCCAATCATCATCAGACAGCAGCCTCCAAGGGCCAGCACGCCCGAGCCACTTGTAATTCGAGAGACTCCACCAGCTCCTCCACCTCAACTTGGCAAAAAAATAATCACCATTGGAGGAAAAAAACTGCCCCCACCACCCAGAAAAGTTATCATAGAACGTCTTGCTCCAATTCCAGCTAAACCACAGTCAGTTATTATTGAACGCTGGCTTCCTTTTCCTCAGCAAAAACGAAAAGTTATTTTTAACAAAACAAATCACACTGATTCAATGCAAATTAAGCCCAAAAATATGATAATACAATGGGAACCACCACAAGTTCATATCAAAAAAGAATTTCAATATCTAGGTATAGTAAAAGCTAATCCAACTGAATATGTCAAAAGGTATGGAAATACCCTTATTGAGCCGAATAATTTGCCAAAGTTTGTTGTTGAAATACAACCACCTGAAGGAATGACTTTGGCATCTCAAGACAAAAGACAACTTTTGTATGAACTTGAAGGAGACATTGAAGCATTGAAATATGTTGATTTAGACAAAGAAGGCCTAAGTGAATATAAAAAGTATGTAAATAAAAATTTTGGACATCCTTGGAACAAAAGTGTTGAGCAAACAAGACCTATTGAATCTGATGAATATGAAATTTACCAAGCAAAATTGGTTAATAATCAAGTAGATGCAAACAATATTCACATTTCATATGGAAGTGTTGCTGAAAAACAAATTAAATCAGGTCAGAAGAATCCAGTAATCTCGCCACTTGGAAAATCTGCTAATTCAGTGGATTCAGAGTCAATTGAGACTTTACTTGAGTATTTGTTCAAGTCAGCTGACATGGCTAAGAATGGAAAGATAAGTGTGGCTGAAGCTGAGAAACTATTGCTTAAATTAAACAGTCGCTTGGACAAACAATTTAACGAAGGCCACGTAAAATCCTTTTTTAATGACATGGCAATCGGCAAAGATGGACTGGTTGATTTACAAGATTTTAAAAATGCATTTTTAAATTTAATTTCTATATCATAACTTTTAGGAAAAGTATAAATTAAATCAATTATTTTATTCATAAACATAAAATTTCAAAAAAAAAAAGGAGCTTTAAAATTCTTTTTGACATAGAGAAATTTTGTTTCTCTTTAATATTGTTACCAAATAAAAAAAAACATTCTATAATATTGTTAGTCTATAGTTCAGGATTTTACTTTTATTTTTCTGTCTTATTTTCACCACAAAGAAAAATAAATTAATTTAAAACTTTAAATAAAGTAAAAGGTATCAATGAATAAAATTGACATTTCGAAATTCTATTTTAAAATTTAACATTTCTAAAAATATTTTTAGACTAAATGAGTAATAATCTTTAATTTTTAAATTTATTAAAAAGTTTGTATGTTTTATTTAATAAACATGTTACTAAGTCTATTATTTAATCAAAAAATAAACCAAATAGAAACTTTTGATTGAGTTTTTTTTGAGCCTCAAAAGAATGAAAGCTTCATGAAATCTTGAACAAAATATTTTTTAATAAGATTTTAAATTTAATTAAAATTTTTTGATTATTTTAAACATCAACATTTTAACTGAATTCTCAGGATAAGCAAATCTTATGAATAAAAATAACAACATAAATTCAGATGACTATTTTTAACCTATTGATCTAAAAATTCTAAATAATATCAAAGTATTTAATATTTTTATCCAAAATAAATTTTACCTCAAGTTCAAATTGATTTTTGAATTTTTTTATTTATTCATTACTTGAGTTAAAAATATATTTCTAGGTCACAAATAAAATATCGTCTCTTTAAACGAGTTGTTTTGATATCACATTTTAGATAAGATATGTTGAAAAAACATTAATTAATTCCAAAAATTTTGAATTTATTTTAAATCGGATTTTGAAATTTTTATTTAAATAAATTTAGCAATTAATTAGGCTTGATAGCGTTTTTAAAGAATTAAATTATGAATTAGTTTAATTAGTAAAATTCAATATTTAGTAATTTTTAAACTTTGAAAATTTTTTAACATACTTGAAAAAATCGTTTTATTTAATTAAAAAATGTTAAATATGTTATTAGTAAGTTAAGAGTTGAGTTAATTTTGAAATTCATTGATAATTCTGATACTATTTCAAAACAAAATATTTGTCTTGACTAACTATTTTAGAAAATTAGAAATATTCAGAGAACTTTTTTTCTAACTTTTTAACTCATTTAACAAAAAAATATTTATAATTATCATTAAATCAACATATTTTATCCAGTTTAAAAGAAAACATGAATGAGAACTTTGATTCAAAACAAGAAGGAAGAGAAATTAAGACTGATGATTTCAAGTCAGAGTTGAACTATTTGAAAGATAGAATTACTGTAAGTAATTTAATTTTTTTAATTAATTATTTAATTAAATCATTTTTTTAATTAAAAAATAAAATAGATTTTTTTTTTCTAAGCAATGAATCATTGTAATCTTAAAAAAATGCCATTCGAAATGAGAAACTTTTCCATCAGTTTTCATAATTACGAAATACTTTATTTTAAAAGTTTTACCTGTTTGAAATCAAATTAAACTTATTGTCTTATTGAATCAAGTTACTAAAGTGAAAGTAAATATTCCATTACTAAAATTAACTCAATTATTATAAAATAACACATCTAATATTCAATTTATTCAAAAATTCATATAAAATAATTATTCTTATTCATCTCATCATTAAGTCTCATCATTAAACTATTATGAAATTTTTACAGATGATAAATTTTTAAAGAATATTATTAATTTTAGTGCACTATTTAAGTAAAGTAAATAAACTTATACCAATACTCAAATTTGGAGAGTTTTGTTAAAAATAATGATTGAAAACATCACTTTTAAGCAACATAATCTTGATTCAAGTATCAATATTGATCGCCGACAAACGATTAATTTTTTAGTAGATAAAATTACGGTAAGTACTTGATCGCACTTGTTTGAGGTTTAAATTTAGTTGGTAATTTAATTTTTTTTTGCCAAATTCAAATAGGTCTGAATAAAAATTTCTGAAAATTGATTCAATAAATTGATAAAATTAAAGACTAGGCTTAATATGTATTCGTAAAAATTTTTAAATTTTTTAAATATATTTTAATTTTATTTTAAGAAATTCAAGCATCAAATCATTGAGGAAATAGGTGAAAAAAGTGAACAACTTAAAGATGAAATTGAAAATATACTCAATAAGAATCAATATCAATTTACTGGCACAGATATATCATTGGCCCAATCGGTCAAGTAAGCTATTTTCTTTATTTAAATTATATTTAATATTTTGGACAAAGAATAAAACATGGTTCTGGCATAAAAGAAAAAGTTTTCGTCCATCGGGAATCGCTGCTTACTGAACTTTTCAAAATAAGTCATATCAAAACCTTCAGGCACATTTTCATTTCCATATTGATAATAATATGTGCTCAAATACTCATCTACGACTACACTACATACGGAAAGTAATTGTTTAAAATTTTTTGTTGGTCATAACTTGGTACATATTTATTAATAAAGGATAAATCTTGATTTTGACTTATTTTGGTGGAGCTTTAAAGGTTTTCAAGCCACAATGGTATTCTACTGGCTACCAATGCAATTAGCTGGCTTATTTCTAGTCTATTTCTTTTTCAAATTATGGGCGCTTAGAAGACACCAAACACAGTCTTTTTTAATGGATGCACTATTCTTGTGTCTTTTTATTGTTTACTTTTTATTAATGATAGTTGTTCCCCTGTATAATATTTACTCAGTTTCAGTGGCTTGTCGGATTGTTATTCTGCTTGAACAAGTATTGGAAACTCGGATAAACTGCTAAGTTGAAGTTTATGAACAAATTTTAATGATAATAATCAAAAAATTTTTTTAAAAAATGAATTTAAATATTTTTTGATTATAATAATTGATGAAGAGACATATTCACTTAGAAGATAAACAATTCATATTTGACTTTTTAGCCAAGTATTGTACCAAATTTTGCATCAAATATAAATCTATTAAATATTTTTCAATCATGATCATTAAAATTTGATTATAAAATTATATTCAAATTTAAAATAAGATAAATTTGTTCATATTTATTTACCATAAGGTTCGAATTCTTATGAAAAGCTATGCTTTTGTAAGAAGCAATATCACAAGCGTATTAAATCACGCTATTTATAGCAACAAAAGTGAGATTTTTTACCTTGATTTATCTGAACTAAATTAAAATTGATATTTGGTAAGATGACAGTGAGAGGCCCAAGAGTTCGGGATGCCCGCAATTTTCCAAATATCTGTATTTTATGTTCGCACCAACTTTGGTCTACAGAAACGAGTATCCAAGGTAAGGCAAATCAAAACTTGTTTAATTAATTTAATAATCACTAATTCATTTTTAAGAACCAAAAAAGTAAATTGGAGTAAAGTATTCATTTACTTCACCGAAATAGTAGGCGTCATAATTTACACATATTGTCTTTTTGATCGATTTTGCGTTCCAGTTTTCAACAAAGTTGTGGTAAAAGATCTAGATTTTAAATCATACCTCTATTTGATTTCGATCAGCATATTACCTGGAGCATTAATACAAATGATGAGTAATAAAATTTAAATATAGTGATTATTAACAATTTAACTTGTTTTCACTAGTCTTTTTTTCTTTTTTGCACAGCTGGCATAATGTAAGCCTTTACCACTTTGGAAAGGAGATTTTAAAAATAAAAAAAAAATATTAAGGCATGGGCTGAAATGCTCCGTTTTGGTGACAGACAATTTTACCTAGATTGGTGGAATTCTTGTTCATTTAACACTTATTACAGAACTTGGAACACATTGGTACAGGATTGGCTGTACAGTTATATCTACATAGATGCAATCAAAGTAATTTTGATATTCAAGATGACATGTAGACTTTTTTTAATGAAAATTAAAAGCTTCTGGGCAAAAAAAATAAAGCTTTATCACAATTTTTAGTAATTTTTATTAGTTCAATATTTCATGAGCATATTTTGTCATTTATCTTCGGCTTCTTCTATCCCATAATGTTTTTCCTCTTTTCCGGATTCGGATGTAAGTAGCAAATTGTGAACCAGTTGATTGTATATTAAAAAATCAATCTTAAGTCATATGTTTGTTCATACCCAGAGGAAACAATGCAGCTTGGAATGTATTTGTGTGGATTAGTTTATTTACTGGCATTGGTATCCAGGTTTGCTTATTCAGTATTGAATGGAATGCAAGAAAACAATGTCCTCAAATTATTGTAGGCGAAAAATTAAAAAAGATAATTTTTGATTGTTTCTTTTAAGGATTCCGTACTGGATTATTTCATACCCAGATCAATTATGTGTTCAATTAACTAATTTTTTAAATTTTTTATAATTATTCAAAGAGCTTATACAATTAAAGAAATTTTATTCAAATTGAGAAATTTGTTATTTTACGGATGTTTATCCAGATTAATTTATGTTAAACAATTTTTTCTAAAAGTTATTTAAAATAAAATTTTAATTTATTGAAAAAAAATGACTCTAAAGATTAGCTAAAGAAAATTTTTATCAAATTTAATCAAATTCACAAAATGTTTTACTTAACCTAAGGACTTAAAAAAGTTGAAATAAAAACAACATTATCAACATTTAAAGTAGCGTGCATCCATTTATCTGGAAAATAGATCACGTCAAGAGGATTTAAAATGCATTCAAGAGGCTTTTTGGCCAATGGAAGTTTGGGATACTCTTCTAGAAACCAATGTAAAGTAGATTTGTCGGGGTCAAAACTTATGGCTTGGTCTGGTTTATACAAGAACCATCTCTTTCGGCCGACAAGTGTTTCGGCAAAAACAGGCCCATGGAAGTGAAAAGGAACGCCAGTATAGAATCTGGCTATTCCAAAACTGTAAGCATGTGTGTGTCCTGGCAGTTCATATATTGGTTTTTGATACAAATCCAGCAAAGACTTCCATTCAGTAAAATTATTTTCGCCAAAAAAATACCATGTCTCATTTCCATATTGAATCTCTGGGCGATTTTTCTCCTTATCAAATGGTAATATGTAATTTTCCAAATAAGTAGAAAGTTTCATGGAATATCGTTTGTATGAATAGGTGTTTGCCGAACTTACGGTAACATGTTTGTCACCAAATTCTTTTTTTAAATTGTCTAGTTGGCATTTTTGCTGAAAGTGTCTATTTTTGGACCTTTCTTGTTCTGAAAAACGAAATATGACCGGAGAACGATAAGCATAATTGTCTAAGAATTCTTTTTGTGATATTGGTTCAGTTAATACTGGTATATTGCATGGTCCACTTTCGATCTTGGAAATGTAATCACTAGATTTGGCGCATTCTTCTGAAGTGGATATAAAACAACTAACAATCAAATATTGCCAATAAAATAAGATAAAAATGTAAAAAAACTTCATTATTTGAACAGTTATACATTGCTTTGTCAAAGAGTTCAATCGAATTTTTGAATCAGCAAAATTTTTATAAATTGGCAAATTTAAGTTAAATTTTGTATTTTATCTTGGTTTATATTTTATCAAATACCAAAAAATAATTTAGAAATACCAAATATGTTTTAGTCGAACATAATTAAATTTTCTAGTACCAAAAAACGTTTTAGTCAGTTTTATTATAAAAAATGTAATTTTTGACATTTTATGAAATTTTATTTAATTATAAAAAAGAAAAAGTATGATTTATTTAAGAAAACTTAATGAAAACTTAAAAAATAAACAAATTAAACTCTTTTTAGTAGTGTTGGATGCGGCCAGACGAATCTGGTCCATTTGGCGGACGGTTTTAGCCGGTCATTTAGCCTATTAGCTTGACGGTCCAATTTTAGGACTATAAAAATACGGCCAAATAAATTTCTAAATGAATCTTTTTATATTTTCTTATTTTTTTATTTTTTAAAAAAACAAAATAACTTTTTTTTAAATCCTTTAAATTTAATTAATTCCGTATTTTTTACCGCTCATATTTTTGTACGATCTTAAAATTGGACCGTCAAGTTAATGACCAGTTGGCCGGCTAAGCGGACACGGTCACGGTTTTAAAAATTTTTGGCCGATGGAGCTGATCTTTAACAATAACATCCGTATTTTTACCTTTTTTATCCTTTGTTTTTCGTTGTGATACTTCTTGTGATGAAAGTGGTTGTTCTAATGAGTCTTAAATTAGTATTAGGTATTGTTAAATTAGTATTTGGTACTTCATAGAATATAAATAGGTACTGAATATAATATTTCAGGTTCTGAGTAAAATACAAACCTTAAAAAATCTAAGAAAAATTTTGTTAATTTTTTTATCTTTTGTAATAACAATAATAAGGGCCTTTTTATCCTCATCAGTTTGAGGTTAGGGGCAAGATGTTGTGCCAGTTCACTCTGGCCTGCGAACCATGGACCTATTTTGACCATATAACTCCAATTTTCTCAAAGTCAAGACAAAACATCCACTCTCTTTCAGCCGACTTTGCCCTCGAAGAGCATTTTGGTAGTTGTTTATTGAATTTGGGTAACATGTCCTGTCCATCTAAGCCTGAATTTTCTAACCATGTTCTCTATTAGTACCGTGCTTGTCATTTTGTAGATTGTACAGCTTTTTAGGTCAAGCCAATTCTCCTTGAACCGACAGCCTTCACCAAGCGCCTCTTGTTAAGCCCATTCAGTCTTTGTCCTTGTAGTCCCCAGGGCTACAAGTAGATCTCTCTGCGCCGTTTAGTGTTGTAAATATGGTTTAAGCCTTGGAATCTTAGTTCTCCAAGTCCAATCCTTCTTTTAACTTATGTATTTGATATCTTTTGTAATGAGACTTCCCAGGTAAACAAATTATTTGCCAACATGTTATCCACAGTTCTATATATTTAAACTTTAGAGTTTTTAGTTTGTTTTTATAGTTTTGAATAAAGCAATTTAAAAAGCAACTATATATATTATTTAATCTGAGTTACAGTCTTCGGTGCGCAACGAAGTCCTGTTACATATCTCTTCTAAAATACGTTTCTTCTTTTTGCCTTCTTATATATGTTAATTTTTAGACCCCATTTCCTTATCGTCCCAACAAACCGCCTAATGCTCTTAGATAATGCTTATATAATATAATGATGATTTATTTAAAGACAATTCGTAAATTTATAATTTATGATTATTTAAAGATTATTCCTTAAAGAATTTAAAAGAAAAAAGCGGAAGCCTATGAAGAATCTTTAAAAAATCTTTATATTTTTTTGGCTGGGAAGTGTGAATAATAGAAAATTGAGCAATAAAAAATAGAAAGAGATTTATGCCAAATGCGACTAAGGCTAGCCTCACTAGCTAAATTGGCTATGAGTTAATTTCTCTGTAAAAACTGAACTTTAAAAATTGGTCAAATGGTATGCGAATTACCGATGTTAATTCTAAAATTCTCAAGAATTATGCATCAAATAATAAGTGATAAAAGCTGAATTATCATTTCTGTCACTTGAAGACAATGATGGATAGCAAAAAAGGTCTTAGGACACATAGTCTTAACAGATGGTATAGAAATTGGTTTTTTAACTTAACTCTGCTTTGCTTTTTCAATAAGAGTATTAATGCGAATGTATTTTTGAATTTTTACATTTATTTAATTTATTAATTTTTTTGATAATTTTATTCTAAAAATATTTCGAATATCAGCTTTAAAAATTTAGATACTCATTCTTAGAGGCAAAAAATAAAGCCTATATTTAACATTTCTAATTTTAGTATTGTGTAAAGTAAATATCAACTTTAAATTGATAGAAACTTCAAAAAAGTTTCTGCAAAATGATGTCAACTAAAGCTAGCGAACAAGCTGCCAAAAAGCTTGGCATCATGATGACATCTCGTTCATCGGTCAATGGCCAATCAGCCAAACGCTTGGTCATTAAAAACCTGAAAAGTTTTTTTTATAATTAAAAATAAAATAAAAATGTATCTTTAATTAAAAAAAAAGTGGTGCCACGAAGTGAAGAAGACAGTTTTTCACGCCTTTGGAAAAACATAGATGAAGCGGTTAGAGCTATTCATGAAAGCCGGCCAGTAGCCATTAGTCTTGAGATGCTTTACCAAAGTGTCGAGAATCTCTGTGCTGAAAAAAAGAGCAGCAGTTTGTATTCATCTTTAAAGCAGATATGCGATGACCACATTCAGCGCGAACTTCCAAAGCTTACCTTATATCCTTTAAAAATTTTTCTTTAAAAATAATCTTTTTTAGTTTATTAATTATTTAATCCTTAACTAATTAATTACGGAAATGAATAATCAAATAGAGTACTTGAAACTGCTAAATCGCCACTGGCAAGAACACTGCGCTCACATGGTAATGATTTGTCAAATTTTTTTGCCTCTTGACCGTGGGTATGTGCTCAACAACCCGCTAATTTTATCAATTTGGGACCTTGGACTAGATCTATTTAAAAATCATATCGTAATGAACAAAGTTGTCCAAACCAGATGCATATCCGGCATTCTGTCACTAATAGATAGTGAGCGAGCTGGAGAGCTAATCGACCGTACTCTTGTAAAAAATCTCTTGACCATGTTGTACAAATTACAAGTAAAAAAAACAAATAGAATTATTTATTAAGAATTTTTAAATTTTTATTTTTTAAAAGCTCTATCAGACCATCTTTGAAAGTGAGTTTGTCAAAGCCAGTGACAAATTATACTCAATTGAAGGAGAAACTTTGCTCCAGTCCTGTGATATACCAGAATACTTGAAGCATGTTGAAAAGCGGCTGAATGAGGAGAATAACCGCTTGCTGCATTATCTGCATCCATCCACTAAGCATTTGTTGATTCACTGTGTGGAAAAAAACTTGATCGGTGACCACGTAAACACGATCTTGCAGAAAGGCTTCGACAATTTAATGGAGGATCATCGACTAGATGATTTGAAGCTGTTGTACAATTTGTTGAGTCGCTTTACCAATGGTATTGATCAATTGAAAACTTATTTCAGTCAGTATATAAAAAAAAGAGGTCGTGATATTGTCATTAATCCGGAAAAGGACAATGTAATGATCCAAGAGTTGCTTGACTTTAAGGAAAGACTGGACGCCATCAACGAATGTTGGAATAATAATGAAAAATTTACCCATGCACTTAAGGATTCATTTGAGCATTTTATCAATCAGCGGTCAAATAAACCCGCTGAATTGATAGGTAAAATATTTTTGGAAAATTTTTTAAAGTTTTATTTATTTTCCCCATAAAAAGCTAAATTCATTGATAATAAACTAAAAGCCGGCAATAAAGAGGCTACTGAAGAAGAGTTGGATAAAATACTGGACAAGATTATGGTCTTGTTTAGATTTATTCATGGAAAAGATGTCTTTGAGGCTTTCTACAAGAAAGATTTGGCAAAGAGGCTGCTTTTCGCCAAGAGTGCTTCGGTTGATGCCGAAAAAAGCATGCTTTCTAAATTAAAACAAGAATGTGGTGGTGTTTTTACCTTTAAACTTGAGGGAATGTTCAAAGACATGGAACTATCCAAAGACATTATGGCAGCATTTGAACAAGTATACTCTTTTTGGAACATAATTTTTTTACTAATTAAGCTTTAAAAATATTTCCAAGCAATTGCAAGTAAAAACATCAATTAGTCTAGTTGTAAATGTGCTCACTTTGACTCATTGGCCAAGCTATCCAATTTCCACCATAATTCTACCCACTGAAGTAATTTTTTTATTAATTTTAAAAAATTTATTTAAATTATTTTTATTTAGATGTCTCAACTGCAGGATAAATTTTCTGAATTTTACAAAAAAAAATATTCTGGTCGTAATCTGCAATGGCAACCTTCTCTAGGTTACTGCCTAATCAAGGGGCATATTTCGCCCGGAGTAAAATTTTACAAAAATTAATTACTAAATATTATAAATATTAAAAAATAAAGAATATAAAAGAATTCCATGTTTCGCTTTATCAAGGCTTGATATTGCTCCTCTTTAACAAAAAAGATGAGTTGGCTTATGAAGAGATTGAAGAGTCAACAAAAATAGAAGAGACTGAGCTAAAGCGTACATTGCAGTCACTGGCGTGTGGTAAAGTTCCAATATTAACCAAAAGCTCAAAAGTATAAACTTAGATAAATTAAAATTAAATATTATCTCTAAAAATTTTCTTAAACAAGGGTGTTGACATACATCAAGATGACAATTTTACATTCAACAAAAATTTCACTCATAAACTTTACAGAATTAAAATAAATCAAGTTCAATTAAAAGAAACGGTATTAATTACATAACTTAATTGTCTTGCTTTTAATATTTGGCTTATTTAGCAAGAGGAGAATCAGGCAACTAATGAAAAAGTTTTCCAGGACAGACAGTATCAGGTAGACGCAGCGATTGTTCGAATTATGAAAATGCGCAAATCGTTGCAGCACAATCTTTTAGTCTCTGAAGTAGTTGGTCAATTAAAATTCTCAATTAAACCAGCCGATATTAAAAAAAGAATTGAAAGCTTAATTGAGCGGGATTATCTAGCCAGAGATGACCAAAATCCCAATCAGTACAATTACCTTGCATAAAATACAAAAAATTTTATCAACTTAGTATTTATTGTCTAAAAATATTTAATAAATTAAATATTATTTAAGGAAGTTTGATTTCTAATTAAGAATTGTAAAATAATGACCTGATTGGAATTAATATCAATTTTTTTGACTAATTTATAATAAATATATTAGATTTAAATTAATCAAACATTATATATTCAAATTATTATTAGATACTAACATTAAACTAATAAATATTTAATGAATCGACTTCGATGAGGAAATCTTTTAAAAAAAGAAATTCTAGAATCTCAATCATAGACCAAGATATTTTATGACAAAAAATTAACAATATCCTTTGTAATTTTTTTTTTTTTTTATTTCCTTATTCACTCCTTGTGGAGCATAGGGTCATTACTTTTGATTTCCACTTAAGTCGATCTTTTGCCTTCACCCTTGCTTCTCCCCATGTCATTCCCATTTCGGTGAGCTCTTTCGTGATTTTTGACCTTACGTCGCCCTTGCGGTGTCCATTGAAGGGCCCTTTTTGGTATACGTGTATCTTTCATTCTAAGTACATATCCGAGCCATCGAAGCCTTTTGTTCTTGATGCATTGACTTAATGGCTCTGATTTTGTCATTCTGTATAGGTCAGCATTCGACAGTATCTCAGGCCAGTGTATCCCGAGAATCCTCCGCAGGCTTCCAGTGTGGAAGGTGTTAAGGCTTTTTCTGTCAGATTCACTCATCCCCCAACATTCACTTCCGTACATCAATGTTGCTTTTACTACACTGTTGTATAGTTTAAGTTTTGTTTCCTTGCTGTAGCTTTTTGATTTCCATGCTTGTCGGAGTCTAGCAAAGGCACTCTTTGCTTTAGCAAGTCTATTCTAAATGTCTCTGTGTGTTACCAAAGTTGTACTGATAGTGCTACCTAGGTATGTGAATTCATTTACACACTCGATTTGTGTACCATCGATGGTGATCGGGATATCTAATTTGGTGTTTATGCACATTACTTTCGTTTTGGCTCCATTAACTTCGAGTCCGGTTGGTTTAGCGTTGTTCGCCAAGTCTTGCGTCTTCATATGCATATCTGCTTCTGTACTAGATATTAGCACCCGATCGTCCGCAAAGTCTAAGTCTTCAAGTTTTGCAGTTGATTCCCATTGAATACCTCTCGCACTAACAATTGTTTTCTTCATGACATAGTCAATCAATATTAGGAAAAGTGTCGGAGAGAGAACGCACCTTTGTCTGACTCTTGTACACACTTTGAAACTCTCAGATTTCCCTCTTTCCAGAATCACGCTACACGCGAAATTCTCGTAGAAGAGTTATATCAAGTTAACTATCTTCTGTGGTAGGCCATATGATCTTAATAAAGCCCACAAGGTTTCTCTGTGTATGCTATCAAAGGCTTTCTTGAAGTCAATGAAGTTTAGATACAGGGCGCTATTCCATTCTAGACTTTGTTCTATCATGTTCCTAAGTGAAAATATCTGGTCTATGCATCCTCTCCCCCTCCTAAAACCTGCTTGTTCTTCTCTAAGTATAACATCTAAGGAGTTCCTGATTCTTTCCAGTATTATGCTGCATAACGCCTTGCTTACTATTGGTAGCAGTGTTATTCCTCGCCAATTGTCACATATCATTTTGTTACCTTTCTTTGGGAGTCTGACTATTAGGCCTTTTGAGCAGTCTTCTGGTATGATTTCTTGTCGCCATATCTTGCTGAAGAGGTCATGCAATATCCCTATTGTCATCCTACCATCAGCTTTTAACATTTCTGCTGTGAGTCCGTCAATGCCCGGGGCTTTCCGGTTCTTCAGAGCCTTTATCGCAGCTTCTATTTCATTTAGGCTCGGCACTGCGGTGTTAATTTCGAGGTCAGTGCTAGCTGCTTCTGGTCTTAAAGACTCTAAAGGTTCTGGTCTATTTAGAACTTCTCTAAAGTGCTCAACCCATCTTTGCCCTTGCTCTTTTTCGGTTGTTAGGATATGACCTTCTTTGATCCTTTGTAATTGGTATTGTGAATTTCAAAAACAAACAGAACAAAAATTCTTCCTTTTTTGATAAATAAAAATTTATTAAAATAAAATATATCTAAAAAAATACTGTGCAAAATACCATGTTGCATCTTTTTTACCAAAAATAATTTTTCAGATGTAGATAAAAGACAAAAAAAATGCATCAATAAAACTTAATTTGGTCATTGATTTTGTTTAGCTAAAAAAAAGAAAATAAGGTTTTTATTTTTGGTAAAAAAGATTCAACAAAGTATGATTCACAATACCTTTGTAACTTAACCTTTAAATATAATAATAAATTTTAAATTCTATTTACAAATAAAAAATGATTTGAGATAATACCAGATTAAAAAGAATATTGGTTCTTACTTTAAATAGTTTGAATTTAAGGTCAGAATTATTTTAGACACAATCATCGAACCATAATAGCAGATAGATAAGCCAATTAAAGCAAATTTTCTATCATTTGGTTACTTAAGCTAAATAAACAAGTTAAGTATTAAAAGTTAATATTGGAAACTTAACGGTGAAAAAGTTAGAAAAAACAAGATGAGTGATAGAAAAGAAAATTGTAGCATTAAAAAAGCAAAAAATGGTGCCATTAGATCTTGAAATTCTTTCAAATAATTTGCCAAAAACCCATTAGAGTTTCGAATGCTAAAAATGTAAAAATGAAAATGGTAAACTTTAGAAAATAATTTCACAAAGAATATCTTTATTATTATTATTATAAAAAAAGCTACAGCAAGACTAGCTTGCGGAGGCGGCCTACATGAGGGGTCGCCTATGGTAGCTCGTTGCAGATAATGAGATAAAAGACTGATAGAAATATACAATAAGAATTTTAGAGTTAAAGGAGTTAGTTAATTTTTACAAGAATAAAAAAAAGAAAAAACTTCAACTAAAAATATTGTAAAATTGGTGAAGCAGAAGTGGATTTTTTATTTTTTTCATTTTTTATTATTCTTAAGATAATTTTAACTTTTTTGTTAATTTAGTTTTTATTTATTACTAGTGAAATTTAAATTTTTTTAGATAAAATAAATTATTAAAAAAGAAATAAAAAATAAAATAATCCTAAAAGAATGAGAATATTTAAGAACTGATATAAAGTGAATAAACTTTTTAAATAATTCTTTATTGAAAATCGCTTATAGAAAATATTTAAAATTTATGCTTGGCAAAATAAAAAAAAAATTTTAAAATTATAAATTTTCAATAATGAGTGATAATCTTAAAGATGATAGTTTAGAAACCTTGAAGGACAAACGAGAACAATTCGGAAATCGGTTTTTAACAAATGATAAAAATGTTTTTGACTTTAATGCTTGGTAGATTTAAAAGATAAATTTTTTAATTTAAATTTTTATCTGTTTCATGTTCAGGGATAATGTTGAATGGGACGAGGAGCTTTTGAATCAAGCTAATGAAAAGATAAAAAGCAATTCAAGTATTTTAATGCCTACCGACAAAGCTAGTATGTAAAAGATACCATGAAATTAGTTTTTTAAATTAAATATTTTATCATCTAGAACAGTTTGAAGATAATGCCGATGGTTATTGGGATAAATTTTATTCAATTCACGACAATAAATTTTTCAAAGACCGAAATTGGTTATTTACTGAATTTCCTGAACTTTTGGGAAATTTTGATACTTCAAAAAATGAAAAATTCAGCATATTCGAAGTTGGCTGTGGGGTTGGTAATACAATTTTTCCAATAGTTCGATCAAATAAGTACTAAAAAAAATATATAAATTATATAAGCTAATAACTAATTGAAGTAATTCAAATGTGTACGTATATGGATGTGATTTTTCTTCATCTGCCATAGACATACTAAAAAACACGCCAGAATACGATGAAACCAAGTGTAAAGCATTCGTCTGTGATATTACCAATATTGATAAATCTGACTTTCCTATCGAACAGGGTACTCTTGACATAATTGTGATGATATTTGTTTTGAGTGCTATTAAACCTGAAAAGTAGTTGATATTTTTAATTATTATAATTTTTTTGAATAATAATTAATAGACAGCTTCAAACAGTACAAAATTTGACGAAACTCTTGAAACCAGGAGGAAAAATCTTGTTCAGAGACTATGGCTTATACGATTTGGCACAATTAAGATTTAAGCCTGGTCAGTGTTTGGAAAAGAACTTTTATGTTCGTGGAGACGGAACTTTTGTCAAATTTTTCACTCAAGGTTTTTGTTTATTAAGAATTTGTAATTAATTAATAAATGAATTTTTAGATGATGTAGACAAGCTTTTTACTGAATCAGGCCTAATAAAAGAACAAAATATCGCTGATAAAAGACTACAAATCAACCGAGGAAAACAGCTAAAAATGTATCGGGTTTGGATTCAAGCAAAATATCAAAAATCAAAAGAATAATTAAAATTTATTTAACAAATAAAATAATTTTAAAAAAATATCTTAAACTCTCACATTATTAATTACTAATTAAGATAAGACTTTTTAAAGGGGTTTTTATAGCTTGATTGATATTAGCTATTAAAGGAAGTACCATTAACAAACTGCATGGATATCTACATTTATCATCGAATATCAATTTTTTTATAATCAATATAATAAATATTTAATTTAATTGTAGTTGTAGTTCCTGCTGCAATACCTAACATGAAAAGTCTTTTAGTCACTCACCATCATTAGGTATAATCATCATAATTATTTTTGGTAACGAAAATTGAACTTGGAAAAAGGAGTTAAATTGGTAAATTGGAAGCTCGATTTCGATGCATAACAGGAAAACTTAAGTAAAAAAATCGGCTGTACATTCACTTGTTTCTCATTCTCTCAGATAATAACTTTAAATTTTTAAAACATTTTATTGTATTTGAACTTTTTTAGTTTAAATATATGAAATTTAAAATAGTAAATATAATTAGAATACAAAATTATAAAATTAGTAAAATAACGATTAAATTAAAATTTATTTATTAATTCAACTTATGGAAAACTAATTGGGAACTAATTGATTTAGAAGCTGTCTCGCTTCCATATTCTGATCTCTCCATTTTTATCACCACTTACCAATGTATTTGGATCTTTTAACTCAAGGCATAAAACAAAATCTGAATGACCAAAAAGTGTCTGAATACATTTAAAATATCTTAAATTCCAAATTTTGATTGTTTTATCTCCACTTCCACTTGCAAGACAATCTTTATCTACCATTTTTAGGCAATAAACAAAATCAACATGACCATTTAGAGTGAAAACACATGAAGAATCCTTCCAATTCCATATTTTAATACTTCTATCTGCGCTTCCGCTTGCCAATAAGTTTTGGTCAATAGCTTGAAGACAGAGTATTCGATCATCATGTCCATTGAGTGTTTCAATGCAAACATTAGCGACAAGATTCCAAATTTTAATAGTTTTGTCCGCACTTCCACTAGCCAGAGTTTCTTGATCGATTAACTGGAGACAGTACACGTAATCACGATGACCATCAAATGTTCTAATGCATTTTTTCTTGTCCAAGTCCCAAATATTTATTTTTTTGTCTCCGCTTCCACTCGCTAGCAAATTTTTACTTATCATTTCTAGACAAAATACCCATTCTTTATGACCATGTAGAATGTGGACACATTGTTTCTCTTTCCATTTCCAAATTTTTATCGAATTATCAAAGCTTCCACTTACTATTGTCTCATCATCAATTAACTTAAGACATTTTATCCGTGTTTTTGTACTGTTCTTAATAGTTTGATTACATTTAAAACTTTTTAAATCCCAAATTATTATTGTTTCATCAAAATTTCCGCTAGCAATCAAATCTTGATTAATTAGTTCAAGGCATAAAATTTCAGAATGTTTAGTTGGTAATATTTTGGCACATTTAAAAAAATGTTTTAAATCTCTAAATTACTAAATATAGAAAATAAAATTTTTAAAGATAATTATCTAACTTATGAAAAAAAAGCTTCTTCTGCAAAGTTGAATCAAACCTGGCTATGAGTGCTGGATTTTTGGTCAAGTGACTATTTACATTTGACAAAACATCTAAAATATCACATTTGATATTTAAGCTTATATTTTTACACAATGTTTGAATAAATAGGGACCCCTCTTTATTGATATTTTTTTTATAGTCACTAGTGCTTGCATAACTAATTAAAGTATCAGCTCTCGAATTATTTAATTGGAAAAAATCATTTGGAACAAGTTTTGTCTTGGAACTACCATTGCAAGCATCGATAAAAAAAAGCTTCGGTTTGCTAGATAAACAATTTGTTCTTGTCAATAGGTCGACAATTTCATTTATTACAATTATTTTCCCTTCCCTGTCAGTAAAGCATTCCAGATCTCCACCGGTGCCAAAAAAGCAAACTAAACAAGAATAATCTGCCAAATTAGGATCAATTGTCTGAAATATTTTAGCTTGTATTTCATCCGATGTTAGATCTAACAAAATATCGACCACAAAATTCAGATTACCAAATGTTCTGTTGATTAAACCAATGTCTTTTTGGATGTAGTTAAGCTGCGATTCTCTATCAAATCTACCATCCACAAAAACCAAAACTTTGCCTGGATCAAGAAAATTTATTTCATATATGCCGGACATTGTAAGTTTAAATTTTTTGTTTCTTTTGGCTATTTGAAAAATATAAGTTTAAAAAAAAACAATAAAACTGAAGTTATCTTATATTTTAAGTTAAGCAAAAATAAAAATTAAATTGTTTTATTAAAGTTATTTTATCATGTTAAGTTTTCATCAAGCAATTTTTGAATTTTTAATTTTTTGATCTAATTTAAGAGTCTGATAAAAATTTTATGATAAGTTTTTTTAGTTATTTTTGAATGAAAAAAATATAAAATATTTCATAATTATTTATTGAAATTTTAATTAATCTTCGATTAAAAAGTCTTTAATTTCATTTTTCATATTATTCCTTTTAAAAGTAAAATAAGTTTAGAAAAAATTTATATTTAAATAAATGTTTATAAAAGGAGCAAAAAAGATTTGTGGAGCACTTTGGAGAGGTTTTTAATAGACTAGAACATAAAAAGACGATACACTCTGAACTCGCTAGCAGCGACTTTGATATTGACACTGAAATACCAAGCGTAAAAAATTCAGGCTGAGGTAAAGGCTCTGGAAAAGAGTAAACTGCCGGGTATTGATGCCGTTGTGCTAAAAGCTAATGAAAAATATACATTTGGAATATTAAATGATCACTTCAGCAGGATGAGACGTGAATTAGAGAGGAACAACACTGCTACCAATAGCGAAACAATTTTGGGAAGAATTAAAGGTGCTTTAGACTCAACGCTTAGAGAAGAGCAAGAAGGATTTAGAAGAATAAGAGGATGTATTGACCAGATATTTACATTGAGGAAAATCATAGAACAAACTCTGGAATCGAATAGCCCATTAATCTTAACCTTTGCCGACTTCAAGAAGTCTTTGATAGAATACACAGACCTAACCCCTTTGAGTTATGCTTGAATCTTATGGCATACCACAAAAGATTGTTAACTTGATAAACTTTCCAATGAGAATTTCGAGTGTAGCTTAATTCTGGACAACCTGAAAGTGCGTAGAGAAGTTGGACAAGGATGAGTTATCTCTCCAACACTGTTCCTTATTGTGATTTATTATGTAACTATGAAAGCTACCTCAATTTTGAGGGGTATACAGCGGGAGTTAACAACAAAGGTTGAAGACCAGGACGTTGCAGATGATTTGGTGATAAAAACAAATAGAGAGTTGGACATGCGTCTGAAAAAATAGGGTTTTGTGAACAAGGTTAGACCAACCGGACTCAAAATAAATAGGACCAAAACGAAAATCATCTCCATTAACACAAAATTGGATTCCATGATTAACATAAATGGTACAAACATTGAGTGTGTGAGTGAATTCACATACCGTAATGCCTTGCCCCCTAATGCATTGCACTTTAAACCAGAATTCTGGATTTTAATGCTGCATTTAACCCACTTTTTTTTCCAGATACGCTGCGACTAAAAATGCTGCAGTTAATGTCAAAATTTTGGTATAAATGCCGCATTAAATTTGTAAAAAATAATAAAAAAATATTTTTCTATTTTTTCAATTGTTTCAAAATTTGAAACACAAAAAATGTTCCTCGAACATAAGGTTTTTTACATATTTAATGTGGCATCTATACCAAAATTTTGACATTAACTGCAGCAATTTTAGTCGAAGCGTATCTGGAAAAAAAAGTGGGTTAAATGCAGCATTAAAATCCAGAATTCTGGTTTAAAGTGCAATGCATTAGGGGGCAAGGCATTACGGTACTTAGGAAGCATTATAAGTGAATCAATTGGAGCGAATAAAGACATTCAGAATAGAATTTCAAAAGCAAAAGGAGCATTCGGTAGACTCAAATAAGATTAAAAGACTGTGATGGCTTGGATGTGTACTTAGAATGAAAAGAATACGAATGCCAGACAGAGCTCTTTAGTGAATATCACAATGACGAATAATGGTAAGGTGATCAGCAATAACATGAAGGTCGACAATCACGAAAGAGCTCACCGAAATGGTGTTGACATAGGATGAAGCAAGGGTTAGGTAAAAGGACTTAAGTAGAAATCAAAAGTAATGACCCTATGCTCCAAAAGGAAATTTTAAGGAAAAAACATAAATATATAAATTTTTACCTTAATTTTTGCTTCATAATTTCGGGTAAAAGAGTTACGCTAGTCTTAAAGGAAAAAGTTAGTGAAAATATTTAATTAAAATGCTGGCTCTTACCAAGTCATTAAGAACTATTGAACATGAATAGCATACGTTTTCAACAAGAAATTTTCTCTCACTAAAAATTAAAATTAATTAAATTAAAATTATTACTCAAAATAAATAAATATTTTTCACATACTTGATATTTTTTTCAATTCGAGATATTGTAATTGAAAACTGAAGATCATTTATTGCCGAACTTGTGGCTAGACTATTTTTGTTGGTATCCAAAGCTAGTCCACACATTACGCAAATCTTATCATGAGACAGCTCTTCTGTGGGAGTTAATTTGTCACTAGTCCTAGGATAATTTGTCACAGCTAATTAAAAACTTAATTACAACAATTATTAAGTTACCTAAAAATTGTGGGAACAGTAGTGGGATAATCATTTTGAAGTCCATTAATGAACTTTTCGGTCAGTGTGTAAATAGCTGAATTTGGAACCCTCTTTTAATTAAATGAAGAAAAATTTTATAACAAAAATTTTTTTAAATTTTACTTGTATAGTTGATTTTTTGTTCAAAATTTTATCATTTAAATTATTATAATGATTATAAAAAGCGACTTCTTTTGATGTCAATTCTCTTAGAAAAACATCCTTATAAATAAATGGCTCTATCTTTTTTAAATTAACTAAATTACCTCATAGGTCTTAAATAAATTTTTCCATTTAAATTTTTTTCCTCCAAAGACTTGAAATAATATGAAGATATTTAAAAATTTATTTATTATTCTATTAAGAGTCTGAATACCATTTCAATGGCTTGATGAGCACCCTTTCCAATCGCAAAATTCGTCAACATGTCAACAGTAAGCTTAGTACAAGAAATAGGAAATATTATTTTGACTATATTTAGTGAATTGGCAATGCGATTAATTAGCTGGTATCTATTAAATATTTTTCTCATTTAATTAAATAGTTTGTTGGATAATTATTTACTTTAAACGCTTGAGAAGTTCTTCCTTTGAAGTTTGACTTTGGCACGATTTTACCAAGTTTAAAAATTTGTCCTTATTATCACAATTGAAGTTTAAATCTTCAATGCTCTCACTATAGATTTGACTTTCATTATCTTCAAAACACTAGAATTTTTTATCTAATAAAAATTGTCTACTAATAACTAAACACAATTTTACATTTTCAAAAAGAGAATAATAAAATTTAAAACCGCAATATTCGATAGATTTTTTTATCTCTTTCAGGTGCTCAATTCGCTCAGAGACATCACTCTTCTCGTCAAACAGACAGCTATCTTCGATGTACACACAAACCACTTTGAAAGTAAATTTTTTTTTCGCCTCCTCGCTCATTCCCTTGGTTAAAAATTATTAATTTAATAGAAAAAAATAAATTAACAATTAACACTTTTTTAATCAAATTAAGCATTGCGACCGATGACCCACTGGCAGAATAAGGTAACAAAACAACCTCATCTTTTTCGAAAATTTTACTTTTGCCAATGGTTGCTCGAAATTTATGTGTAAAATATTCAATAAAACAAGATCTAAATATTAAAATCAATCAATAAATTAATTAAATTAAGATTTGGTCTATTGAAATTTAATACTTGCATAAAGCATCGTTTATTCGAGTAACAACTACTGAGTTTTGATCACATTTTAGGCATTTTCTGAACAACCTGATAATTAAATCAATCAATGATTGATTGATGATACTTTTGAAAGGCTACTTTAAGTCCGGCTTGGCTTCAATATGAACATTTTCATTAATAGAACACATATTTGATTCTAAAAATATGAAATAATTCTGAAAAATGTTTAAAAAAATTAATAATTATTAAAATATTTAAATTTAATTGTTATTTAGTATAGAAAAAACATGTTTTGATTCGTGAAGCAAATTAAACCAACCATTGTCGTGATTTGGGGAAAATTTTATTTTCGATTCTTATGATAAGTGTTAAATAATTTTAAAAAAATAACAGGGAATTTTTTTCTTATTTTAGAATTTAAAAAATAAAAATTAATTGTTAAAATAGATTTAACATTAACATTTTGTTATTTCTGCACAAAAAAATCCATTTTTCTTCGGTTAAATTTGATCTGGTCAAGCTTTCTGATGCTAACCAAAAAAAAAAATCAAAACTGATTAATTTTTTATTTAGTAATTTAATAAATATTTTTAATATTAAAAAAATCAAAAATTAAAAAAAAAATGCCATGCTTCATATTTTCTTTTTCGAAAATAGGCTGATATCCGAGATTAAAATTGAGAAAACCGAATTTTGGTAAAACATTTTATTCCTAGGCAATATTCGAATATTCTTTCATATGACAATCACATTCACAACAAGAGACTGTTAAATTATAATTTGGAGTAAGAACGACGGCATAAGAATACAATTTGCTCAAGGTAGATCGTAAAATAATTGGACTCATGGACAAAAGTCGTTTTTCCATTTCTTCCATAATTTGCTGACTACTTCTTGATTTGTCATCTGATTTTTTAATCAAAACATTCTGTGCATAGGACAGTACCACAAACTTGTCCAAAAAACTTGAAGCTGAATTTAATGTAACAATGGCATCTGCTTTATTGGAAGCAATCGCGTCATTTTCAGCACTTTTTGCTTCAGTACAAATTGCAGAAAGTCGATAAATTTGTAGAAAAAGAATAATGGCATTTTTGCATGTAAAAAACATGGTCACAAAAGTTCTAACATCGTATTTGAAAACAGCAGTAATTCTAAGAGCAAAAAAAGGTCCATCTTGAAATATAAGAGTAATTAGAATGCTCCACATTTCTGTATCCAACATGTCTAGTCTGAAGCATTTCTTATTCGAGCATTTTTTGGAATTGGAGCTAATTTTTGTGGGCTCTTTACCTTTGGTTGCGTAAGTGTGCAGTTTTTCCACAAAAGACCTAGATGCATTTTCATCCTCTACATTCTCGTTTTCATCCTCCTCTGCCTCATCTTCTAGAGAAACACTTTGAAAACTCCGGCCCCTGGTAACTACCAAATTAAGACTGAACTGAAAAAGACTCCAAGAGAAAATAGCTAAAGTGAAATATGGCATGGTAGATGATTCTTGTACTTGAGTTTCGTTCAGAAGACTTAACAAATCGACTATGTCGGACGCCAAGCTCATGTAGACCAATAATAACTGGGATAGTGTGCTTCGACTGATATTACCTTTTGGCAAAAACCAACGGCCAAGGATTACCAACATTAGAAGCGATATTTCCATGGTCACAGCTATAGTTCCTATGTCTAATTGTTGAAGATTTTTCTTAAAAGATAAATAAAAATCTTTAAAAATTTTTTCTTAAAGCTTACGGCATTAGATAGAATTGATTGATCATTGATACCTAAATGTTCAGACAGACCAAAAAGTGTTTCCAATGGATCTAAGTCTGTTTGATTCCGGCGTCTCTTGGCATTCGCTTGTTCAATTCTAGTCAGTTCGACAAACCAGATTGGAGGTATCATTGTGCAGATATAGATAAAAAAACATGGAAAAAACCTTTATAAAAAAATTGATTATTTAAAATTTAATTTTTTTAAATAAAAACAGTAAGATAGTAATTTTCAATGTATTGAAAATATAAGTATTTAATAACCTAAAATTTTTACTAAAAATTATTTTAATAAGTTGTCTTAAAATAGGTCAAAATATTTATTGATAAATTAAAAATAAAAAATATTCAATTTAATTCTACTTAATTAATATTTTTAAATTAGTTCTGAAATTAATTTTAGAAATTTTATTGACAATAATTAAAATGGTTGCTGGTGAAAAAATTACCATCTAGGCTCTTTTCCTTTGCGGCGAATTATAGTGATGAATAGTTCGATTAAAAGGAAGACGACTCCACAGAAATTCAAAAAATACCACTCATCCTGCTTTACCAAATAAACGTAAATAATTGCAGTCAGCGAGTGTAACGAAAAGACCAGACGCATGATAAGTGCTTTTATGATATTAATACTATGTGACAGTCCTCTCATGCATTTGTCCATATAAAATTCAAATTGTTCTTTTCTGGTGCTCGAACGCGTCTTCCTAATAGATATGCTTGAGCTGGAAGGATTTGTGACCATGTTGACTGCTGAAATGGCTTTTGACGAACCTGTTTTTTTCAAAATTTTACTAATTCTACTAGGTTGGCTCTGGACTGGCGATGCAGTTCCATTATTTGAACTTTCCGAATTGGACAATGTGCCAGTTTTTTCCAAATTAGATCTACAAATCTCGCTCGAATTTGGGTTTTTTGCTTTAGACATGATCAAAAATAATTTACTAATTTTTTTTATCAGATGCAAACTCTTAAGCAAAAATTTTTTTCTAGTTAAAAGTTAATTTTATGCATTAATTTAAAAATGGTTTAATAAAATATTTACTCAATTAAATACGGAAATAATTACCGTTTAAACATGAAATTATCTAATGAAATTTAATATATTTCCATTATTTTCAAACATCAAGATTCTCAATTGTTAAGTCATATATTTTTTAGAACAAGGCTATATTTTATACAAGTGTTTTGATAAGATAATTAGTAAGCAGGCGTACTTTAGGAAAGTATTATAAACAAAATTAATTTTCAATAATGATTAAATATTGGTATTTCTGTTTCAAACTGATTTATAATTTCGGTTTTTAACCTCTAATTAATGACTTTTCGTTTGTTTACATTATTTCCAAATTTTAAACAATATATAAAATAATTAATTAATTCAATTATATAATTAATAATGATTCTTAAAATGAATTAGTGTAAAGATTTGTTTTATTACATTATTAAAATTCTAAGTACCAAATAATTAATTATTTGCTATTTTATTTATTAAGGCTTCAATCAAATAGCACTTTAATTCTGATATTAATTAATTTTAAAAGTTTTATTCTGATTTAGTAAAATTAATTTAAAAAAGGTTGAAATATTTAAATCTACTTTAAGTAAATTTTCATTTTAAATGATTAAGAAAATTTCTCTATAGGTTTATAAACTAACTTAGGCTTTTAAACAAAAATACTAGCAAGAAATCTTTATCAAGAATGAAAAATTTTCTAAAATTCTTTTTTTAATGAATCTTAAAAAGCAAGTCATCTGAATTTAACTTCTTAATTTTTTGGTTTAAACAATCATCTTTAGTTTGTCTTGGTTTGGTCCAAGGGATCTTTCTCGTTTTTCGTATTTTATTGACATGTATGGGTCTAAACCTTTTAAATTTCCTATATCAACTCTAAATAAGGTTTTATGATATTTGGTACAATGAACAGGACAAATTTTAGAAAATGTGTTAAAAACTGGTTCCGTAAATACAACATGGTGTAGCATACAAAATTGCATTAATTGATAAATTCTGGTAACTCTGTGCAGAAACCATGAAAAATACAGTTGGCTCAAAAATAGTAAAATTCATTTTCTCCAATGCTCACAGCGTTCTCCAGAAAAATACCACTTTGAAAAATTATAAAATTTTTAAAAAATTTTTCTATTCTATTGTAAACAAATTTCACAAAACCCCTATACAGCATCCTTAAAATCCATATTTTAAATATTTTCTCTACTTTTTTGCTTGCTTATTCACTTTTTGTCGAGCATAGAGTTATTACTTTCGATTGTGCCATACCATGTAATCTCCAATATGGAGAGCTCTTTCGCTGGTCGTCTTTAAGATGTCCATTGAGGGACTCTGTTTAGTATGCGGGTTCTATTCATTCATGTTTGAATTATAGCTTGATTAAAATCTTAATATTTAAAAATATTTAATTTTTTTTCAATGGACCCAACCGATTAAGATGGTGTAAAAAATTTAGCTAGCCATAAGGGAAAAAATCCATGGTCAATTAACTGGTAGATGTTTACTTATAAAAAAAAATTTTGATTTTGAATTAAGTAAGAAATAATTTATATACCTTTGGTAAAATTCATACTTTTTTATTAGATATGTGAAAAAAATTTGTTTATCATTCTGAGTCGAGCCTAGTATTAATAAATAAAACACATATTAATAAAAAATATTATTTAAAAAATAGACTAATTTATTTAATGGAAGATTAATTTAGCCAAAAAATGCATTTTTCAAAGATTTTCAAAAATATGTCATATTTGATGGTAATGATAACAATTGTAAACGTATGAAAGTTTAAGCCATAAAATCCACTTTCAAAATTTTTATACGATTAAAATTCTTTTAAAAATTTCTCTCATTGGAAATTTTTTTTTAATTATTAACTCTTTCAAGAATCTAAAAAAACATAAAAATATGTAATTTTTATTGAATAAAATATAAAAATTTATAAATGTAAAAAATTGTCCAAATTAAGCATTTGTGTGCTTATTTATAGGCTTTATTTGTCAATATGTCTGCCATAAAAGTCTCATCTTGAAGTTTGTCTTTAAGTTCTTGTTCATCAATTTTCAAACTTAGCTTTAAAAAAAAATTTCTACATTTGGAAACTAAATCATATAAAATTACTTTATAATTTCTGACTTCTTTGGCCTTTTTTATATCTATTAGGCCATTATCTTGAATTAAAGTGCACAAATTGACAAACTCCGATTCACTATCAACATTGGTTGAATAAGATTTACAAATTTTATTAAATTTTTCAAAAAGCTAATTAAAAAAATTAATAACCACTGATTAATTTATTGTTTTTAAATTACTTTTGATAAGGTTACTTCCTTTACTTTCATTTCAATGTTACATAGTAAAACTGTACACAAAAGGATCTTTTGCATTAGAGGCATCGAATTTCGATCCAAATTGGAATTGGTAATTGGGTTTACTTGATTAAATATCTTCATCATTTGAGCTATATTTACCGTTTTGACTTCATCTATATTGTTGAACTTGGCTTCTTGTTCATTGAACTCTATGGCCCTGCGGCATATGTCAAGCACCTTACGAATATCTCCGTTAGTGGATGCCACTTTAGTGGCACATAACATCAGAGCTCTGTCATCAATTATTATGCAATTGTCATAAATTTTTTGAACACTTGCCAATCTGTCTTTGACAATGTTGATTATATCATCTTTGGTATAGGGCAAAAACTTAATGACCTTTGGTTTGTATTCAGGCTTTAGCTCCAATCTTGGCAAAAGACGATCTGTGAAATCCAAAGAGTTAGCGATTCCGATCAAGATTAACTTTGAATTGGACAAGTATGGCAATTCAAAAAGCCGGTAAATATCAGAGCTGGCTTTTATGGTAGTCTCGATTTGGTCAATCTCATCCAAAACCAAAATAAGATGGTATTTTATTGATGTAATTGTTGCCTCGATCAATTTTTGCAAGCTATCTTTAGTACATCTTCTTGGCAAAGATAAATTGGAATCTATGTTGTTTGATATCATTTCAGAAAGGACTGTTTTGTACAAATTTTGAATGCTTTTGATTGACATACAGTTGAGGAATATTTTTTTGAATTTAAAATCTTCCTGAAGAAAAATTGGTTAACAAAATTAAGCTGAAAGACTGGTTTTACCTTGAGGCTATCTAGCATGGTATTTACAGAGAATGTTTTGCCAGTTCCGGGCTGTCCATTTATGTACATACTTAAACCATTCTTATTCTCAAAACAGCTGGTCAAATGTTCGTATATTTCATCGTTTTCTTTCTCGCGACCAACAACCCGGTCAGTGGCTGAAGCATTTAAGGCTTTTTTTGCTTCCGAATAGATTTCTTTGATGCTCATTTCTAAATATTGAAATAAAAATAAAACAATTTTTATCAACTTTTGTTTTACTCTTGTACAGAAAAAAAATTAATTGCAAAATTAAAATTCTTGATTCATCCATAAAATGTCCTGAAACTTTTTTAAATTTGTTTTCAACACTCAAATCATTATATTAAATCAAACCAATTATTTTTCTATAGTATCAATTTGATTTTCTCAGATTTTGTAAAAAAGTTCAAAAAATTTAATTTAAATATTTCGATTTTTTATTTTTTTAAATAATTTTATAAAAAATTTTATTCATTTTAATTTGTCAAATTATTTTAAGATAAATGGAGTGTTAATCAGTCTTTATGGTAAGGGCACTAGACTGTTGGTTAACCTTGAAATTGAAAAAAAAAACTCAATGAAATATTTTTGTAATACACTAATTTTTTTTGTACCTGGAAAAATATATACATACTAATTCTATCATTTTTGTTATATTTTTTATAGTTTAGCTTAAATGAAATCAAATTGTTCCTCACTCAGTTTTGTCCTGCTGCAGCGTTAAGAGGGAATAGCATCAGAGTTCATAGAGAAAGTTTCTCCCCTCAAGTTAGAAATGATTTTGCTGCTGGGGTTAGCGACATGCATACTTTTTTCTCAAACAGAATAGCTCCAAATTGGAATAAGTTGCCAGAAGATGTGGTGAAATCTAAATCAACTGCTTGTTTCAAAGAGTCTTTCGAAAAATTCAATAGAATTGGCTCCCGCAGCTTCAAGCCAAATGGTCGTGTTGGGCTCAAACACATGTAAGATGTTGCAGCATGAACTACCACTACTACTTAAGTATTTTTATTTTTTTTAATAAATATTTTTGACTCTTTATCTAATTAAATGTCATAAAATAAATCCAAGTCCAGTTTTTAAGTAAAAGGCAATAATTTTTAATTTTTTTAGCAAATTTGACTAGATACTTCTAAGTAGGGGTGGTAAACCGGTTCAATTTGAACAACATAAGTATTAAGAAAAAAAATTTTTTTTTTTCAATTTTTTTTATAAGAATTGAATTTTTCTTAATTGTTTTTTTGAAAAAATATAAAATTAATAAAGAAAAAAGTTTGTCGATCAAAAATGATGGGTGAATTACTGCAAAAATCTTCTTTTTATTTTTCGGATATAATCTGTTTAAATACAAAACCGGTTCCAAAAACGAACCGGTTTCCCAACCCTACTTCCAAGCGAAGCGATTACCTAATGACTTTTCAAAATAAATACAACTTCTGAATTATAAATTTTTTTATTAATTCTAATTTATTTAAAATTAAAAAAAAAAACTTTTTTTATGATAATATTATTTAGTTTACATTTCTATTAAAACTACCCATTTTTGATTATAAATTAAATTTTTTCAAAGAGACAAACATGGTTCAGGTAAGGAAAAATCACTGTCATTTATGTCATTTGTAGTCACATTGAAGAAGTGTAGCTCATAATCATGGTCATCATTATCAAGGTAAATAGACACAGGGACACAATTGTTTACCGTAAACAGTGTTAATAAATCAAATCTTTGTCCATTTAATTCGACATTTGCCACCCAGCTTGAAATTAATACACTTGAATTATCTAGATCTGATGCTCCTTTAAATTAATTAAATATTTGAATAAATATACAATAAAAATAATTAATCAATTACCTATAACCAAATCGCCGTAGAAAGTGGCATTTTTGGGAATCTCTTTTTTAAAGCATTTTAAAGATTTAATTCCAATTTATGTTTAATTTACCAAAGTCGTTCCATTCTTGTGTTATGTTATTTTTTTGACACTCTTTGTCAGTGAAACTATATCTATATTGTATTTTTTCTTTGTAAAACTCAATCACATCCACTTGATCGGAATAATTACCAACTTTTTCAGTACCAACCTTTCTTGTTCGTTTGTTTGACGAGTCGTAAGTGACTTGGAATTCTGATTTCAATTTAGCCTTGTTATCTCGATCATATGTTCTTTTAGAAATAACTTTTAGGTGTCGGATTAATTTGATAAAAATTTAATAAAAGATACTAACTTGGCTTTCCATTGAGTTGGTGAATCACAGCGAGATCTTGCCTGCGTTTTCCCAATTAAAAAAATTGATATTGTCAAGATAAGAGAAAATTTTAACATTTTGAATAACTGTTTGAATTTAAAATCTTGAATTTATATATCCAAAATTTGGCATTTGTGAACAAAAAGTGATTTATTATTTGCTTATTAAAACGGAAACAGTCTTTATTATTTGCTAACTAAAACTAATTTTTATAAATTTTTTTAAAATCTAATATAGCATTTATTTTTTAATGATAAGATAAGATATGATATTTAAGATGAGTCTTCTCAATGACAAAATTTTATTTAATCCAATGTTCTATGCACGAAAAAAGAGTAGTTTAAATCTAAGTGAAGTAAAGTTTGTCAATGAGCAATGGTTCTAGGTAACTTGATGTCTATTATATAGTGAATTATTTGAACAAAATAAATAAAAAAGCAACATGACAATCAAAAAGAAAGGTACGAGATATAAAATTGGAATAAATATCTGAATACAATGGTAAGATGAATAATCTAAACTTTTAATTGGTATAATTTTATCTTATACACAAAAAAAATATATTAAGTTTAAAAAATTAAATTTAATTTAAAAGCTTTGTTTCGGAATAATGAATATTTAAAAATTTGTTTTATATTTAAGAAAATATCAATTTAATTATGAAATTTAAATTATCAAAAGTGCATTTGTGCAGCATAAAAATTCATTCAAAAATTAATTTATAATTTTTAAATTAAAAATCCATGCTCGTTTCAAATAAAGTTAATATCAAAATATCCAATTAATTACAATGGGAAAACTAAAGAGATCCATTGCCATCAAAAGTAAATAGATAACAATAAATAAATTTATCTGATATTTTTTTATCCTAAAGACCACCAGAAAAAGAATTCTAAGTCAAAGCTTTCTGTTGAAAAACTTTTGGAATTGGTAAAAATAAATCGAAAAATATTGCCAAAGATATAAAATTATTTGAACTAGGCTGAGGACTTTTTGGATCAGTATGAACTTGAAAAAGCATTCCAATATGCCAAAAAAGCGTTGGATATAGACTCAAAAAATTTGCATGCTTTGGACACAATGGCTTCAATTCAAATGGAAATGGGAAATATTGAAAGTGCAAAAAATCTCTATGAAAAATTGGTTAACATAAGTCCAGATGATGGTTTTAGTAAATATATGTGTCTGGCCCAGCTTTCAAACGGGCTCGAAGCAGTAAACTATTATAAAAAAGGCGTAGAGCTGATGCTAGTTGAATTTAATAAAAATCATTTCGAAACAAATCAGCCTTCTACATCAAAACAAGATGAGGAAGAAGAGCCCAATTGTGTCACCAAACTTGACATATCTACAGCCTATTGTTCCATAGCAGAATTATACTTGACCGATTTATGCATGGAAGAAGATGCTGAAAATTTGTGTAAGCTGTATCTGGATAAATCGATCGAGTATGATTGCACAAATCCAGAAACTCTTCAATTGCTAGCCAGTTACTGGCTTAGCAAAGAGGACATGGATCAAGCCAAAAAGTATATTCTAGATAGTGTTGAAAATTGGTTGCCAAAATATTTGGAAGCTAGTGAAGGTGGTCCCTTGGTAGATCCGAGTCAAGCTATTTCATTGAGTTATGATTCGAGAATAAACACAGCTAGAATATTAACCGAAGTAGAGGAATATGACAAGGCCGTGACAGTTTTGGAGCAATTGGTAGAAGAAGATGATGAGGTTGTTTATATTTGGTATATGCTCGGATGGGTGAATTACTGCAAAGGCGAAGATTACCATTCAAATGCCAAATTTTATCTCAAAAAGGCCAACGAGGTTGGAAAATTGTTTCAATTAAAATTTTAATTATTAAATATTGATTTAATCAAGATGATTTCCAAAATTAAATTTGAGCAGCGATATTTGGATGATGGGCTCAAGACCCATGTCAAAGAGCTACTAGATAATTTGATAAATGTTCCCTCAGACGATGAAGCTGATGGAGATAAAGAGAATTTGAATGAAAATGAAGACGATGACTATGAAACTGACGAAGATGAACAGAATGAAATGGACGCAAATTTAAGATTAACTAAGAATAGTTTAAAAGATAAAAAAGATCAAAATAATAATCATGAGGAATTCATGGAAGTTACATAATTATAGATTTTTTTTTATTTTAATAAAAAATTTAAATAATTTCTAGTTTAAATCAAATAAGTAAATTGATCATCAAAAAATTGGTAAAATATGTGCGAATTTTGTTAATTTTTAGGAAATTATTTTTTTAAAAAGCGCAAAATTAAAAAACAGAAAATTAATAATTAAATTAAAGAATAAGAGATAAATTCAAATCAAGAATATAAAGATTTTATGGAAAAAATAAAAAGATAAAATTAGATAATGAAGAAATTTACCTTTTTTTTGAAATCAAGAAGATTGTGGGAAAAAATCTATTTTGTCCAAAACTGGCAAGAATTCATATCAGAAAAAGACTTGAATATTATCTAAAAATTGAACAATTTATATGGAAATTTTTAAAATTCGACCCCATCCAAAAATCAATAAAACTTAATAATTCTTAGAAAATATAGCTATTTTAGTAAATTAATTATTAATTATTATTTTTAATTGAAAATTTTTCTTTTAATTATGAAGTATAAATTATTATTTTTATGTCACCCTCCTCTCCTCTTGGCTTGGGACCGGCTTTGGCAGAATTATGACGGCGTCTTTCCCTAAGAAGCCAGTGGGACGTTCAACATAAACAGCGTCACTCATCCGAGCACTTTAAATTGACTGCTAACTCGGCAATTTAGATTAGCTTAGAACCACAAACCAAACGACTTCTCTCTTACTCGAGATAGAGTTTTAACTTAAGGTTTCCAAATGTACGTCTACCTGCAGAGGGTCACCTGTAGAGCAGATTCTCAGAAACGATTTTTGATGATAATAAATAGGCTAATTAGCAGCTTTAATTATTCAATAATTTTATCAAAAAAAATGTTCATGTTTTAGAAAATAATTAATCTATAATTTTAACTTCACGTGAAAATTTTTATACATCCTTGTCTTTATTAGTTTTTAAGTGAATTTAAAATAAAATTAATATAATTTGTCTAAAAAAGCTTAAGGTAGGTCTTTTTTCAATTTTAGCTTTCATTCAAAATCAAAAATAGCTTTTAAATCAACAATTTAAAGTAAATTATTTTTTTAATTGTTTGACTAGTAAGTCTTTATTAAATAAATGGTACTTCGAAAGGTATCAAAAATAACAACTATGAAATCATAAAAGTTCACATTAAGAAAAATTTATTTTACCAAAGATATTTAATGATTGATGGCTTTTAGATTAAAACAATTCAAAAAAAACATTCAGCAAATAGCAGAAGTTGGGTTTAATTTTGAATAATTCGATTGTGTTTAGAATTGATTTTTATATTGAAAATATTTTTTTTATTTAAAAAATAAACCAAAAATCAATCAAAAGCTTTTTTAGATTGTTCAAAATAAAAAACAAATTTAAATTTAACTATTCAGGTCCTAAAAATAATTGTTGAAAATATTGCGGAAAACTTAAGAAATAGAGAAAAATATTTTTTTAAAACTACTCTATTTACGAGAAATAAAATAGTTAAAAAACTCTTTATACGCTGGTCAATAAAAAATTAAGAAAAAACTTTACTTTATAAAACTTAAAACATTAGTACTTATTTTTAAGATATTTTTAAAAAATTTTTTGAATTTTTAATTAGAATAGAATTATTTTTAATTTAAATTTTCATTATTAAAATAAAGTTGTAAATAGATATCGAAAATTATTTTCTATTTGTTTAAGTTAGCTTTGCTGAATTTATTATTTGTTTAAATTAAGAAGTTTATTACTAAGGCTCCATTACCATAACATTCAAAATGCTAAACATTTTTTTAAACAAATGTTTATTACTTTTTAATAAAAGTTAATTTAAATTTAGATTAAGCATATTATTCAATTGTGATTGCTTTTATTTAAAAGGCGTTCGTCGAATTGAACTATTTCAATGGGCGAGTTTAAAAATTTTGATTTAATTTAAATAAAATTGTTAGTTTTTTATCTAAACTCTTAATTTATCTATCGCTCTAGAAGCTTTTATTAATTTTGAGATTTTAGTTTAAGTTTTAATTGTTTATTTATTTGCTTAATAAATGCGAAATATTAAATAATTAGTTTTTTTTTATACAAGCAATCAAGTCGACTAATTTTCAAGTCTTGAGTAAACCAATTTGGAGTTGGCGTTCTGTCGAAGATTCTCCAAATGCATGGTTATTTAGCTTAGAGGTTTTATAGTCTAAGAAAAAAAAGCTTTAAAAGCATATTGAAACCATGGTTACATTATATCAATTTTAGCTTGTATTAAAAAAAGATTAACTTAGTTTATGTTTTTTTAGCTAAATCGAATAGAAATAGTTCCATGAAAATGTTTATTTAAAGTAATCCCAAACGAAAGTACAAATTTATATTTATTAAATCTTTGTTATAATCAAAATTAAATATTTAAACAATAGAAATAAAAAAAATTTATTTAAAAAAAAATTAATTCAATTAGAATTTGATTTAGACTTGATCCTTAAAAATGGGCAGTGAGGCGATACACTTCGAAGCATTGAGAAAACAGTTGGTTATGGACAGAAGAAACGCCATGAATATTCAAAAGAAGGTTTTTTAAGTTTTTTTTCGTGATTTTAAAAATTAATTGCCAATTTTTTTAGCGACATGTTCCACCATTTCAATCCCACTACACGACCAATGAATTGCCCAAGGATGATATGCATATTGAGAGAGAGCCAAGCATGCAGGCGAAACCAACTGTTCATGAATTTACATGTTAGCAATCGTTAATAGATAATTAAAAATATTTTATATTTTGTAAAGGTTTAAAGTGTCAAACTCCTTGGAAATTTGTCTCTTCGACTGACATTCATGGGTAAAATTTAATTTATTAAATTCAATAAAAAATAAATTGAAAATTTTTATCAGAAACTCATCGGCTTCATTCAGAATTGACAATTCGTCCTTTTCGGCAAAACAGCGAAAACGATTCAATGTATTTTTTTTTTCATCTTAAATTAATTAAAATTAAAAATTTTTTGTCAAGAATATTGATTACATAAGCCAATGGTAAATTAAAGCTAAATATCAATTAATTCATAATCAGATTTCAGTTTATCTTCTTAATCGATTTCCAGAACTATTGAAATTTTTCCGATTTTTAGTCTTTTTTAAATATAAAAATGTTTTTTATTGAAAATTTTTCTTTCCATTTTTAGAGTTTTTTTGCTAATAAAAAATTAATAAATAAAAACAAATTATTTCAAAGTCTAGTTTAAAAAGAATAACAATAATTCATTTTAATAATACTTTTGATAAGGATGTATATGATTTTAATTTACCTATAATTTTTAAATAAATAAAAATAATTCAGTCACAAATTTTTACAAACTGGGTTGTTTTTTATTTCTAAAAGCTTTTATTATTTTTGAGACAATTAAGTGAGTGCGTTATTTTCCAAGAATGACATTTACCATGCTCTTGTTCCATCTAATTCACTTGAAATTAATTAATTTTCAAAAGATCTTTAACAAAAATATAAAATAATTTTCGAAAAAATTTAAATTTTTTTTATTTTATTTTTGTTAAACTAATAAAATCATGTTGATTTAAAATAATCTAATATTTTAATATATATATGCCATTGCAATTTTTAGAGCTTTGTTAATTTTTAGGTGATTCGACAAGATAAAATCTCACAAAAACGTTTAAAAAAATCAATATAGATACAGTTTCTTTTTCTACCTGGCCCCACTAGCATAGAAAACAATTTTTCTCTCATAATATTTAAAAATTATTTTTATTTGCAAAGCAATGTAAAAAATTAGATAAATTAAAATAAATATTTTTCAATTTTAATTAATATTTTGAAAATTAAAATGTCCTGGTCAAATTAATCTAAAATAAATGTTTTTAAATTAAATTATTTATTTTAATAAGTAACTAAGCTACTTGTTAAAGTAAAAAAAAATTTAAAAAAAGTAAATATACATTTATTTAGTTAGATAAATTTTAAAAAATAGTTAAATTTAAATGGAAATTATAAAAAAATGATTTTTTTATATCTTTAAACAAAGTAAATTTAAGAAATGTTTAACTTTTTTTGTTTTTTCATTTCAATCGTGAAGTTAAATATATTATTTGCTTTTTTTTTTATAATTTTAATATTCTTTTACAATCAAAATAAATTTTCTATGAACTATAAACAGACAAAAACTAAAATAAGCTCTTTGATTTTTTAATTTTTTTTTAAATAATTAAATTAATAAATGTTATATACATCTAATTATTAAAGTATTTACAAATGGAGTAGTCGAACTAAAGGAATTTACATCTTAATTCACATTTTAATTTTGTTTTGTTTAGCGCGAATCTGACAAATTTTGGAAAATATTATTTAATACATGATATGGTACATAAGTTTTAATCGACAATAAATTCATGGGGTGGCAAACTCAGGTTTGATGAGGTATAGCTATCGTTTGGATCACTCAACTCGTTGAATAACTCATCATCATCATCACTGTCGTCTTCATTGTTTATATACTTGGACAAATCTATTCGATTGTCATTAGTATTTTGAGATTTTATATTGTTTTGACTAGTCATGGTTAAAATTGAAGGCTTGTGGCCCAAATTGTCCAGCGATCTGGCTGATATGTCGTGAGATGAAACGCTGCTGTTGGTTGTCAACACGCTGCTCGAACTGTTGCTAATTGAGCTTGAATTCACCGGTTCGTTTGACGATAGGTCATTTAAGCTGTCATTTAGATGAATTTTTAAAAGTTCCACTTTGAGGAAATTGTTCTCCTTTTTCAGCAGTTCTATCTCGTTTATCAGAAATTCGTTTACTTTTTTGTACTCACCGTTTGTTGTTGACAATTCCTCGATTATCAATTGGTCGTTTTTGGTCACTTTGGATGCATTGGTAAATGGTGCCAATGGTACAGATTTATTCAGCTTTGGAACCAATACCGATTGATTTTGTTTATGATCGCTTTCTGACTCAGACCGCTTTTTGTTTATCAAATTTTCAATCTGATTCTTTTTCTTAGAAATTAAAATTAGTAAATTGTTTAGTTTATTGACTGATTAGCATTTAAGAAGTGAAAAAATAAATATTAATTAAAAAATAGCTTAAATATTTGATATCAATTTGGAAAAATATTAATGAGGAATATATTTATTAAAATTATAAAATCGATTTTATATTTTAATACGACAGAATTGTTAAAGCAATTTATTAATTAAAATAAAAGCTTAAATATTCATATAAATTATTAACTATTTTAAAAACTTAATTGAAATTTGTTTATTTTCGATTGAACAAAATAAAAAAATTTTAATTTAATTAAATTTTATTTAATGAATATGCGCTTTTTATTTAATTAGGAAAAATTTAATTAGAAGCTTGAATGATGGTAGGAAAAATTAATAGATATGATTAATTTAAAAATTTAATCAAAACTATTCACATTTTGGCACTCGTTAAAAGTGTAATGGGAAAAAAAAGTTTTTTTTTCTGCAATGCATCGACCTAAGTTTGGTTCATTGGTCTTTAGAAAATTAAAATTTTTTCAAGTAATTATAAAATTTTAGCATCAAATATTTCATTAATGAATAATTAGAATAAATAATTTTTTAGAGAAAACTATTTGAATAAATCAAAATTTAGGACATAAGGACTTTAATATTTGTAAAGAACTTAATGTAATTATGATTAGGAAAACATTTTCAAGGCTCTAAATTATTAAAAGATAAATTATCTTTTGAATTTTGAGATAAATTAAGATTATATTTAATAATTAAGCATAATTACTTTAATCGATTCTGATCGTTTAATTGCAACTGAGCGCATATTTCGATCAATAGAATCAATTTGTGAATTTATCATTTGAATTGAGTCGTAGCATGACGTGACTGATTTAAGCTCATTTAAGAGAACTACAGGGCAAAAGAAAGTTAAAGTTTGAGGCAAAAATGGAAAAAAATGACCAACCGATTGATTTGTCCAGTTGGGCAAGTGCTTCGTCGAATAGACCATAAATGACAAGTGAGTCTGCCTTGCGCACACAACGCTGTGCCTAATTAACAACACAATAAGAAAACAATTTGGTAAAGTTTAAGCTTGGAACTTACATTGGAAAGCAATGAATCCATTATTGGTTCTATTAGTGGTAGTTATTTTTTGGCAACATAAACAAGACAAAACTATTTTTTCTCTCTAACTCTTCTGGAGCTTGGGATGCGCCGCAATCAGCAAAGAGTTTTCAAAGACTTGGGAACAAATAAAAAAAGAGGAGAAAAAAAATAATTTCGTTTTTATGTTTTTTTTTTTGTTTTTATAAAAATATACAAAAATGCGTATATTTTTATAATGAAATTTTTTCTCTATTTTGCCTAGTTGTGTTTCTTCAAATTGTGTATAGAGGGTTTGCTATAGCTATATATATATATATATTTATATATATCAAGTCGACACCACATTACTTGCTCTTACCCCTCTTCTCTCTAAGTAATGAACATAAAAATTTCAAATAAATTACCAAAAGGCATAATTTGGATCAAAATTTAAGAAACCCTCTTAATTTGAATTCAAATAGCTGCCTAGAAATTGCGAATTTGGTTGTTTGAATATTATAATTTATGATAGAAAACGCTCTACTTTGCCTCTAGACATTCCATTATCATATGATTTTTTTATATTGTCTCTGATAATGAGCTTATTTTAATGGAATTTATCGGAAAATTGATTTATTCAGATCCATAGATTGGCCTCGTGATCTCAAGCTAAATAGTTATCTGATAATATTCAAGGTGAACAAGCAGTTGAGAACGTGATTGATGTTGTAAGGGCGAAGATTTATATTTAAAAATAAAAAGTTAAATAAATACTCATTAAGTCTAGACTTTGCTAAATTATGAAAAAAATTAATTACGAATTTAGTTTGACAGATTTGGTTTTTCCAAAGACATTCCTACTTATTTTTCTTTCAAATATTAATTTAAAGCACAAAAAAAATCATTAAAAACATACGTAGATTCTACAATGATCTACGATTCTAGTTTTGTTTTAAAGTGTCATCTTTTTGAAATGACCACTGTTTATCTTAATTTTTTTAAGTCTAAAAATATCTTGTTTTAAACTGGATTTTAATTGTGTCTGAAGATTATTTCAAAAAATTAAATATAAGATAAAATAAACAAAATCAGATCAAGGGTTAAAAAATTATTAAAATTAATATCAAATTTTTTCATTATTAGCATATTTTGTTATTTTTCAATTTGAGTTAAAGCAACCAGTACAGTGATATGTTGATTTTTTTTAACTAAAAACCATCTTTTTATTTTCAAATTTAAAAAATTATTTTCAATAATCAATAATAAAAACAAAGTAAAACTTTTAAAATGATAAAAACCATTCATAAATTTATACAAGAAATATTTGATTTTATTGAAGGTCAATATAATTTTCCAATTCTTACCAATCAGGTAGAAACAGCCAAGATCTGATTTTAAAACTTGGTTGCATGTTTAAGAGTGCGGCATTTTTAGAAAAATAAATAAAAACAAGCCTAATTAATGACACGTGTGATTGGAAATGTGTGCTTATGAGACCATTGGGAATATCACGTTTTTTTTCAAAAATTTTAATTTTAAAGATAAGATAACGAGAATTTTATTTTTTCTTAACCTGCTTTTTTCTGATTATTTAGCGCAAGTTATTAATTTGATTTTAGGGAAAATAAATGATAAATACCATCAGTTAATTAATACAATTGAATTTTTCCAAGATAACACTTTCTTATTTATGTATGGATATATAAATAATTTTTAAGTGCAGACTAAGCACGGAAAACAATAAAGATAACTATGCTAAAATTTTAATATCTTCAAAATTTCAAAAATAACTTAGAAAAAAGTATAAATTGGTTTAAAAGAAAAATTCTCTTTCACAAAAGTCAATTTTTGTGAATTTCTTGTTTTTTTTTGGTAAACAATGATAATTAAAATTCTATTCCAAAATATGTTTATCTTGTTTTACAAACCTTGTTGGTAAAAGAAAATAATACCAAATAAAACAAATTTTTATATACATTTGCTAAAAGGGTAAAGACTATTTACATTTTGCTAGCTTTATTTTCAATATTTACGAAGTATATTCACAAAGATTCTCCCTTGAAATCTTAAGTTAATATTAAATTACCAATATCTTGGTACATTTTCTATCTTTACTAATTTCCTAATTTTAATTTAAGAAATAAATCTTCCTATGGGTTATTTATTTTGAATAATCATCCCTTACTTAAAATAAAATATTCCATTTTATTTTAATCTGTTGAATAGCCAGCTAAATTAAAAAAATTTTGCTTTTTTTAAAAATCTTTAATATTTTTTACAAATTAGAAAGCTTTTTAATCTCAGAAAATTAAAATACTTGATTGATTGTTAATTTTATTTTATTAAAACCAAGGATCTAAATTTGAGTCTATTTTTTAATAATTGACTTGTTTCTCAATATTTCGTATTGCTTTTTTCCAAACATTTTTTGAACCAAATCGTTTGATGAAAATAATCTAAAATCAACCAATCTTAGTTTATTATTAATGTATACATTGCCAAAATTTTTGGTTAAATTTTTCACCAGTTCACTTTGATTTGGAGCTACAGCTCTTAAAACAACATTTTGTCTAACAAAATCCTCTTTCTCAAACTTAAGGAGACCCTTCATTCTAATGAAAGCAAACTTGTCTTCTTTTTGATTGTAATAAATTCTAAAAATTGTTGTTGATTGAACTCTAGTTGCCATGAAATAGGCAAAGCTGAACCAAATTGATATAAAAGATAGGAAAAGATAAGGGTTTTCTTCTGATTTTGTAATTTTTGAGTTGCCATTAAGCTCGGATATCAAATAAAAAATAATAAATAGCACAAAAACAGGAAGAGAAAAATTAATCAAGCTATGGATTATTAAAAATAAACGCTCATTTTCTATAAGGTAAATCATACGGAAATTTTCGTTTAAATTGAACTTTTGTCTAAACTGAATATTCAATGAAGTTGGGTTGACTATTCTTTGGACTAATCTGCCCAAAATTGTTTCATCTTTAATTCTAATTTTACTGGCTAATTCTCCATCAGAGGATTTCTTCTTGGCAACAAAATCTTCTATATCCTTATTAGCATTTTGTTTGTTAGGTTGAAATGGGTCAGAAATGTCCTTCTTGTTTGAAGAGGTTCGAAAAAGTCGACTATATTGACCAGGCTTGGAATTGAATAGCAAAGAAAGCTTAATATTGATCAAGTTTATATTAAATTATTTAAACATGCCTTCTTATTTACTTTTAATCTGGTTCCGAAACCAAATGAAGAAAAAAACATCATTTGCTATTTAAAAAATTTTAGATATTTATAAATATTAATAAATTATTGCTTTTTTTAATATAAAATAATTTTGAATAAGTATTAAAGTAAAATTGGAATTGAAATATACAGCTTTAGATAAATTTTGTTTAAATAAATGAATTAATAGTTAAAAATTAATAGTGAAATTTTGTAATTATTAGCATAAAAAGATTTGGTTTTATTTAGTTTTTAAAAATGGTGAAAGTTGTTAAAGGAACTTTGGTCGAGTGGTAAAATTTTTCCAAAATATTTAAATTAAATTTAATTTAAATTAAAAGTGATTCAACAATGAAACAATTTCTACTTTATTTGGATGACATTGGTGAAGTAGGGGGCAAATTTGTTCTGGAAGATCTGGACGATACTCATCTCTTAATCGATTCAGACTTTGTCGAAAGACTGAAGGAAAAAATTGACGATCTCATGGACAAACACACTTATGTTCCAGATAAATAAGGCTATTCCCAAAATTAAATTATTTGTTATAAAATAAATTTTTTTATTCAATAAAATATTTTTTTTAGAAAAAAATTCACTCTTTTTGTTAACCTTTGCTACTTAATAGTGGCATATAAAAGTTAAAAGCTATTAATCAAAACTTTTCTAAACGATTTAGATGCAGCGCCTAAATAAACAAGTTTTAAATGGATTCTTACAGCAAGCTATATCTCATAATAAATACCTTGAGGAAAGAGAAATGTGGAAAAAGAAAAACGAAGAATCACCTTCGAAAAAAAGAAAAAAAAGACACAAATCCGGGCAAAAAATTTCCAAAGAAAAGTCACCATCTCCTTCAGATGATGAAATGAAAGAAACCAAGCCAAAATCAAGTCGAACTCCAGAGGAATTGGACGACTTAAAAGCTATATTAGCTTTATATAAGTCTGCCAAAGAAGATAATAATGAAAAATGGGGCCACAGTGGCTTTCAGGAATTGTATCCGGATTTTAAACCGGAGAGTAACGAGAAAAAAGCATCAATTGACAACAGACTTGAGATCATAAATGAGAAAGCCACTGAAGCTAAAAAAGATCGAACTAAAAAGTCAAAAAAAAAGAAAAAAAAGTCAGAAAAATACAAAAATAATGATGATTTATCTAGCAGAGATAGCTCAAGTGATTCATCACTGACTGAATCGGAAGATTCGAAAAAACGTCATCATAAAAAAAAGTCTAAAAAGCGTAAAAAGTGATCAGTATTTGATATTTAAAAAAGTTAATTTGTATATAAATATAAAAAGTTTTTTTTTAAATTTCTAATTTTTTTTTGTCGGATAATAGATTGTAATATTTATAAAATAGATAAGTGTTTTATCACAAATTTGGTATTTACCATTTGAGTGTTTGTTTTTTGCAAAAGTTTAAACAACACAATTGCTTAAATTATCTTCAAGGCTTATAAACAGGCTAGTGCTCTTTTAATAAAATGACCGATAAACACTTATTTTCAATTATTATAAACTATTTTACAAAAAGACAAATAATTTTATAAAAAATTATTTTAAAAATAAAATACTATGTTATCTTGCTTGTCATTTTTCACTATATTATCTCTAAGAATACATTTATCGTACCTTTAAGGCCAGTAAAATTTTAATAATGATCAAAATTAATAGTTTTCTTCCAGTTTGTGTATCTAAAAATATGAAAAAGTAATTCAAATTGAAGGAATTATCTTTATCACTCTTGTTTGGACCTTCTCGGTTTCAGAAATGTCTTTAATAAGAAATGGACACTATGAGCTCATGGCAAACTGGTGCAATATCTTATTTGGTCAGTCCACTTCAAATCATTATAGATATACAAGCCTAAAACTTTTTCAAGAGTTGTTTTAGTTGATTTCTCGGTACTTTATCTGTAATAAATAGTAAAATCAATGGGATAATTTTCTGATTTACTTATTATACTGCATTTTTGATAAAAGTTAAAAGCTATTAATTAAAATTTTTCTAATTGATTTAGATATTTAAATCAAAGCCAGCTAAGTGACCGACTTGAGGTCGATATATTGGGTTAAAGTATAATTAAAGCTTAGACAGATTAATTTTCTAAAAAACTGTATCTTTGAGCACGATTCTTAATTATGTCTCTCTTTATTCTGCGAGGATGATCTATTGTACTTTTGTTTGTAAACGTGAATGGAAATTACCATTCCAAGTTGCTTTTGACTAACTACTGAAAGATTGGTTGTTTTAAGTTTTCCAAAGTAAAATCAAATTTAAAGAGCTATTTTTTAATTAGTGTTTTGCGTTTTTTTGGACCAGTAGAGAAGTAAGAGAATAAATTTTAGTATATTTGCTGAGAGAAAAATAATTTTATTCAATTCAAAAATTACAAAAAAAATATTTTTGCTCTAATAAAAAAAAATTTTTCGTTTAATTAACATTAATTTAAACAAAATACAAATTTTTTTATTCTAAATATATTTTATTGAAAAAAACTAAAAACTAAATATGCACACAAATTTAAAAATACTGAAAACAGAAATTTATATTTGATAGTTTATTAATTAATTAATTGATTAATCACTTGAAAATATTTTGTACCTAAAATCAGCCGGGCGTGTTTCTTAAAAACAAGCACAAATTACTCATTTAAAAGAACTGAATTGATTCAAATGATTCAAAATATAATAGAAATTTATATATTTTTTAAATTCAAGAGAAAATTTATTTCTTCAAATATTTAATAAAGAACAAAATTTAAATAAATTTTGATATACTATCTAAAGGTTTGGTTTTTTTTGTTACTTATAATAAGCCATAAACTATCTCATTTTTTAAATTGTATTTTGTTTTATTCTCCCCTATATTACCAAATAATACCAAAAAATTTAATTCTATCTTTAACACAATTTGGATTACATAAAAGAGAAATTTTTTTAATTTCTTTTCATTTTCAGTCAATTTTTCATTTCTTTAAACGATTTAGAAAATAAAAATGACTATTTTTTATCATAACTTTTACAAAAAATCATTCTATTCAAAAGTTTGTTTTAAATTAGGCAAAATCAACAAAGATTAGAAAAATATCTAAGCCAAGAATTCAAAATTTAAAGATCAAGTTAATCAAATATCAAATCTGAGTACAAATTTAAAAAATTAAATAAGGCTTGAATTACCCCATAAGTTCCGATTCTTTAATTGTGGTAAAAAATAGTTAGTAAAAATAAGGTAATTTTATAGACTAAATATTATGCAAAAAATCTCTAATCTATAAAAAGATTTATTACAAATTAAATAATTAATAAAATCAATATGATTAAAAAAATTCTATTTAAGAGTTAGATTAAATTTGTTGATTAAGAGCTTGTTTTTTTTTGATATGTGATTTTACGCTTCAGACCCAGAGTCATATTAGGCTTATATAATCATAATATATGGCCTTTTCGCTCTTAATTTATTAGCTAGAAAAAATTACGTAATTATTTTCATTTTAAAATTTGTTTTGAAATTTTTTGGCTTTATTCGCTGTTAGTTAGTTTTAAAATGTTAAAATCGATAAAAGTTTGAAAAATCTATTTTATTCAAATTAAGCTGAATTTAAATTTTTGAATAATAAGTTAAAAAAATTAATTATTACTTTTAAATTATTGTATAATTTATTCTCGTTCTAAAATCCTTAAACGTGACTATTTCTTTAAATTTGTTTTAACAACTGGTTATATAATTTTACTAGTGTTTGGTTTAAAATATTAGAAATAATAAAAGTTTAATTATTTTCAAATTAGATCTCTTTTGATCAAGGTTTTTTTATAATTTTTATTCATTTATTTGTATAATAGAGAGAATATAAAGAGAAAAGATCGAAAAATGGAAACAATGAGATTTTGAAATAAAAATATGTTGAGCAAAAGTTTGAGTAATATTAACAAAACATATCTAAATCGTCAACGTCAACATATTTATCTTAAGATATACCAATTCGCGACATAGCTAATGAACTAACAATCTCTCAAAAGCGACAAGGAATTTTTAAAAATCAATTTCAAAAATAAAATTATAATAAAGAATATCAAGAACATTTAGCTATCTTGAATGTAAATGACATCTAAAAAAGCAAATATAGATGACATCCTTATTGCCGTATTTCTCACTGCCTCCATCGCATTTGTCATTGTCTGGTCCATTGTTATGCTCAAATGGCGAAAAAAATTCTTGTACAGAATGATGCCTTGTCTTAAAAAGTTTTTTTTTTATTTTTAATTGAGTCAAAAAGTTTAAGTCTAATTTTTAGCAAAAGAAAAGAAAGTAAGCAGCCAGTGGCAGCAGTGTCCAAGCAATTGCCTGGCGCCACCAACGGAGCATTTAGTAATTTAAACTTGGAAAAAGACAATGTTCCCAATGACAGCTCGTTGTATTCAATTGACTTGAATAAAAATCATCTCAAAAGCGAGGATAGTGGCGAGTTTAATCAGGCGAAAATTTCCATAGAAGACAGCTTAAGACTTTAGCCTTTTACTTTAATTATCAAATTTTTAAGTATTATTTTTATTTTTTTTCGGAAACAAGAATAAGAGTGCAATCCGTGTAATTTTTGTATATATTCATTATTTAAAAAGATGTAATAAAACAATAAATGATTAATATTTTTATATTTGATTAGATTTTAGATAAATTATTACACAAGTCTTAAAAAAATCATTTAGCATGAACATAAATTTATTATATTCAATGCTTAATTTGTTTGCCAAACTAACCATCCAGAGCGAAATATAAATTTTCAATTTCTCAGATCTTATGTCATAAGTTTTTGTAGCAGATTGAAATTTGTTTATTCAAATTAGGTTTTTTAAAAATAAATTATTTTTTTAAAACTAAATATCTGACATAATATTAAATAATAGAGAATATTAAAAGCATAAAATCCCTTAAAAATATTAAATATACAAGTATTTTTAAACAGGATTAAGATTATTGAAAATGATTACATAAATTTCGACATTCTAATTCTAAAAACAAAAGCTGTTCCATATTGCTTAAAAGCTACATACACAGTAAAGTATGGTAAACGTGTTTTCCCAGATGATGAAAATGAGCTGGATTTTTTTGTGCATAAACATATAATGCGATAAACCAAGCTTATATTTGATAAAGCAATATTGAAAAAGGTGCAAGAGATGACCATAAGGCTACCATATACCTTGGCCATAGAGACCTTAGTTACAAGGAAAGACAACAAGAAATGGGGCTAATAACACTTAAATTGATAAGAGAAAGAGAAAATTTGATTCAAATGTTCAAAATTTTGTCTTCCATGGAAAAAGTAAATTGACTTACAGACCAGTAGTCAAGAACGAACTTAATTTGAAAGTTGCTGTGGCATCAATAAGGAGTCATGGATAGAAAATAAGATGGTAAAGCTTTAACATTAGAAAGGGAACGCAAGGATAGATTTCTTTAATGATCGTGTATAAATGGATTGCATTATAATGATACTTAAATAATTAAAGGACATAGCTTCAATTCAGATATTTGTGTATGAATTGATCCTGATGTGGCTACTCGACCAGTGACCATTTGACTACTTCTATCACGATATAATAAAAGTCACATCCGTATTAATTGTTTATCTATTATCTCTTATCTGAGGCAATAAAGTAAAATCTTAATTTCAAATGAATAGAAAATTTTAATTAATAGTAGTAAATAATATATAATATTAGTCATAAAATAATTATATTAAAAAAAAATAAAAATATATTATAAATGATAAAGCTAATTAAAAAATTATCCTTTTTTAGTAATAAATTGGCTATTTATTTATTTTTAATCTAAATTCCTGATTGCATCACTAATTTTACTGATATTATAAATTATTTTTACAACATATATTATTGATGCTTAATTTCTAGTAAATAAATTCTCAATTAAATTGGACATTCAAAATGAGGCAAGATGTGATAAAATAAATTTATGCTTTAAATTTTGATAACTTTTTTGCATATATTTACTTTACCAACTTAGTTTATTTGGTCAGCTTTGGAAAAAATAACTGGAAAATTCAACGTGTGCCTGTATTGAGTATTTTCAATTATTTTTTAATAACATATTATATGAAAAATGCTTTGTTGTAAAACTTTTTTCATTCTAGGACTAAAATTAAACAAGATCCGTATTAAATAGATTTGGCACAAATGATAAAAGATAATTTATTTTAAAAAAAAGCTCCGTCATTGTTACATACATGTGATGTTTAAGAAAATATTTAGCAAAAAACAAATATTATAAAGCATAATTTTAAAAATCTAGAAGAATCGTTGAAAAATTTTTCTAGGTATAAATTGAGAGCAATTTATGAGCTTAATTTAAATTTTAAAAAGAAAGAAAATTTTTGATTTAAATAAAATATTTAAAATGGTTCAATATAAATTATACTATTTTAATGCCAGAGGCAGAGCTGAATTGATTCGATTCATTTTTGCCGCAGCTGGACAAGAGTATGAAGACATTCGTTTCGAAAGAGAACAATGGCCAGAATATAAAGCCAAGTCACCTCTTGGTCAATCTCCATATTTGGAAGTAATTGAAAATGGTCAAACTTTTCAACTAGCCCAATCTCTGACGGTTTCTAGATATCTAGCTCGTAAATTTAATTTGGCTGGAAAAGGTCCAGAAGAACAAGCTGAAGCTGAAATGTACGCCGATCAAGTTCTCGATTTATTGAATGAAATGGTTAAAATTCACTTTGAAAAAGATGAAACTCGTAAAGAAGAAGCCCGCACAAAATTCTACGGCGAAACTATTCCAAATGTATTGAAAGTTTTGGAAGGAAAAATTGTCAAAAATGGTTCAGGTTTTTTAGTTGCCAGTGGTCTAACTTGGGCTGATTTATTTTTGACTGATTTCCTTGGATGGCTTGGTGATAAAAAAGACGGTTTCCTAACTGGAGTACCTTCAGTCAAAGCTTTGAATGACAAAGTACTAAATCATCCGAAGATTTCTGAATGGATTGCCAAAAGACCAAAAACCGAGCTGTAAACTAGATTTTTAGGCACAATTTTTTATTTTCACTAGATTATTTATTAGTTAAATAAAAATTTTACTTTAAAGCAAATCTTTATTATTTAAAAAAATCCAGTTTAAAAAAAATAAACTTAAAATTGAGCTTTCAGGTAATTATTATGTTTGATTGACAAATTTTTGAATAATGTAATAAATAGACCAGTTTCATTTGACTACGATCATTGAAATTTTAAATTATTATATGACTTTAATATAAACATCTATATTTAGAAAAAATTAAAATTAAAAATCATATTTACTAAAATAACAAGTCAGCGTAGCTAATTAAAAAAAATTAATTATTTAACTTTCTTAAATTACTTTTACAAAATTCAATTTAAAATAATTCATATTTTAATTAATATAAAATAAATGATATTAAAGCTTAATTATAATCAGTTATTTTAAATCTTTAAATTTTTTCACTAAAATCTAATTTTGAAAAATTTTATTAAAATATATTTGCCAAAGTATCTTTAGCTTAAATTAATAGACTAAAAATAGTTCTGCTAAGTTGAAATTTTTTTCGAATTGAAGACTGATTCAAAAATAAGATTCTATCCCAACTTAATGCTATAAAAGAATAAGAAATGTTTATTTTTCTATCAAAAAATAAAAAATGGTTAAATATAAGTTATATTATTTTAATGCAAGAGGTCGAGCTGAGCTTATTAGACTCATATTGGCCACTGGGGCCCAGGAGTTCGAAGACATCCGATTTGAAATGAACGATTGGCCCGAATACAAAAAGAAAGCTCCTCTGGGTCAAGCACCATTTTTAGAAATGATTGATGACAAAGATAGAGTATTTCGGCTTGGTCAATCACTATCAATTGGTAAAATTGGATTTTCCCACTGAATATTTTTAAACTTTGTATTTGATTGATTAGCTCGTTATCTTGCTAGAACTTTCAGAATTGCTGGTGTTGGTAATGAGGAACAAGCTGAAGTAGAGTCTTATGGTGATTATATCAATGATTTGTTCAATGAAATTGTCAAAGTTAGATTCGAAAAAGATGAAAACTTAAAGTCAAAATTAAATACAAAACTTTATGACGAGATAATTCCTAAATATCTGCACATTTTGAATGATATTGTGACCAGAAGTTCATCCGAGTATTTGTGTAATAGTGGAATTACATGGCCAGACTTGTTTTTGTATTGTACACTTGAATGGCTTGATGAAAGGAGAAACGCTTTATTGGAAAAATATCCACGTGTAAAAGCCCTTGAGGCAAAGGTTCGAGGAAACCCTAAGGTTGCCGAATGGGTTATCAACAGACCAAAGACCGATTTTTAAATTTTTTATTTTTGGATTAAAAAAAATAAAATTTAAGTCCTAATATTTTTAATTATCTTTGTAAATAGAACTGCGACTTGAACTTGTATTCAAGCATAGCCCAATAGGGCTTTAGCAGCCGCTTAAAAAAACGATAAATTTTCTTTCATCCAGACGTCCAGTTTAGTCTTAAAACTGTTCAAATTCCGTGCATTAACTATGTCAGTTGGTAATGTGATTCAGATTGTCGTGACCCTGCTTGTAAGAAAATTAAATCTTGGTTGAAAATACTTCATTTTCTCTCTATAAATAGTTCTATTGTGGGACCGAAGGTTATATTTTTTGTCTTAAGCGTTCATACATGAGTCGTTCACGAGATTCAACTCCTCTAAATTATTATCAATTTTAAACATTTGGATAAGATCGCCTCTCTGCCTTCTTATTTGAAGATTATTCAGATCCATTTTGTTCAACCTGTCAGAATAACTTAATGTTCTCAACTCAGGCATCAGTCTTGTCGCTTTTCTTTGCACTTTTTCCAACTCATTTATATCTTTTACACAGGATGGATACCATGAGCTAATGACATACTCTAGATGTAGTCTAACGAGGGATTTGTATATAAGTGTTTTGTTATGTATGTCAAGGAATTTAAACGATTTTCTGATCAACCCCAACATCTTATTTGCTTTAACAGCACTATGTCTAACTTGAGTGCCCTATTTCATATCATGTATTATAAATATTCCAAGATCCTTTTCACAGAATGTTTTAGCCAGATTGTTTTTCAATTTCATAATCGGATATAGAGTTAGATCTACCCAGATGTAAGACCTTGCACTTGTCTGCGTTTAGCACTGTTAATCACTCTTTTGACCAGTCACAAATTTTATCCACATCACTTTGGAGTTTCAAGTTCGATGAGAAATTTTTTATGACGCGATTTTTTTGTGTCGTCTGCATAGGCTTTAGAGTCAATAGTAATTTTTTGATATTTTTCTTTTAAACTAAGGTTCTATGATGTAACGGTTAGCACTCTGGACTTTGAATCCAGCGATCCGAGTTCAAATCTCGGTAGAACCTTTAATTTTTTCTTTCAAATCTTTTTTAGTTAAATGTTCATCAACTTTCGATTTGCTTGACTAGTTTTGTCCTATTTTTGCCAAATAGACCATCTTTAAACTTAGTGAATCATTAAAAGATAAATTTAGATACAAGTGAAGGTTCTATGGTGTAACGGTTAGCACTCTGGACTTTGAATCCAGCGATCCGAGTTCAAATCTCGGTAGAACCTTAATTTTTCTTCATATTTTATATTTAGAAATGATAAATATCTGCTATTTAGAAATACTTTTAAGTGAATATTTGAGTTAAGGACTTACTGAATTTATAAAGATTAATTAATTGAAAAAATGATTGATTTAAAATAGTCAAAAATAATTTTTGAATTTTACCAAGAAATAAATAAAAGTTTAAAAAATAATAATGAGTTATAATTTTAAAATTAACTGGAAGGAATTAAACAAATAACTTTAATGATACCTCTTCGGCCATATAACTCACTGTTCCAATTGTACCTATTCAGAAAATCAGAGGGCAATTCAAACAAAGACATGATTCATTCAAGACAAGAGTAAAGAGGTCCTCATAGTCAACTATTTAATCATAAGACTATCTAATTGTATTTTGATAAGGGCTGCTTTTCTTTAATTAGTTCTTTTTTCTGTGTATCTAGCTACCGTAAATGTCTTCCTAGTAAGAGCCGTAACTTTTCATTATTATTATTATTAATTGATTTAGAATTTGTTGACTTTTCATAAGCTTACTTTAATTCCCTTAAATTTTTAATAATTTCATTAATATTTTTTAATAATAAATAATAAATAATAAACTTTTTGAAAAAGTTTAAATGTTTCGGACCGTGGAACAAGCATAACTTAAATCGTCCTAGTTATAATTTTCACTTATTAGTTTTCTTTTCAGATAATAGATTAATTTAAATCTTTGATTAATTTTGATTACTCAAAAATTTCAAATTTAATAAAGAAAATAATTATTTTCATTTAATTTTATTTAAAATTTAAATTTTGCGGGCAAAAGCTTTCTCTAGCAAGCTATTCAAATTGCTCAAAACTAATCTTGGATCTTCAACAAGACCAGCTGTGACCAGCGAATTGTCCAAAAGCTAAAAAATAATTTATAGGATATTTGAATTGGATAAGATAAAGAAATTATATACTTGTTCAGCAACAGCTTTGCTCAATTCTGGATCTTTTTTGTGCAAATCATACAACGATTTAATGAGACCATTTTTAGGATTAATTTCAAGAGTCAAATTAACTAGATTAAAAAAATCAGAAACTTTTTCCCTTTGCATATAGCTTGTTTTGATTAAGTGTCTCAAAAAACTCATATTATCCGCGGTAATTATACATGGATGAGTATCCAATTTGTTTGTAATTTTAACAGCCTTTATTTTGCTTGATAGAGTATTTTTCAACCAATCTTTGAGTTCTTGAGCCTGGGCATTATTCAGACTACGAGTATCACCTTCTATGATTGTGTCATCTTTATTTTTATCAGCCAAATTCTCTTGCTCAATTCCGACCAACTGCTTGTTTTTGTATTGGAACAATTGTAGAGCCACCATTTCATCGTATTGCTCAAAAAGAAACAAAACCTCATTATCTTTTTGCTTAATAGCTTCAAAGTAAGGACTGTTCAGGGCTATTTCCCGACTTGGTGCCGCATAATAGAAAATATTTTTTTGATCTGGCTTCATTCGCTTCACATACTCGGTCAACGAGATAGTCTTGCCTGGCTCGGTCTTGTTGGTTTCAAATCTTAGCAAAGAAGCTATCTCCTCTTTTTCATTCTGGTCAGCAGCTCTGTAAATTGCCTCCTTAAAGTACAAGTTGTAATCAGTGTAGAATTCCATGTATTTCTGCTCATCGTATTTGGCTTCATCATTCAGAAATCGTAGTATACGCTGAGTCAAAATTGTCCTTAGTTTTCTAATTAGATTGCTATCTTGCAACAATTCCCTGGATAAATTTAAAGGTATGTCTTCACTGTCCACTACACCTTTGACAAATCTCAACCATCTTGGCAAAATTTGGTTCGCTTTGGACAATATAAGAACTTTTTTGCTATAAAGAGAAACACCAACATCTCCTTCTTGGCTTATTTCTAAAGGACTTGGTTTAAATGTTGGAACGTAGAACAGAGCTCGAATGTTCAAAGGAGCGTCGGTTTTGTAGCAAAATGTATAGCGTGGTTTGTCCATATTTCCCAAAAATTTGTAAAATTCTTCATGCTGTTCTTCAGTTATATTTTTGGCATCTTCCAACCAAATAGGCTAAAAGTACAATTAGAATAGAAATCAAACTATATCTATTGGGTATCTTGCCTGAATCAAGTTTATCTTATCACCATTTACAATAATTGGAAAACCAACAAAATTGCTATATTTGTTCACAATTTCTTAGGATAAAATTTTAAAAATTTGTTTAATTTTTGTTTTTAAAAAAACTTTTTATTATATCCTCTTTAGAGAATTCACTACATTCATCTTTTAAATGAAGAATTATCTTTGTGCCTCTGGTAACTCCGTCAGCTTCACTTATCTCATAACTTCCATCGCTGAATTCAAATACAAAATATCAATTCTAATACGAAAATAAAGATTAAGGTCAGTTACCCTGATGATGACCACTCGAATGCTTTTTCAGTATCTTTGTATGATTTGCTGAATACTTGTACTTTGTCAGCGACCATGAAAGCAGAATAAAAGCCAACACCAAACTGGCCGATAATGCTATTTTGACCATTTTCTGCATTTTTAGACAAATTTTCAATAAATGCTTTGGACCCTGAATGAGCAATAGTGCCTAAGAATTTAACCAACTCATCTTTTGTCATTCCAACACCTGTGTCCTGAATTGTCAAAGTGTTATTCATGTCATTGGCACTTATTTGAATCTCATAAGGAATTTGGCTATCAATTTGCTCATTGCTTGTCAACTGAGCATATTTTAATTTCTCAATGGCATCGCTGGCATTTGAAATCAATTCACGGACAAAAACTTCTTTATCTGAGTACAATGACTTGGCAACTATGTTTAAAAGTTGCTTGGTTTCGGCCAAAAACTCATATTTTTCTGATTCTCCGACCACTCGTTCTGCCTCATGGACACTTTTAGTTGTTTGGATGAAGCGCTTTTGGACAGCATTAACTTCTGTTCGTTTTTTTAATGGAATAACATTCAAAGACAAATATCTAGCTTGATTAATTATTCTGGAAGAGTTTATTTGTCTTAAAGTTCCAGTTAATAAAACAAATTTATTCATTTTTTTAAATTAATTTTTAATTTTTTTTCTCTATTTTAAAAATAATTGAATCAAGTATAATTTTTTTAAAGTTGTAGTTTATTTTGCTTCCATTAAACTTGCTTTAATATTCCCTATCTATATAGTTTTTAATTCGTTGAAATATTACGTAAAATTAGTTATTTTATAACAATTTAAAAATAAAGAATGTACCAAATTTTGTTTTTAAACAATCTAGTTTAAAGATTATTAAAGATTTTAAAAACTAATTTACTAAAAAAAATTAACTTTTTTTTATTTTTTATCATTTCCAAATGAGATCTGCTTCATTAATTTTTTTAAATTAGTTTTTTTAAAAATGTGAGACTTTTAAAATTTAAAGTAGTTCTAAAAATCTCCAATTTCTTTAGTTAATTTGAAAGAAAATACTTTGGCTATCATTTAATTGAAAAATATATTAAACTGGTTCAAATAGCAAATATAAATAAAAAAATCTGAATAATCAATGAAAAATTTAATATATTTTTAAAGTATTTTTGTTCAATATTTTTTTTAATACATTTTCAAATAAATTTAGAATTTATATTGATTTATTTTATTAATTTGTACCGAATCAAAGCTCTTTCAGAATAAAAATATAAAATTGAAATCAAAGAATTTTAGAATTTGAATTATCTTCATTCGTTTATTATCAGTTTTTGATATTGAGTTAACACAGAGGAAATAGATCCACTTAAAGATTAATAAAGATTTTCTAGAATTTCATGATTTAGGACTCATTGAAAAATGATGTAGATAAATTTTTTTTATTTTGCAAATAACTTGGATTAAAATTTATAATTTTTTTTTGTAAAAAAACTAACAATCATTTTATTCAAATCATTGGGTTTAAAGGAAGAACCAAGTTGGGTTTCAATCTGCCTGGGTATCTACGAAACCATATTTTTAAATAAAAATAAAATAATTAGATTTAGCATATTTTATACTGGAATATAAATTTATACCATAAGTTATAATTTTTATATATATATATATAAGTTTTTTAGCTAGAAATTAAGTAATTTTTACAGGTAAATAATTAATGTTTAGAGTTTTAACTAGTTAACTATTTTTTTTTTACCAATTACAAACTATCCAAGGTGTCTCTTAATAAAAACAAAATAAATTTTTTCATGTTAAACAGAGAGTATTTTATCTTAAATTAATTCGTTTATCTCAAAATTTTGTTCTTTAAATGATTGATTAATTATTGTCTTATCTTCAATATCAAGTATTTATTTTAAATTTTATGAAAGCTAATATGTATTACTTTTAATGTTTACTAAACTTATAAATTAATTTAATTTAATAAATTATAATCTTTAGAATAAAAAAAATATAATCTAATTTTAATTCTTTATTAATTATTTCTAATAATGAAAAAAATGAAAAAATAATGAAATTATTTGTAATTACAATTAATTGATTATCTTTCTGTTTCTGGTCTATTTTCCAAATAAGTCTTAATTTTACCATGTTCACTTACTTTATCATATAACGTCTTAATAGCTTTAAAGTGCTCAAATAGTTGATTTCTCTGCTCACCTAAAAGCCCCAATAAATTAAAAAGATAAAGATCTATCCATGTCAAGCCGCTGTCAAAGAAAAATCCTGTCTTACTATTAGCAAGTTTTGCTTCAAAAAATTTCATATAATGTGGGATTATTTCGTTTTGAAGTTTTTCGAAAATTTCCTTCTTCTTGGCTTCATCTTGTTCCATCATAAATTTGGCGAACTCGTTCATTAGGTCACTAATTTCATCGCCAAACATATCTACCATAGCTTGCTCTTCATCGCCTTTGCCAGCAAAACCGAACTTGCGAGACAAGAAGCGTCCGATAGCAACAGATTGAGACAGGACTAAAGTCTTTTTACCATTGGTTATTTCAAGAAATGGAGCTTGTCCAAAAGGTGCTTTAGCTTTGTACTCAGGCCAGTCTTTCTGCTCGATTCTAAAATCTTCATATTTTTGCCCTGCTGCAGCAAATAAGAGTCTTATTAACTCTCCTCTGCCTTTCATATTAAAATAATATAGCTTGTAGTGAACCATTTTTAAGTTTCTGAATTAAATTTTCCAAACTAAATACAACTTATTTCTTATATCTTTATTATTTTTGCCTAATCATTCTTTTTTCTGAAAAAATATCGCTTTTAAATAATATAACCTTAGCAACAAGAAAAACAGCATCCTTTCAACTCATATTTCAGTATTATGATATGTTGACAAATAAAATATTTTTTAATAGTTTTGATTAAATTATATTTGTAAATTTGTAAAAATAAAATAGTCAAAAAAAAAGGTAGGTTTAGTAAAGCGTTAATCTTCAAGTTTTACTTCAAAATTGCTCACTATTGTTTGTTTTAACTAAGTGAAAACAATTAAAAAATTGATTAAACATTATTCTATGAAAATTCGAAGGTATGTCTGATATATTTTAAAAAAATATAAAAAACAACTTTAAATATTAATTCCAATTAAATAGAAACCAATTTTTTTAAGCCTTCGAATTGTTCAAATAAATGGTATACTTACAGTGTGCTTAAGACATTTTGGTTTATTCATGCCAAATAGTGAGTGATAAAGCTCAATAATACCAGACTTTAGAGAATTATTATACAAAAAGCTCTCTCTTTGATAAAAAATGTGAAAATGGTTGAAAATATCTTAAAATGTCTAGATTACCCCATTAGTTTCCAAAGCCTACTCACCACAGTTTCATTATTTAGACAAGACTCGTCTGAATTTAACTTAAACGGCGGGTATTTGCACATATTTTGAACAATATGTTGCCGAATTAAGTAAGATGGATCATATTCTACGAAATCGATCAAAAAATTGAATAGTTCAAGATCATTTTTAGCTAAAATTAAAAATTTGAAAATTATTTTAATTCAGAAATATTTTCAAAAATTGATTTAAGAATTTTTTAGTTTTATTTTAATTAAAATTTAATCAAAAAGTAAAAATTACGAATTAGATAAAGAAAAATATTTAAGATAATTAAAATTTTTAGAAGAAAATTATTAAAATTTTTCAATTAATATTCCAATTAACTAATCTAGATCGAATCCTTTTTGAGATTTGGGGACAATTTTTAATTAATTAAGATTACATAATAGTTTTTTTGTTTGATTCTTTTAAAAAAATATTACTTTTTACTCTAAAACTTAGAAAAAAAGTTTGTAAACAAACTCAAAATTTTATAATTACTCTTTCTATTGTTTAACTCTTTAAATTATTAAAATTATATAATAGATTAATTTAAATCAATTTTTTGGTAAAGTGAGGTCTCTATTGATAACTTTCATTTTATTAATTATTTTAATTATTTCTTGTTAAATAAAATCTTACCCGATAAAAATTCTATAATGATCTCGAAAGCAACCATGCGAACATTTTCAAAATTAGTTGAATAGTTTGTATATTCTTTAAATATATTTACATTTTCTGGTATTAGTCCCAACTTTTGAAGCTTTCTCAGCGCTTTTAGGCAGCTACAGGTGACAAGTAGCCGATGAGAGGGCAAAAGCTTTTCCAAATTAAGTCTTAAAATAATTTCTTCAACAATTAACTTCATATCTTGAGATAGACTGGCTGATTTGGGTCCAAGATCATTATGGATCATGGCAATGGAGGCAGATAAAGCACAAGTCAATGCATCTATTAAACTTGCCCGGTAGCAACAGTCTGAAAACTGGTTTCGGCTGTTTTCATTAAATTTGATCAGTTCCAAGATAAAGCGTATTACTTCATTTGGACACAAATTGTGAGAGCTTCGCAGCTGAGCCATGGCAACTGGAATGTTTTTCTGCAAAAAATAGTTGGCGAAGTCAGAAAAATTGTTGCAATTGACCAAAGTTTGACCAGTGGCCGACATAAAAAGTTTCTTAAAAGTTGATATTAGAGGCAAAGGACCATTCCATGAGTGAATCATTTTGTTCGAAACTTCAGCTAGGGCATAAGCGGCCTGAATTCTCACTCGGTAAAAACTTTCATTATTTTCTATTATTGAAACTAAAGTTGTTCTGCTTTGGGGACTTGGAAATTTGCTCAGCATTTCGACTGAGTCAAGCTGAGCGCAGATTTCTCTCTCATATTTTGCTTCGTTTTGCCACTGAAAGTCGGGCTGGTCGAATTTGATTTCCCGCAATAGCCTCAAGTCTGGATCAATGCGTATCCATAAGATAGGTGAATCTGTCTCTATATTACTTGTGTCTATATCAACCTCCTCGCCAGTTATGAGTGGAATTTTTTTTTTCTTATTCTTTTTGCCTTTGGAATGGCAAGCTATGTCAAATTTTGAGGTTAAATTGTCCTCAATAATCAAGTGATGAGTGAAAGGACCATCTATTTCCTGGAACACAATACTTATAGGCCCGACATACTTTCTATATCCTTTTTGATTTACCATGTCTTGCTTAATTTCCAGTTCTATCATGTTTTTTTTTCGATTAAAACTAAATGAACAATTGAATCTGGCCACGCCGGGTTTATAAACCCAACTTTCAATAATTGGTTTAATGTCTTTGGAAGAGAATGTGGCTAAAAGTTCACTTAATGACTCGATTGAGACAAAAAGTGAATTTCGACACTTGTGACTATAATCACTCAAGCTTATTACACTTAAACCATTAGTTAAGAGTTTGTTCATTAGCTGAATCATTATATCTCTGGTCAAGCATTCATCAATCAGCCGAACGACCAGGTGAGATTTTTTATCGATCATTTGGTAAAATAATGGAACTCCCATCAAATGATATCGAGCACTTAGTTGACTCTTGTTGTAGTTTTCTTTTGAGCTTGTCAAAGTATAATTCAAATCTAGCACCAAGTTTCCTTGTTCCTTCTCGAACTTACATACTTCTTTCAAATCCTGGTAAACCATGTGTCTGTATTCGTTGTTGCCGAAAATTTTCTTTAAGTAAAGACCAGTAAAAAATTGGTTCAGACCAGACACAAGCCAATATTCGTGCATGTTGTTCATTGTAATGAATGTTCCGAAGAATTGCTGGGCTACTGAATTTGCCAACACTTTTCGCGCTGCAATTGTTTGGTCAATCATATTTTCTGGATGAAGAAGATTAATACTTAAAAAATTTTATTAACTAAATAAATAAATTATAAAATTAATCTCATAAAAAAAATCTTAATCTCCTATCTAATATCTTGAAAAATAAATTTAAACTTTGCCAAAGTTATCCATTATTGATATTTGATAGATTTAATTCCTTTATAAGAGAAATCGTCTTTTTTTCCAAATGATAATTATCTTACTTCATTATTGACATTGAAGCAAATGATATACATGGTTCAATTATATTAAGCACATAAACTTGCTTGTAAGAGCCATATGGATAAGTGATCGATAGAGTTTCTTCGAAAAATTCGAATACTTCATGCAAGAAAGAGGTTGTTGTTTTTACCAGATCTTTAAGTCTTGGATCAAAAGATATGCTTATCTCACTCACTGTTTCATTGTTTATAGAATCAAATTTTCCAATCACAAGACCAATATTGGGAGCACTTGTTGGAACTTGTAAATAAAAGTGGTACTTTTTGAAAATTGCATTCGAGTTAGTAAATGGGGATGAGGTAGTCTCTATTTCGATTAGATTTCCGCTTGCAATCACTGAATAATCTTCTTCAACAGTTATCTCTATTTTCCAAGTACATGGCTCGTTGTAGGAATTTACACATGGGAACCAATAGTGAGAGTTATGATCGACGGTACACAAATATGCATCTTTTTTATCTTTGTTCAATGTTAAAAGATCAGTTTCGATGAATCTCAAACCACCTTGTGGATTTTCCAAAACAAATTCAACTGCTACCATAAATGGTTCATTTTCTTTTTAAATAAAATTAAAAAACTCTTAGAAATTTTGTATTCATCATAATTTTTAAATGATAAAACTAAATTATTTTTAATTAATTTGTTTTATTATTGTAAATAATATTTACTTTTAACTAATGATTTGAAAGACTCGGGCACTGAAATAACCAGTTCACCATTTCCTTCATCAGCATCTACACACACAGAGGCAAGCTCTTCATTTGATATAAAATACTGCAGGTCACGTCTTAATTATTAAAATAATTTCTAATGATAATGAATATTAAGATGATAGAAAACCTATTATCTTCGGGCTTCATCAAAAGAGGGTCGCAGTAATCAAACTCCGCTTCATGAACACCATTGAATACAATCGAAGAAATTCATAAAAAAGATTATCAGATAGATTTTAAAATTTAATTGTTTAAATAAGATAAGATAAACCTACTGCATTGTTTACAATTTAAATTTATTAAGTTAATTTCGTCAGATAACGGGATTAAAGTTATTTCAGTATAGCCCTTTAATTTTGTTATTTAGTTAAATTTTATTTGGAATAATTATATATAAAATTTTATACATAAAGTGTCTGCTTTTCAAAATCTATGTAATTGAGGGATAAAATTTGATGCCAAACAACCACATTTCTTTGGGACATGGCTTTAAAATAATTTATAAAAATTTTAATTTATGTTTTTAATCTGATCGGTAGCTGACTCCGAATCTAATTAAAAAAATTAAAATTATTCAAGTTAAAAGAAATTTTTTTTTTAAATTTTATTCAAAAATTTTACTGAAATTTTAAAAATAAATCTAAAATTGGTCAGATCTATGGTTTGACCCAATTTAAAAATTGCATTGCCACTTCATAGCCTAAGAAACAGGCAGCATTTGCTGGAAACGCTCGGAGTATTACTGGTGTAAATCCTTTGTAGAATGCCCGAATTCCGTCAGCTTTGATTAATTCAACATAAACATCTAATAAACTTTTGTAGGTTCCTTCGGCCGCTGTTTGAAATCTAGATTTGGCTACGTCTACAGGCAAAGCAACGATCCAATTAAATATACCAGCCATACCACCGGCAAAAACTGTCTTAACTGGGCTAAGTCCCGAGCTTAAAAGCAAATTTAATATGCAAACCTTATCTATTTTTTCTTTATTTTTTACTCTGATCCATCGGCTAATTTTTTTTTTAGCCAGTCGTATGTGGCAAAATAGACGCCACTAGCTGGTACATCTCTTAGTAGAGTTGCTGCTGTACCTCTATAAACACTTCTGATGCCACCTTCTCGATAGAGCTTTTTAGCACAATCCAATGTTCCATTATATTTTTTTTCAGCATTGGAACTAGCTGACTGAATTTGCAAAAGACATTTAATGCGCTCACCAGGTGCCATAATGGCTGTGGTAAACACACCGGAAAGAAGACCGGCTCTGAATATTTGCAAAAGGTTGTATTCTCCGTTCGGATTAGCAGGTGTTTGTAAAGACTTTCCAACTCCGAAACCCAAAAAGCAAATGGCATACATTGGAGTTACCCCAATTAGAGGTGCAGCCATGCCTTTATAAAGACCACTTATTCCCTTTAAATTAAAATTTAGAAAGTTTGTTTTCTTTTAAATTAAATTGATGAATTGAATCAATAACCTCGTTGACAACTGTCTTTCTAGCACAATCAAAGGTGCCTGTATAAATAGGTGCTTTACCAAGCTCAGCTCTGGGCATTGTCTGTAGTCTAACTTTGATAGTGTCAAGTGGATGTCCGACTAAAACGAGACAACTTCCGCCAAATCCACCTGCAATAAATTCTTTAATTGGATCTTTGTTTGCCATTTCTATTTCTAGTTTTGCCAAAAATTTGAATTTTGATACAAAGTTCAATTTTGATATTTTTTAGTAATAATATAAAAATAATTATAATGTCAAAAATTTCTTTAATTTTGAACAAAAAATGCACAATTATATTTCACTGTTCTATCAAATTTCAATAAACGATTAAATAAATTTATATTAATTAACTTAAAAACGAGATATAATAGATAAAAAAAAATTATTTCTTTAAAAACATTAATTTAAGAAAACAATTATTGATCTTTTTTAGAAGTTGTGGGTATCTTAATCATTTTGTGTTCACCATCAACCAAATTTTTAAATTCTATTCAAAATTAAAAAATAAATAATTATTTTAGGAAGACATTTATTATCTGTACCTTTTGCTTTTATCTGTTCATGTAGTTTACTTGCTTCGTCTAGATAGTACTGATGTTCATCTTCCATGTCCGAATCGTGAACTTCTTCAGTGTCTGGCTGATCATTTGAATCCATGCAGCATAAAAAGTAGAAAACAATCGAGATAACACCAAAAGGTAGTCCGAATATAAACAATGAGATAACAGGAGCTTCAACAAACATTTCCTTTTTATTTTAAGCTTTAATTTGCTTTTAAATACCATTTTTTAAAATATATTTACAATAATAGCCCGATATATTTCCCAAAGTGGTCTTCTTATGGATCTAAATAAACTCTTTCCACCATAAACCTTTAAATATTTGCCATAAACTTCTATTGTCCAATTAAATAAACTAACTTACCTCGAGCTTATTGCTTCTAAAATCATCTAAAATGCTCTCCACATCAAATTCCTTTACTTTGTTTTTGTCGTCCAAAAAATAGACTAAATTATAGGTGAACGAAGTTGTATTTAAAATAAACAAGCATGGTGTGGACAAGGACCAAATTGCTATTCCACTAATCAAGTCGTGGTTTTCAGTATATCCAAATACAAATTCACTTGAATGATAAACAATTATCATTTTTAAATGCTTTTTTATCTTAATCTTACTCATGGTAGGCTTCTTTTTTGGTTTTGGCATAAATTTTGAATATTTGGCGTATTCTAGAATTTTAATGATTAAGAGGAAAAATCAAATTTCTTTCCAAATTTACTTTCTAGTTTGATGAAGCTTGGAATGATCGTCTAAATTAATGAGCAGAATTAACAAAGTTTTTTTTGTTTCTACCAAATTGTAAAAATTGGTCACTTTATTTAATTAGTAAAGAAATTAAACAATTATTCAAAATATTTTCCCAAATTTACTGGTAATTTCGCCAAAGGTGGGAAACTGCTCAAGTTTTATAAATTCTTCCATGGAACATTTGGAACTGTCCCAAAGTTCAAGTTCATTATCTTTGATTACTCCGACCCTAGGACTGTCAGTAACTCTGGCAGTCTTTTGAAATAAATTTATCATTCATACAAAAACAAAAAATGGTATTGTATACCTTGACCACATGCTCTGGAAGTGCAAAATAAAAATAAGCATCTAAAAAATGTTTTTCGGCTAGACCAAAAAATTCTTCCTGTATTAAATTAATAGTTAAATTGTTTGAGAATAAAAATTATCTTTATACTCTAATAGTGCTATTCATGTGTTCTTTCTTGATTACCAGAACAAAAAAAAGCTGAATTTCATGCTTGGTATTTTCAAAATCAAGCTGATGAAGAATACGAGAAACTCTTGGTCTATTAGGATAAAAATTAAATTACATAAATAATAAGATGATACTAATACGAACGCATCAGCCTTTTTGATAAATTCGATCAGATCACCTTTTCTTCTCTCTCCAAAAAAATTAACATTTGTTTTACCATAAATACTAAATTATCTTTTTTTTTAAAAAAAAAAGAATACTAAATTATGAAATAATTTTACAATTTAATAGTAGGATATCCTTTAATATCAAAATGATTGGCAGCTTTAACAAACCGTGTAGCATCAACTTTGGCTACATTCATCATCTTTCCTTTATAAAATTTTCCAACTTCTTCAAAAACAGGTTCCAATTTTTTACAATGACCACTTAACATATGCTTACAAAAAATTTTTTAAAAAAAGCACCATAATTACCACCAAGGCGCATAAAACATTATCAACCATTTTCCTTGAGTAGTAAAATCAATGACCCTTTTGATTTAAGACAATTTAAGGCTAGATAAAAATCAACTTTATGAATTTACCGGTCGTCCATTTCGTAAACTAAGGGGTCTTCGTCTTCATTACATTTAAGTGAAACAAAGAGACATAAGATTATTGTAAGGTATGAAATAAAATGGGCCATTTTTGGAAAAAAATAAAAATCGATTTTGGTTTTATTTTTTTAAATAAATTTTAAAATGTTTTTTGATTCATTCTTATCTATTGGCTTTCTTCCTGATTTAGAAACAGAAATTTTAAATCTAATTAAGATAAGAAAAAATGAATTAGCTAAAAAAAACATAATTTAAAAAATAATAAATTTTGCTTAAAATATTTTAACACAGTCTTAATAATCACTGGGATAAGGCGGAATATTTTGCATTATTAAATTAACCTTATGATCAATTTTTCTGGTTATTTCAATTATTGATTTCTATTTTTGTCATTATAACAAAATAAATTAACTAAAATATTAATACACTAATGGTCAGTAAATGGTCTTAAAATTAAAATTTTGTTCAATTAACCCCAAATTTCATATTTTCTCAATGGGCATTCAAAACAATACAAATTAAAAAAATTAAAATGAAAATTTTATTGATTATTTCTTCAAGATTTATTATATTTTATATAAAAAATTAAACCAGCAACAAATGTTTAGTATAAATAGCTTTTAGTTAAAAAGAACAAAAATAAAACTAAAAATGAATGAATGCAAAATTCAAAGACATTTGACTGTCATGTTAAAATTAATAATATTATTATTTTTCTTTTTATAAAAAATAAAAATCAAGTTCCTAATTTTAAACTAAAATTTAGATAAATAAATCTTTTAAATTTAAATTTAATGTAATAAAACTTGAGTGAAAAAAGCCCACAATGAACCAAGAAAAACCCAATGTTGGCGATTTCGAATTAGAAAAATTGACCAAAGAAGAATTAATAATTCAATACAAAAAGCTAGCCGTCTATACAACTGGTATAGAAGAACGAGAAAAAAAGCATTTAATGGAAATAGCCAAGCTAAAAAATATAATACTAATGAATTATGCTAATGCAAAAGAGTTAGATGGAAATGTAAATTATTTTGATTGGAAAAATAAAAAGATTAATTTAAAAATTTTAGAAATCTTGTCCAGAAAATGAAAATGAACAACCAGGATCTTGCTCTTCTGAGACCAAGTCGTGTCTGGTCGACCCGACAATTAATGCAGTAATCATTCAGCTCAAAAAAGACCTGGAAGAGACTCGGAATAAAAAAGAAGAACTTGAAATAGAGTTAAATTCAACCAAATTTACACCTGAGAGTCAGTTGACCAAACGTTTGATGAACAAGTGCCGGAAATTGTTGAATGAAAATGAAGAGCTTGGTAAAATAATTTCTTCTGGCAATGTTGCTCAATTGGAACATGATTTAGCCTATCACAAGCAATTGCTAAACGAGACTTGTGAAAATGAACAGAGTAATTTTGAGCTTAAGATAATTTAATTAAAAATTAAGTTAAATTTAAAAGATTTGCAATCTTTTTTGATGGAAATTGACAGTCAAATGGATGCAATGCAAGCAACAATATTGCAGCTAAAAGAAAAATTAGATCAAAAAGAATTAATAGATAGTAATAATAAAACTGATAGTATGGAAACTTAAAAAAAGCTTTTTTTTTCTCATTAAGTTAAACATTTTTTTAATTTAAATATCCTATTTTATACCGTTTAAAACGAGTCTATAAACTGAATATTGTGTAAATATAGTTTAATTTTTTAATTTTAATTATTATTATATATTAAAGATTAGACTTAATCCAAAATTATTATTTCAAAAATTAATTTATCATCTTAAAATTTATTTCGATTTATTGAAATTAAACAATTTACTTTTAAAATGAAAAAATAATTGAAAAAAAAGATCGATATTTAAAGAGAAAAAGTATTATATCTATCTTTATTATAATTTTTATTTAATCAAAAAAATAAATTAAATTTAAATAGTTTTCATTTTACATGAACATATGATCATTTCCAAACCCGCCAGGAGGTCTTAAATGGTTTGGATTTGGTCTTTAATAAATTATTTTAACCAATTAATATTTCATCTAGTAAATATTTTTTTTCAAATTTTACCCAACTCGAGTCGAGGATCCTGGCATTAGTTCATCTGGACTAGGCGGTCCATAGGGATCGAATCTTGCACGAGGTGGCACTGCACCTGGTGGCAAATTTGTTGGTATTAATCTCCTATCATAATTTCTGAAGGGATCGAAAATCATTCCTATTAAATTTCAATTTATATTTAGAAGCTAGCAATTAATTTTTATCTATAAATAACCTCCTGTTCCAAGGGGATCAAATCTGAAAGGATCTAAGTCAGATCGGCCAATGTCTCTGGGTGGTAAAGGAGGCCTTTGCTGTGGTATGTCTCTAAGCGGATCAAATATGACCTCTCCTCTACAATTTAAATTTAAAATTTTGTCCAAATAATTAAAAATAAAAACCTTGGTTTGGCAGGTTCTTTAGAAGCTGAACTGTCACTTGAAGTGCCTTTTTCATCCTCTTTGAACAAAGACTCGAATTCTTTTGATAAAGATTCATGTAAATCATTAAGGTTCATAAATAAACTAAATTTTAATTAAAATTATCTAATCAAATAAATTGTTTATATACTCTTGATATTCATTTTTTAAGCTTGAAATATGATTTTTAGTTGTACAAGTTAAACTAGCTGTTCGTTCAGTTGATTTTTTCTTTTTTGAAAATAAATAATTTAAATTAATAATTATATGACTAAATACCATTAAATTAATAATCAATGAATCATCAGCAATTAGTATTTTAAGTTCAAATCCTTTTGAATCTAGCGAATAATTAAGAACATAAATTTCATCATTTGAATTCCAATCACTTGGCAAAATTTCAGTTTTCTTTAATTAATATTGAAATTTTTTTTTCAGTTAATTTTTTAAAATTACTCTTCCGTCAAGAACACAAACAAAATTATTCTTAACCAAATACCAATGGACAAATAATGCGATAAGATCAGGCTCTTTTTTTATTTGATTCTTATAAGCATAAATTAATGTTTCCAAGCCGGAAAAAGTGATTTTTGACATTGTTTATGTGAATGTTTTATTGACTTATTTAATTTTTTTTAGAAATAAAGTTTAAAATATTAAATACGCCTTAATACTTTCCCAAAAAAATTTCTTAAAAATATCTTTTTGTTTTGAAATTTTTCCAATTTAATACAGATTTTGCATTTATTTTGACATTTTAAGGCAATGACATGTAAGTTGTCTTATATTTCAAATTAAAAGTAAAAATTGTTTTCTATGGCAACAGATAGCTCATCAGGAAAATGGGACTTAACATTTTTATAATTTTTAAAAACTTAAGATGCCCATAATCATCAAGGATTTTAGTTGGACTCAGAGTGAATCCAAAATTACCATCAATCTTCCACTTAAAGGAACCAAGGCAAATAATGTAGACATTTTAAACAGTAGGGAATATCTTAAAGTAATAAAATATTTAATTGGACAATATTTGGAACTTGATGGCATCTTTTTTTACCATAAGGTTTCTTATCCTCCGTTTTTATTTGAGTGCTGGTTTAATGAAGTAATTGATGATGATAATTCAGTTGTGGTTGTGAAAAATGGCATTATTTCACTGCAATTCAGTAAAGCAGAAGAGATTATGTGGTCAAGTTTGTTTCATAAGGACTTTGAAAAAAAAGATTTGCTTAAATTGGTCCGAGAGGAAGCAATTAAGTATGCTGGCGAAAAAGCTGAGCGATTGGCAAAAGAAAAAGCTGAACAAAAAGAAGCTAATAAAAAATTAGCTTTAAAAAATCAGATGAAGGTATTTAAATTATTTGAAATTTAAAAAGTATTCAAAAAATAAAAAAATTAATATTCTTTTATGATGATTTTTTTTATTTTTTTATTTTTTATAAAGCTCGAAGAAACAGAGCGACAGAGGATCGAATCTATAAAAGAAAGTGAACGTAAAAAAACTTCACAAGAGATAGAAAATTTTAAAAAATTCCACAAAAAAAACACAGAAAAGGAACATACCATTGTTGTGGTAATAAGATTAAATAAATTTCACAACAAAAATTTCTATGGAATATTTTAAGCCACCTTTGGAAGAAGGCAAAAAATGCGAAGCTTTAAATTCCGAACCATTGACAGAAGATAAAAAAGAAATTTTCCAAGAACCAAAAATTGAATTAAAACAAGAATCGTTAGACTTACCTGCTCCTAGATCTTCTGGTTCAATACAAATTCGATTCACACCACGAGTTTTCCCAACCCCTTCAAGAGAATCTCAAGATAAATTGGAAAAAGAAGTAAATTTAAATTAATAAATTAATAACCAAATTAACTACTGTTGAATTAGTGGTTAGAAAAGCAAGCAGAAGCAAGGAAGCTTGTTGAATTACCTGAAGATTTGAATGATCTATCTGCTAATGAATTGAATATTGACTTATTGAAAGATAAAGCTAGGTATTTTTTAACTACAACAAAATTAAAAATATTAATTTTAATTTTTTAAAGTAATTATTTTAAACAAGAAAATTATCAAACTGCAATCGGAGTTTATAATCATGCAATTAGACTTTTTCCCAAAGAACCATCGTAATTTTTATTTAAATATTGGTAAAATTATTAAAAAATTAATTTCATTTACAATTAGCTTGTATTCAAATCGTGCAGCTTGCCATTTTAAAATTAGAAATTTGATCAAATGTGTAGAAGATTGCACCAGAGTAATTAGAAAAATTAAATTAAATCAAAATTTTATTGAATATTTTATTAGGCTTTGGATTTATTAACTCCTCCAGTCGAAAATAATGCTTCTAGTAGACTAAAGGCCCATGTAAGACGTGGAACAGCCTTCTGTGAACTTGAATTGTATGCCGAGGGCTTACTAGATTACGAAGCCGCTCTTAAAATCGATCCGAATAATTCAGACCTAAAAGAAGACACTGAAAACATTAGAAAAACAATATTGGGTCTTCAGCCAGAAGATGAAGATAAAGTTATTCACATTAATTAGCAGAAATATTTATTTCAATTGTTGTTTTAGTTTGTTTTTAAAAATAAAAAATTAAAAAATTTTTATAATTTGGAAAAATTCTGGTATTATAGATATATAGATACTTTTACTCATTCAAATCCATCTGAAGAATTTTAATTCCAAAAGTTTTTAAAAAGAGAAACTCATGATATCTATTCAGACAAAAGATTTATATAAAGTTTGGTGGAGTAGATAGGACAGTTTAAAGATAAATTTTATTCAAGTAAAAAATCGTAGGAAATAAAACAAAATTTGTAAATTCATTGTTATTTATTATTTTAAAATTGAAAATTTTTCTTATAATTAATAGATATTTGTTTGTGAGATATAAATTTAAAAGAAATTAATTAATTCTTTTCTCTACTGAGCTTAGGACCGGCTTTGGCAGAGCCAGTGGGACGTTCATCATAAACAGCGCCACTCATCCGAGCACTCAAAATTGCCTGCGAACTATTTAGATTAGCTTGGAACCACAAACCAAGCGATTTTTCACTCAGGCGAGATTAAAACTTAAGGCCTCCAAAGTTACCTTTACCTGCAGATGTTCAGCTGTACAGCAGATTCTCGCACCTTTCGGATTCGTTACTGGGAGATAATCCAAGCCAGCGGCGCCCTCATACGACTTGGACAAAGACCCGTAGGCTTAAGTACCCGCCATATAGCTCTTCTGCAGACTACGTGAAAGATCAAAAGATTAATATTTTATTAGATTTTTCTTTTAATTTTTTTCAAAAGTTTTTAAGCAAATTAAATGACTAAAATAACATACCGTTTTGATATACATGAGTCTTCTTAACTAATTTAAACAATTTAATTAACTAATTTCGTAATTTTACTAATTAAAATTTAAAATGAATGTAAGGTTGAAATATTCAAATTCGAGTTGTGTCGGGGTAAAATTTCAAAAATCACGAACTGATCATTTCATTTAATTTTCTGTTTTCACCAAATATTTATTGATAATATTAAAAAATGTATCTTTTTATTGATTTATCAAAATAAATTTCAAATAAAATAATATTGATTAAGTCAGTGTTTAATCAAAGTTTTCTCAATTTATAAATAAATTAAGAAAATTTTCTGTTTTAATAATTCATATCACTTATAATTAAAAAAAAATTCAACTTATTTGGTCCAGATTTTTTCGTGGTGACCATTTAAAATAAAAAACAAAAGGTCAGATCATATCTCAAGTTCAAGTAATTTAAATATTAATAAATTCATATTTCAAAAAAGGTTTTAATTACAATTTAAAATAAAAATCCACAACAATTGTTCTATATAGGATAATCTACTAAAAAAATTAATTAAGGATTCATTTTAAATTAAAATTATGGTATTTTTTGTTTAAATCTAATGGCAATGATATCTAGTTAAGTTCAAATGTTTTGGTTCGATAAAATATGGTCAAAACTTACCCATTTTATCTGTATTTATTTTATTCTAAGATTAAAATAAATTTGAAAGTAAAATAATATATATTAATAAGTTGACAGGATATTTCGTAATTTAAAAATAAAAATTAAGATCCAAAAATAGTAATAAGATTTGAACTCAATTTTTACATAAAAATTTTTTTTCCATGGATACTTAAAAAGGCGCAAATACTTTTAAATAAGGAAAAAAATTTGTTCGTTTTTTTTGTTAGAATTTTAGTCATTTTTGAAATTATTTTATTTTGATTTTGTCTATATGATCTAATTTTGGTGAAAAAAAATGTGACCAAATTCCTATAGCTTAAATTTAGACAAAATTCTTGAATTTCGTAATTTTTCCATGTATGAGGTAAAATTGCTTAACATTTGGTCCAGAATAGTCTTGACTAGTCTATGAACATAACATAACTACTACTAAAAATTTAACACGCATGCAAAATTAAGAGAATAAGTATATAAAAATTCAAAATTTGCCCGTCATCTAATTACATAAGTATAAATCATCATTTTTTATAATAAACATATACAGCATTTGCGCTAGCTTTTGAATTAGTTGGTTTAATAAAACATTTTTTTTCAAATTAACCATCATCATCGTATTTCACTAAGCCATTTTAGTTAAATTTATTTACAACTATCTTATACTTGATTGGGAAATTTTTTTCTCCTATAAATAATCCTAATCTTGGTATCTAAATTATTGTTTTAGACAAATAAGTAGAAAAAATGGCCAAAATAGTTGATTCAAATGAAAAAGATAACTTGGCAACTGCCATCTTGAGACAAAAAGACAAACCAAACCGTTTGATTGTGGAAGAAGCAATCAATGATGACAATTCTATTGTCACATTGTCCCAGAGCAAGATGGATGAGCTGCAGTTGTTCAGAGCAGATTCAGTTGTGGTAAAGGGCAAGAAAAGAAGAGAAACAGTGTGCGTAGTTCTGTCGGATGACACCTGTCCCAATGAGAAAATCCGCATGAACCGCATAGTCCGCAACAATTTGCGCGTCAAAGTCGGAGATGTAGTCAGTATTCAGGCATGTCCAGACATTAAATATGGTAAATCAATCACTGTTTTGCCAATTGATGACACAGTCGAAGGTCTTACTGGCAATTTGTACGAGGCTTTCCTAAAACCATACTTTTTGGAGTCATATCGACCAGTGCGCAAGGGCGATGTATTTGTCTGTAGAAATATGCGAGCTGTTGAATTTAAAGTTGTGGACACTGATCCATCACCACACTGTGTAGTCGTGCCAGACACCATAATCAAATGTGATGGTGAACCAATCAAGCGAGAGGATGAGGAGAGCTCTTTGAATGAGGTTGGCTATGACGATATTGGTGGAGTGAGAAAACAGCTGGCACAAATAAAGGAAATGGTTGAATTGCCACTGAGACATCCACAGCTTTTTAAAACAATTGGTGTCAAACCGCCAAGAGGTATTCTCTTGTTTGGACCTCCTGGTACTGGCAAAACTTTGATTGCTCGCGCTGTCGCAAATGAGACTGGCGCCTTCTTCTTTCTAATCAATGGACCTGAGATCATGTCCAAATTGGCCGGTGAGTCTGAGAGTAATTTGCGCAAAGCTTTTGAAACAGCAGAAAAAAATGCACCATCAATTATCTTTATTGATGAAATTGACGCTATTGCGCCCAAAAGAGAAAAAACACATGGTGAAGTAGAGCGCAGAATTGTTTCCCAATTGTTGACATTAATGGATGGCTTAAAGCAGAGATCTCATGTAGTCATAATGGCAGCCACCAATAGACCAAATAGCATAGACCCTGCTCTGCGTCGTTTTGGTCGCTTTGATCGCGAGGTAGACATCGGCATCCCAGATGCCATTGGTCGTCTTGAGGTGTTGAGAATCCATACCAAAAATATGAAGCTTGGTGATGATGTTGATTTGGAACAAATTGCCAACGAGACTCATGGTTATGTTGGTGCTGACTTGGCTTCGTTGTGCTCCGAAGCTGCTTTGCAACAAATTAGAGAAAAAATGGACCTGATTGATTTGGAAGAAGAGAATATTGATGCTGAGGTATTGAATTCATTGGCAGTGTCTCAGGAAAATTTCAAGTGGGCTTTGGCTCAGTCGAACCCAAGCGCCTTGAGAGAGACTGTTGTCGAAGTGCCAAATGTTACATGGGAAGATATCGGAGGCTTGGAAAATGTCAAGCGAGAATTGCAAGAATTGGTCCAGTATCCAGTCGAGCATCCGGAAAAATTCTTGAAATTTGGCATGAGCCCGTCACGTGGTGTCCTATTTTATGGTCCACCAGGTTGTGGTAAAACTCTACTAGCCAAAGCTATTGCAAATGAGTGCCAAGCAAATTTCATATCAATAAAAGGTCCAGAATTGTTAACCATGTGGTTTGGTGAATCCGAAGCAAATGTGCGTGATGTTTTTGACAAGGCAAGACAAGCAGCACCATGTGTTTTGTTCTTTGATGAATTGGATTCGATTGCCAAATCCAGAGGTGGAAGTTCTGGTGATGCCGGTGGAGCCAGTGATAGAGTAATCAATCAAGTATTGACCGAGATGGATGGCATGGGCGCAAAAAAGAACGTGTTCATTATCGGAGCTACCAATCGACCAGACATTATTGACGGTGCTGTTATGAGACCTGGTCGTTTAGATCAATTGATTTATATTCCTTTACCAGATGAAAAATCACGTATGAGCATTTTAAAGGCTTCTTTGAGAAAGTCTCCAATTGCTAAAGACGTTGATTTGACCTTCTTGGCCAAGAGTACCCATGGTTTCAGTGGTGCTGACTTGACCGAGATTTGTCAACGTGCTTGTAAATTGGCTATTAGAGAATCAATTGAGAAAGATATGCAGAGAGAGAAAGAGCGCGCTAGCCAAGGTGGCGATACTGAAATGGAAACTGACTATGATCCAGTACCAGAAATTAGACGCGACCATTTTGAGGAAGCAATGAGATTTGCTCGAAGGTCAGTTAGTGATAACGATATTAGAAAGTATGAAATGTTCTCCCAAACATTACAACAAAGTAGAGGATTTGGAGGAAATTTTAGATTTCCGGGAGAATCTGGTTCAGCTAGTGGACAAGACACCGGATCTAGTGGAAATAATTTTAATAATGAGGACCCCGATGACTTGTATAGATAAGCCTTAGACTTATCTAAACTTGTCTATTTTTAAATTTTAATATTCACAAAATTGTACTTTTAAACAACTTTAATAAAAGTCTAATTTAGATATTTTATTTACTATAATTCCATTTATATAATTAATTTTATTTAAGAATTTATTTTTTTTCAGATTTCGTATCTTATAAAGATTTAATAAATTAATTTTAAATAAAATGGATATTTTTTTAAATATTATCCTCCAGTAAATGACTTTTTTTCTTGTTTTATAAATGCTGAATAGATAGTCTTTAATAATAAAAAATAATAAAATAAAAACTTAGTTTTAATTTTAAAAAATGAAAATGAATTTTATTTAAAAAAAAAATTATGAAAAAAACACCTTACGAATAAAATTATTTATTTATTTTATATAAATTTTTTGGCAGCTTATAATATTTAGAAAATTCACTGGCCATATCTTCAAGGCTAATTTGATCAAAATCTTTGTCAAAAACAAAATTTCGGCTATTCATCTCAAATATCTCATTCATGACATCAATAGAAACTTTTTTATTCAGAAAATAACTACAAGAATTTACACCTGAGTTCCACAAAAGTTCATATAAATGTTTATCGTTCTTTTTGATATAATCAAAATCAGGTAAAAGGCCACATTCTTTAGCTAATTTGTCAACCAAAAGAGTATAATTTCCATACGGGTATTGGGTTTTTCTATTTTTTTTCCTCTTTTGTTCTTCTTTGTCAATTTCTTTGATCATTTGATTCCTGCTTGGCAAAGAAATTTTGTCACTAAATACTCCGCAGGCCCAATAAGCTTGCACTTCATCACCAGCGTAAAATGTACCATCTGTCTGACCAATCATAGCAAAATTTTTCAAATCTGGATGAAATGTACATTTATATAACAAAACTGAATACTTATGATCTGTATTATCATATTTAATGGTCTTCAGTATACTTTCATCCAGTAAATCACTTGGTATATCAAAACCAGTACAATAAACTATGACATCACAATCAACATTCAAGCCATTCTCTAATTGAACTCCATTTTCTCTAAATTCTTTTATTCTAGATCGAATTGGTTCTATTTTACCATTTTGAACATGTTCTAGATAATAGTCTGATATGGCTATTAAAATCTCTTGACCATTCTTCTCCAAGTCAACATATAAATCTGAATGGGACAAATGTTTATTTGTTTGATAGGGAAATAATCTCTTAAAAGTGTTTAACTTAATATTTCTTATTTCATCAGGACCCAAGAGTATGTCCGGGTAATTAAAAACTCGTCTATTAAAAAATAAATCAGTTGGTAGAATTTTATATAAGTTTCCATGAGTAGAGTCAGATGAGAGATTGAATTTAACAAGTCTTGGAGTAATCAAGTAGCTTCTAGGGTAAATGTTTGTCACTTCTTTGGCATGGCCGACTAATAAGGAAGCTATTTCTGAACCACTAAGCGAACAGCCCAAAACTACGACTCGTTTTTCTTTTAATCTCGGATCATTTAGTCGAAATTCAGAGCTGTGCATTTCGAGTCCTTTGAACTTTGATGCGTTTCTTATAGTTGGTATCCTCGGCTTGGAATGAAGTCCAGGGGAAAAGATTACAAAATCAAATATTCTATAGTCGGAACCAAATTTTACTTCCCATTTGTCATTTGAGAGTTGTCTAACAGATTCCACTTTGCTATTGAATTTAATGTGGTCAAGTATTTGAAATTTTCTAGCATATGACTTCAAATATTTATCAACTTCAGTGGCTTGATTGAAAACTGGTGAATCTTTGGACCAGGGAAAATCATGAAACATCATTGTGTACTTTGAAATGTTGGTAAAAAGGCCGTCCCAGATTGCCATACCATTATCTCTTGACCATAAACCTCCAACTTGTTTAGTTTGTTCAAAGATAACTGGTTTTATGTTGTTTTCAAGAGCATACTTGGCCGAAACTAAACCAGCTTTTCCAGCGCCAATTATAGCTATTGTTTTTCCTGACATCTATTTTTATATCAAATTAAGAATAATATTTTTAGAAATTAATTTTTTTCAATTTATTATGGAAATTTTTTTCATTAAATTAGTTTTAACAATAGTTTATTTTTACCAATTTTGATTCTAATACAGAGATAATTAAAGAAAAAGCAAATATTTTATTTTATAAAATAAATTGAGAAAAGTTTATATTTATAATAATTTAAAATATTGTTTTTAACCCCTAAGAAAATGAGTAATTGTAATGATTCACAAGTCAAAGAAGCTGTCAAGTGCTGTTATGGTAAACTAGCAAGTGAGACATCGAACAAAAAAGATTTTGGTAATCCATTTACCTGTTGCGGAGCAACTCATTTTTCACAAAAAGATTACAATAAACAATTAGGTTATACCGATCAAGAACTAAATGGTATTCCAGATGAAGCTATTTTAGGTCTTGGTTGCGGTAATCCAACTGCAATCGCTCAGATAAGAGAAGGTCAGACTGTCTTAGATCTAGGAAGTGGTGCTGGATTCGATTGTTTCATTGCGAGACGAAAAGTTGGTGAAACTGGTCACGTAATTGGTGTTGACATGACTCAAGATATGATAGACAAAGCAAGAAAAATTTCAGAAAAAAATAACTTTACAAATGTGGAGTTTAGACTTGGAGAAATCGAAGCATTGCCAGTTGAGGATAATTCTGTTGATTTGGTTATATCAAATTGTGTTGTTAACTTATCTCCAAATAAAGATAAAGTTTATAAAGAGGCCTTTCGAGTGCTAAAACCTGGAGGTAAAATAGCAATATCAGATGTAGTTGCTACATCGCCTTTACCTGACTGGATTAGAAATGATCAAGATTTATATAATGGATGCATGGCTGGTGCCAGTACATTGGATGAAATAAATGGATTTTTGAAATCTGGTTTTAAATGCATCAATATAATCATTAATGAAAATAGTCGAAAATTCATTAAAGGATGGGAACCTAGTGGAGAAGTACAAAACTTTGTTGCTTCAGCTTCCATACAAGCTACAAAACCCAACAATTAATTAAAATTCTGCTGTTCAATGCAAAAATATTTTATTATTTTTTAATTGGTAAAAAATTGGATTAATAAAATTAATTAGAAAAATTAAATTATTTAATTAAAGACAAAAATTCTTGACGAGTCTTGGAATTATCTCTAAATTCGCCAAGCATCGCACTAGTAACTGTTTTACTGTTTAGCTTTTCTACACCCCTCATGACCATGCACATGTGAGTTGCCTGAACTACCACGCCAACTCCTCTCGGCTCTATTGATTCCATTATAGCATTAGCTATCTCAACAGTCAATCTTTCTTGAACTGATAAAAAAAATTAATAAATTTTAATTTTAAATAAAAAATTATGATATACTTTGTAATCTACGGCTGAACATTTCTACTAATCTTAATAAACAAAATAGATAGATTTTTGATTAAATTTTTTTTTCAAAATTATACCTAGCTAATTTGCTTAGTCCGATTACTTTTTTATTTGGCAAATATCCAATAGATACCTTTAATTAAAATTAAATTTGGAATAAAAAACTTCTGGGCTACCTTTCCAAAAAAAGGAACCATATGATGCTCACAAAGTGAATACATTTCAATATCTTTCACAATGACCATATCATCGACATCTTCATTAAAAATGGCATCTTGTACAATATCATTTATATTTTGATTGTAGCCTTTTGTAAAATGAAGTAATGCATTTGCGGCTCGTAGTGGAGTCTTTTCAAGACCTTGTCTGGTCGGATTTTCTCCAATTAACGCAATTATATCTGAATATGATTTGGCTATTTGGCTTGTTGGAATTGACTTGGTTTCTTCATCTATCTGTTCTGTCTTAAACTCGTTTTCTTCACCTTTTTCCCAAATTAAGAAAATTCAAATACTTAGTGGTAATCGTTTACTTGGAATTATCTTGCATTCAGGTCTCATTTGACTAAATTGCTTTGTTCCGACTGATTCTAATGAATTCATATAAATTTTAAGATACCAAATTTGAAATTAAATACAACTAAAAATCTTTAATTAAAATATTATATAGTGTTAAATAATTAGTCCAAATTTCAAAAATTATTCTTTAATGAAAAAAAAACTAAAAAATGAATTCAAATTACAAAGTATTATCTAATTACGTGCTAGGTTAATTTAAGGAAGGATTTTTAACCAAATATGTATTTTTATATTCATCATTCATTATCATTTAATTTTCTATTTTGATTTATTTATTTTAATCATTCATTTTGTGACTAGTGAATTTGATATTTAATTTTTAAAATTGATTTCTTTGCTAAAATTCATCTAATTTTTTAAATATTTTTTCATGTATTTAAATAATTAACATTTTATAAAAAAATTTTAAGGACGATTTTTAAAGTTCAAATGACTAGGTCATGTTGCCCAATTAATTAATAGTACAATTTTTGAAGCTTAATTGAAATAATGATGATATAAAATTTAAACTTTAAAAACTAATTTAGAGATAATTTGGCATCTTTAATTTATTGGTTCTAAAATATCTTTTTGAAAGGACTCTGCAGATGCTGAAGTTTTTAATTTAGATTTATTGATATGAGAAAATTGAATAATAGTTAGTCTAGGAATTTAATCAAAGATTTTCTTGAAAATTCTTAAATGAGTCAATTAATAGTTAAATTTTTAAAATGCTGATATTAATTGATTTTATTTTATGAGATTTATTTTTCTTTATGTTTAAGTTATCATCTTTTTATAATTTTCTATTAAATTTGTAACAAATTTTTAGCTTGGCTAAAGCTTTTAAAAAAATTTACGCCATTTAAGTTATAAAATAAAATCGAACTATATGATCCCCCATTTATATAAACTATCTTATCGCAATTATTTAATCAAATCATGTCATTTTCTCTTGACAAGAGCGATATAAAATTTCTGAGAAAATACATTTTATAACATATATCATGAAATTTTTTATTTTATCAATAATTTTAGGCTTTGCTCTTATTTCGGCATTTGATGCCAAGAATTTAGATAATGGTCGTGAACACCATAAAGAAAAGCGCTTCTTGAGCTCGGTTACCTCATGGGTAAACAATAACATAATAAATCCTATAACATCTGGCGTCAATAATGTGGTCGATTCCATATCTGACCCACTGTCTAGTTTCGGAAACCAGCTTCAAAGTATTGTTGGATCAGTTGACAATTTTTTTTCAAACACACTTACCAACGCTGTAAATGATGCATTTGACAAAATAAAAGAACAATCAGTTTCAATTTATCATATGGCATTGGAGTTTTTTTTTCCAAGTGGAGAAAATGGCTCAGTACTAGGTGATCCATGTAATACTGTGTGCTTCCAAAGAATCAATTATCAAAACAAGTTGACAGATTATTATTTCGATCGACCAAATGGATGCATAAGCAAAGGCTTTATTGATGCGTCAGTTCAGGTTTTTGATTCATGTTGCGATCAGCACAACTACTGCTTGAATGAAAAGTGTTGTACCAATGATTGCCAAACTCTTAAAAATGACTGCGATACCAAATACAACAATTGTTTAAAACAAAAATGCACTGCATTTATTACAGATGATATTCAGTTTTATACATGCTTGGCTCGGGCTTCGTTCATCGCATCTTCAGCTGTTAATCGAACTTGTAGCACTTCAATTACCCAAAGTAGAAAAATATGTTATTGTTGAAATAAATTTAATTTTAGTAATTAAAACTCTTACAGATATTCTTTTTAATTGATAAATTTATAAAAATAACAAAATATTAATAAATCTATTGAATTTTTATTAAAATCTCCTCGAATTTTTTAACTAAAATTATCATTTGAGAATAGTTTAAAAAATTTCCCATTTCAAAATGTAAAATATTCAATAATCATACAAAAAACTTATAATTTAGCAGTTTAGTTAATAGATAAAAAATAAATATCTATAATAAGATTTAATATTCATGAAAACCATTTCACTTGTTCGAAAATTTTCTGTCTATTTTCTAAAAAATTTAAAGTAAACTAAGTTAATTTTTTTTATTTTTAACCTAATGAAAATATTCAGAGCTGAATTTGTTAACTTTAAAATTTAACTTTTTCATTTACGTTATCTTAATACGCTATGTTTTTGTCTTTTCATAGACTTTAGCGATAAAGTAATGCATTATAGAATAGCTTAAGCTAAAATGATTGTTTTGTTATTTATGAAAACTTGAAAATAACATATTTTATTATACAATATGGTAAAAATTTTTAAAGCTTTTTGAAAAAAAATTCAATATTTTTTATCTAAAATCAAAAAAAAATTCATATAAAAAATGAATCGAACGACAACAATTGATTTTTCCAAAGTTAAGGTAAAATAAATTTAAAAATTTTTAAATCATAAAAAGAAAAAAAATTTATAGTGCTACGTAAAAAGCGTTGATATAACTGGTTTAGAAAGATCGAAAGATGATTATATTAAAAAGCATATTGGCAATGAAGTATTCAAGTCTGATAACTTTGAAGAAATGCTTGAAAAATCTCAAGAAATAAGAGCTAGGCTACTCAAATTAGGCTGTTTCAAAACAGTTGATATTGTAATCGATGCTGATAAGACTGAGAAAAGCTCAAAATCTTACAAAGTTGTAGTTGAGGTTGAGGAACAAAGTCCAGTCGGTGGAAACATTCACACAAGCATTGGTAACAATGAAGGCTCTTTGGTATTTATTTGTAGAAAATAATTTTTACATTCTTGATAAATTTTCGATCTTAAATTAAAGAGTTCATCAATCTATCTGCCGAATATTTTTGGCAAAGGCGAACGCCTTACTGCTGAATATACATATGGTACAAGCAACCATGTTGACTACCGCTTAAACTATTCCAACCCTATTAACCAAGATCCTGACAAGCAGTAAAAATAAATTTTTACTTTAACTGTAATTAGCTTAATAAAGATTAAGGTATTTTTACAAGTTTTTCTGTCTCTGCTTTTCGGACATCCAATGATTTCTCCTGGAGCAAATACAACCAACGTGACTCTGGCTTCAATATTGATGTCATAGTAATTATTTTAAAAATTGGATGTAAAAAAATTTATTTATTTTTATTTAAGACTCCATTCGAGTTTTTGATAAGAAATAAATACCAACTAAAAGGAACTCATCTATTAACCTATGAGGCTGTATGGCGCCATTTGGTGAGCTATATGGACTCGGCTTTTGCCATAAGGGAGCAAAGCGGCCATAGCCTTAAGTCATCAATTAAATACACAAATTTAATTGATCGCCGTGATCACAGCGCTTTGCCTACTTCGGGTGGTCTTTTGAAAACAAGCGTTGAACTAGCTGGCCTAGGAGGAGATGTAAAATTTTTTCGCTACAATAGCGATTATCAATATACCAGAACTTTTTTTAAATATTTTGTAATAATTTATTTATGATTTAAATACATTTTAAATTTTTTGTTTTGAAGACAACACAATTTTCAGTGTCAGAGGGAGTTGTTCTTCCACTGAAAAAATCAGATAAATTATCTGTTATGGACAAATATTTTTTAGGTGGGCCATTGAGTTTGCGAGGCTTTAAGAATCGCGGTGCAGGGCCACACTCGGATGATTGTTCGCTTGGAAGCGATTCTTACTGCTTGGTTGGTGCCCATCTCTATACACCATTGCCATTTCTGCACAAAAACAAAAAACTAAATTGGCTTCGAACTCATTCATTTGCCAACATGGGATACATTTTATCTCTTAATCAATTAAGTAAAATAATATCACCCAATTTTATTTTATTTGTTTATTAATTTTAATGTTATTTATAGAACAAATTATAAATGAAAAAAACTTTGATATTTTAATGAATAACACTAGACTTTCAGTTGGAACTGGGCTGGTAATTGGCTTTGGTAACATAGCGAGATTAGAACTCAATTATGTTTGGCCATTATGGAAACTAAATGGAGATAAGTAAGAATTATTATCATCTAGTTTCCTCTTTTTAAAGCTTTATTTCTAAAGGATACAGAACGGAATGCAGTTTGGAGTCGGAATAAATTTCAATTAAGAATATTTATTTTTAAAATATTTAATAAACAATAAAAATTAATTGATATTTGGAGTTAATAATTCAAAGCATTTCTTTGTAACACCTCTAAAATAAAGAAAAAATTATATTAGCCTTTTTTATTTTGACTTTACCTCAAAGCGTAGGTAGGAATGTTTTTGTTATATAATGCATAGAACTGATAGCAAATGTCATTAATCGCATAGCATTTGTGGTCTAAAATTAAACTATATGCTTCTGAGCATTTTGAATCAGTATCGTTATCTAAAATTAATAAAATTAAATTAAATTGCTAACTAATTTAATAAAATTTACCTTTAAAAAACATTGTTGATAAATTTAGATAGCAATATTTTAGCAATTTATATCGATTTCGCTTTAAATCTAGGAAAAAAATTATTTTTATTTATCATTTTATTCTATTTAAGATAGGTAATTAAAATTATTTTAATCAAAAAAATCATTTTTAAAAAAAATTAGTTAATAAAAGTAGTACACTGTGCTAAATTTACATATCAAGAGAGTAAAATGGATCTCAATATTTTTTTACCAAGACACTTAATTAATTAAGATATCCTATTGATCCTTCTAATTAGTATTGAAAAATTCTGCAAATTCATTTTCGAAATAAAAAATTTTAAATTAAGACAACTGTATCTGTAAAAAGTATCAGGATAATGGAGAGAAAAGTCAGAATTGCCAAGAAGCAACTTAGAAACACTTTTTGATTACAAGGCAACAATAAGTCTTGTCCAAAAATTTGCTAAAAAAATGGTCAACAATGGTTTCGTCAACATCCGGCAAATTTAACAAGTTCCATTGTTATTCATTATTTTTAATCAAATTTAAGATAATTAAAAATAATGTTTCCAAAGTCAAGGAAGCTGCCAATTGCTATTATGGTAAACTATCATCACCATTGAGCCTTGAAGCTGTGACAGTCTTGATATTGCTTCTTTTGGTACTTTATTCCATGTTTCAAAAAATCTGTTTCTTAAGTAAGTTAGTCAAAATAATATAAACTTGAATATCCTATCCATCTTTTTTCTCTTTAATTAAACTTTCATAGCTTATTTTAATTGTATATATTTTTTTGTTTTTGAATTTTTAAGAATTTTGATTATTATTTATTCTTAAGTTTTATCAAAGTTTCTCACCTGTAGGCAGTTCACTGATAGTCTTATCGTTCGGACATAAAGAACTTGCACAATAACCAGTCTTTTTATTAATTAATAAAAACCTATTGAACAACAAAAAATTTAATAAGTATAACTTTTGAAATAAAATTAACTTACGCAATCATGTTTTGATCTGTCGAAGCGTTTTTTCCTAAATTTCTTGGCAATGATAGTCTTAGATTAATTATTGTAGAATACAATGGATGCCAAAAATTCTCAACCTTAACAGTAAAAATAATAAAATTTTTTATTTTATAATCTTTAGTTATTTTTTTTACCATTTCTTGTGCTGTATCAACTTGTGGCTCCTCAGAAAATATGCAACACAAGCTTATATTGGCAACTAGATTAAAACTCAACAATCTTAGCGGTTGCTGAAAAATTAAAAATACAAATTTTAAAATAATAACATTTTTATCTATAAATTAAAGAATTACAGTCGGGTTCTGAGACATTATATTCACTGGAGTATCAGAACAAGTTGTATTCTTGAATGTTATTGATAAGAGACTAATTAAGCTTGATTCAATTGGTGTAAGTTCCCACCATAATGGCGAAGCAACAACTATTCTACCATTCATTAAAAGACATGCATATCCTGTTTCCATCATTTTACAAGATTTTTCCAGAGTAGTCTGAAAATACAAGATATTAAGAATTCTACAATTAAACTAATCTTTTTACTTGAAAATCACTAATAGCCAAACTCTCATAAAAGTCAAGTACGAGTTCAGCTGAATTGGTCAAGTAGCCACCAAATAAATCATTATTCGAACAATCGTTCAATATCAAATCAATAATTGGAAAAACAATTTTTATTTCTTTTTTGAATTTGTCAACATTTTCTATATTTTTTAGATCTTCTAGGCCATACATCATAACCATTGCCTCGAATATCATGTCCAATTTTCTCAAGTAGAATCCTTCATCAAATGGCTCAATTGGTTCAATTAGAATTAAAGTCACATTTGAGTGATACATTTTCCATATTATTTTAAACTTGGTAGAATCTAAGCTGTCAATTCGAATGCCATATTTGTCACCCAAAGTGAATATAGAGTTAAGTATACCAACTATTGGAAAGGGTAACTTAAACAGATAATAAAAATTTGAAAGTGTTATTTAAAAATCTTAAATACTTCTTGAGAGTTATTAAAACTACGAGTAAATAGAGGCACTCCATCGGTAGATTTAAGGCATATTAAATTTCCGATTGAGTTTGTATCAACTTTGGTCATTTTTTTATAATATAGTTAGAATTTTTGATTTAAAAAAAGAGCCAAGCAAAATAATGTTGTTGCCATGGTAACAACATTTTCAAAGGTCAATCAAAATAAAGCCTTTTGCATTGTCTTATTGAATCAAAATTATTTTTATTTAATAAAAAAATTATAATAATTTAAAAAATGATATAAATTTATTTTTCTTCTTCGCTTGACTCGTCTGATTTATTTTCATTGTCTGTATCTTTCTTTTTGTTCTTTTTACCGCGTAGGAAAGCCTCATTTTCACTCTTTATTTTGTCTAATTTTGCTTCAAAAGCATCCATTTTTAACTTTTGGTCATCTTCATCATAATCGTCCTTATCTTTTTTTTCCTTTTGCATCAATTCAAGTTGTTGTTTTTCAATTAGTTCTTGTGAATCCTCATCTTCTTCTTTCACATTTTCTAATTGGCTTATCAACGACTGTTTGATTATATCTTCCAAATCCTTTTCATCAGTTGGTTGTGGTAGGTTTTTAATAGCGTATATAAATAAGCTACCATCACTTGTACCAATAACCAAGCACTAAAATAATTTATTACCAATCTGGTCAATTAATTTAAATTGAAATTTTACATCAGAATTCGGCGAATAGCTAACTGCAGTAAGTTTGGCTGAGCCGACCGGATTTGTTGAAAATATGGGATCCAGACTTCAAATATTTTTATAATTTTAAATATAATTTTTTTTAATTTTTGTTATTTTTTACGTGCTCTTGCTTAAGTCCCAAATTTCTATTGAATTTTCATTGACACAGCAAAATAGTGTGGCACTTTTTGTGGACCAACAAAGATCAAATACAGATTTCTTAAAAAAAGAATTAATAAAAATTTGATATTTGATATCTGGTTAAATAAAGGTATTCTCACAGTAGATGAATTAAAAGCTAGACACGGCGAAAGACGGTTGGTTTTCCATAAGCGAATTGTCCAATCAGCCGAACAAGACATAAAAGTGGACTTAGAGAACGGTGACCAAGCTAGTTTGTAAACTGGACCAGTATGGCCAATATATGTATCAAGATACTGTTCGTTGTATGAAGTGGAACAGCGATGAATGTATCCTTCTTCAGTACCACAAAGATATCTTTGGAAAATATTAAAATTTTTCCACCGAAAAAATATTAAAATTACATCGCTTTGTCGTGGTCCCAAATATCGAAGCAAAGACCACCTGAATTGCGAGATATTAGTCCTTCGGATTTTTCTTTGTCTTTTTTAGTTCCACTGCCTTTGTTCAACACTCGTTTAAGTTTTAAATAATCTTAATAAAAAAATATAATTCAACATTTTTATTTAATAAATTTTTAATCAAAATACCAGAAGATTCAAATCCTTTCCTGATCATCCATTGTGTTACTCGACCATCGGATGAAATAGACATTAAAACTTCCATTTCGTCCGGATCTCCATTCGAGTTGCCTCGATCTTTATCTGTCCATGTTAAATTCCAAACTGGACTCAAGTGTTTATTTTCACTATCACTAGAAAATTGATTAATTAATATAATTTAATAAAAAGTGAAGTTTTTATTCTAGTACTTGGTTGAAATAAGAGGAATAGTGTTATTATTCCTCACATCAAATACAATTATGTTTCCATTGAATAAACCAGCAGCCAAAAGATTTGAGTTTTTAGTCGAAAAGGCCAAAGCAGTAACACCAGCTTCAGTTTTAAAGTAACGCTCAGGAAATTCTGGATTTTTCAAAGACCAACAGCACACCAAGCCAGAAACATCGTCATTAAATTCAAATTTACCATAACCTGCAGCTAAAATATCTTTATTCTTTTTATTCCAGACCATACAACTTATGTTTCTATCCTTTGTCAACGAACAAGTGTAAGTCCACAGTTTTTCCAAAGCAATGCCATCATATAATTGAATTTTGTTGTCTTCTTTGTTTGGCAAGCCTGATAATCTAGCTGGTTTAATCATTCTATATCTCGCTTGTTTGTTTTGATAAGTATTCAGATTTATTAAACGTTCCATAAAAAAAAGATTATATTTAAAATCAGTGTCCTAAAATTTTTTAATCAATATCAATTATTTTTAATTCATATTCCAAAAAATATTACTTCCTGATAATCTGATTTTTTCTTTTCCATTAAGGACACATCAGTTATAGATGCTGTACTTCTAGCGTTTGTGTCCGAACTTATTATAGATACATTTGCTAGAAATAAGAAGATTTTAAATTTCGATAAAATTAGAAAAATTTATCTTTTTAATAATTGTAAAACAATTAGAATATTTAAAGCTTCAGTTTTGGAATATAAAAAATTTTCTATATTCCAAAACTATCAAATAATGTTCAATGAAAAAATATATTGAACATTATCAGAAAAATATTAACACTTAATCTTTTGAAAAATTAGATTTGATTGTTTAATTTAAATTTTGCTAGTCTATTTAAAAGATTTATAAAAACTAATAAATACTGGCAACAGTGTCCATTTTTTGGGAATTGGTATAGTCTTTTTGAGCAGATGAAACACTACGAGTATCGCTTGTTGAAGCTACATTTTTGTAAATTTTACTTTCATCGGGGTTAAACGAATCATACATGTCCCAAGTAGTACACAAAACTTCTTTTTCCTTATTAAATTTTAATAATTAAAAAATATTTTTTAATTGTTTAACTTTACATTTATAATAAGTTTATCTGTTTGTGTACATTTTGTTTTTGGTAAATCATTAAAGGTATTAATACCTCTATTTGCATATGAATCATTTCCTACTTTATTTTTACACAACTAAACAGGAAATAAAACATTAAACAAAAAAGATTTAGTTTGAAATTTTAATTTATACTTCATTATAAAGCTGATTCTTTTGCTTAATAGTATCTACCTCTGGGTCCTCATTCGAAACACAAATTGCTCTTACATCTATAAGAGTGAAAGTTTCTGTCTCTCTGAGAGAAATTGTCTCTATGTGAGAATCTACTTTTTTTTTTGGTTCAGTTGAGACATAGAACATGGCCGATAATTCTTTATCATGAGAAGATCCATCATGCTCTGAGTCGTTGGCCTGAATTTGATTTGATTCGCTTGAGACATGGGTTGAATTTTCTGGGAATGCGCCAAAAGACTGGGCAGTAGTCAAAATGGCATTTGTATTGTTCAAAATTGAACCATTTGACATAGCATCAGTTGGCTTATAAAAAAAAAGATAAGAATAATCTTACAATCTTAATAACAAGCTTAAAACTTTATTACTGTTGAAGTTCCTTCAATGCTATGGAACAGAGCACTGCCATGTCTGATCTTCGAAACTGTGTCTTGTTCATGTAGAGGCTTTGGAGTTACGTCAATATTATCATCATCATATATCTAAGAAAAATTATCAAATCACACTAGAGAAATTATTTAATAAATACTCTGGGTCGTTGTCTGTCTGTGGCTTTTTGAGCACTTGAAGTTTGACCTGAAGAAGAGAATCCTGTTGTACGGTTACTTGTCCCAGTTCTATGATGGCGCATAGTTCTGGTATTTGTGGTCATTAGGCCATTCTGGGATCGAATGGTATTTGTGCTTTTTTGCATCACGGAATCGAATTTCCAATTTTCCGATCAAATCAAATCAATTGTAAATTTTAATATAATTAAATTTGAAAAAAATATAACTTAAAAATTTTATACACGTTGTTATGGTAAAATTATCGCGTTACCATGGTAACAATATTTCACTATTCTTGATAATATGTGTGCATTTACACCAATAAAAATTTTATTTTGAAAATTTTTACAACAATGCCGCATCCAGACGAACCATATTACTGTTCAGAACAAATACCCATTCCAGTTGAGTTGCCTGATATACTGAAAAATTTCACCAAAGCTGCCATTCGCACTCAACCATCCGATTTATTAACTTGGAGTGCAAAGTAAAATATTCTATTTTCAGACAGAATTGAGATTTATTTTGCTAGGTATTTCCGTTGTTTGGCAAACAATCAAACTCCTCCAGTCAAGGAAAGATTAGAAATTCCATTAGCCACACAAAAGACTGATTCGGGGCTAACCATCGGATTGATAAAAGTTCTTCACAAACAGGTATATAATTTTTTAAATGAATATTTTAGTTTTTTAGTTGGTACATTTTTAGCTTGGTCCTTTAAACGTAGTTCCATCCAATACAATAGAAGATAAATGGAAAGCATTAAATTTGCCAGTTGAAAAGCTTAAAATAATCAATCAATTGGGAAACTTTCAACAAGATGTTGAATGGCTAAAATTTATATCAATCAGTTGTTCCACAATTAGTAAGGTAACTATTTGGTAAAATTGAAAAAAGAATAGTATAAAAGTTTATTAATAAAGGATTTGACTGAAACAATGTCAAAAGTTTGTGAAGTTTTGACAGCCGATCCACCTGGGTCAAATAGCCGCATTAAATTCGAAGTATTCAAAGAATTGTACTCATTTTTGGCTTTTCAAGTAGAAAAATCAACTACTTCAAAGCACGTGGAGGAAGTATGTTCTTATATAAAATCAGAATGGGCGTAAGAGTTTTTTTTCCTATAAAATTAAATCTATTATGAATAAGTATATTAAAAATAAATTATTTTTAGAAGCCGACAAGATGGTTTTGTTCATCCAAGGAATTTTTATCACCCAGAATGTCCAAAACTTTCTCAAATGGTTTAATTTTATTTTTTATTATTTAACATTGTTCAATAAATAAAATTTCTAAATAAAAGCAAATTAATTTCTTTAATAATTTAATTTTTTCTCTTTGTTGTTAAAAATTTGAATTAAGAATCTGATTTTTTAACAAAACTGAATCTTCAAATTTCATCCCTTATATTTTTTCCTATCAAATTTTTTATAAATTAAATTTACTAATGAATTATTGTTATTGTTGAGCTACGGTAAGTTTCATGACTTATTATTTGAAAGAAATAATGTTATTCCTTAAGCTATGGTAGCTTTTTGTTCTGTAAAAAATTTATCATAAAGCACTTTAAAGCCATTTACTGTCTTTGCTTCCACTACTTCTACACAAGTCAATTTATTCCAATCATCTTGAACTCTTTTCGGAAAGAATAAATTAGACATACATGAATGAGGACCATCATTATTTAGCTTTAAATCAGATTTACTCTCATTGAAACTGATATGAAAACTCGAACTAGAAATGGCCTTTAGTTTAAGAATATAGTTCAAAATTTTTTAATTAAATAAAATTCTAAATATATATAGACTTTGTTTTTGATGTGATTATTACAAAATAACTGTAATCACATATGTATATGTTCTATCCAAATTGTAAAATAATTTTATTTATAAATTTAGGTATACAAATAATTGATATTTAATTTGCATATATAAATTATCAATTTTTACCTTCACAAACTGTATGATTAGGTTTTTTTTGATTTGTATAAAAAAGATTTGGAATACAATATTTGAGTCAAATGACCTTCAACAAGATAAAGCTTCAGCGCATTCTCAACTGATAGACTGGTTCAAAGAAAAGAACATTGAGGTTCTGTCATGGTGTGCCCGTTCACCAGAAATATATCTAAAAAATACTACAACATAGTGCAACATACTTTGTTGCATCTATTTTACCTAAAAAAAAATTTTCTGATGTAGACAAAAGACAAAAAGTAAAGTTTTAATAAGACTTAAATTGATTAAGTTTTAATTGGGGTATTATTAACCGATCTCTTACATTACTTAAACGATCACTTAATAAAATATATTATTTTATTTTTTCTATCTATAATATTATTTTTTCGATTAATTTGATTAATTAACTGTCTATAATTATAAATATTTATGTATCCTGAGTTTTTTTGTCACTAAATCAACTGAAGATGAGTATGATTATGATGAATATAGCTCTTAACTTAATTAATGAACAATTGAAATTATCTCTTTATTTAATTTAATTATCTCCTGTGAGAGTTTTTTTTTATAGTTATTTAAAGATGATCTAATGTGGTCTAGTTTTATCAAAGTATTGAAATGTCTGATAGTGAGTATCGAGTAGTTGATGACTATATAACTTCTGAAAAGTAGTGAAACTGAGGCCGGTTTAAGAGTTGATTATCGATGCAATTGATAAGGAAACTGAAAAATTAGTGCAAACATCAACCAACAGCGATATAAGTAAGAAAGTAGAAGCTCCACTAAAGAGAGGTATAGGTAGACCAAGAAAAAACTTATAAGATATTATTTTATTTGAGTTTATTTGAAATTTTTTATAATTCTTTTTTTTTTAAATCAATTTAATAAATAAAAATAAGAGATACTTAAAGTAAAATTAGTTGGTGTTTTATTTAATTTAGGAGACAGATTAATAAATATAAGTTAAGGGTATTTAGTAAAATAAGAGATAGAAAAATATTAGTGATCGATTAAGTAATTTTAGAGATCGATTAAATACCTCCCGTTTTTATTTTTGGTAAAAAAGATGCAACAAAGTATGTTGCACTATGCTGCAGTATTTTTTTAGATATATTTTATTTATTTTAGTGAATTTTAATTTATCAAAATAGGAAAATTATTTGTTCTGTTTGTTTTTGAAATTCACAATACCCCAAACACAATAATAAAAGCAAACTGAATTTACTTTTTTATTTAATTTTAATTTTTTAAATTCTTTATTTTATCTTTTTTTTTATAATTATATTTTTATAATTTACTTTTTGTTTAAAAAAATCAGGTATTTTAAAAATTGTACATTAACGTCTTTAACAAAAATACATTTTAATTACAAAATTGCAACAATTATGTATTTTTTCTTTATTTGTGTAAGACTCGTTTTTTAATAGAACGTTAAAAAAAATGCTACCAATCTCTTAAAGTATACTGAATATAAACCTGGAAACCTATTTAAGTAAAATTAGCTTTTTGTTAAGTTAGGAACGCAAAACGCAAATTAAAACAAAATGCTCAATTATTATAATTTTGAGCTTATATTTCTACCACTAATTACCTTTATTCAGCGCATATAAAAAATTCTCTTCATATTTATTATTTCATCATCAATTAAGTAAAATGCCTAGACGAAACCGAAACAGTGAGTGTGTCCAAAACTTACCAAAAGCTTACTTACCAATTTTATTTCAGAAAAATTCTTTAAAAAAAACTTAAACGATAACAACCCTCAGTATAATAATGGCAAGAGTAGTAATACAAAGTGGTCAAATAAAAATAAAAATAGAAAAATAGTTCTTAAGCGTAACCATCTTCTTTAATTTAAAATATGTTTAATTTAAGTCTTAAAGAGTATATTTTTTAGCTAGTCAAATAGACTTTATTGCAGACTCAAACGATCAGGCTACCTATAACAAGTTAGTTATCTAGGATAGGGACCAAGTGGAGGGCTCTTTTAGGCTAGGTTTCTTAAGCTGATTTGTCACTTCAAATGATTAGACCCCGACTGACCAACCATGAGCATCGGCCTGCCCGGGTCTTGACTCTCAGCCAGTATCTTGATTGCTCTTCCTAAGAGTTGAGCTTCGATACAACATCGAACTAGAACAGTCCGTCGAGCGGACCAATTTCAAGATACCAGGCCATCCATGAGGATCGGACCTATGACACCATTTTGGCCTGACCGTGGGCTTTGGCTGAGTCAATCGACCGACCTCCTCATGAATAAATTATGAAAAATTTTCAGGGCAAAGAGCCGAGTATTGGTACAGTTTAGTCGAGATTTAAATATTTGCTTTGACTTGATCTAGTTTAAGATTGCTTATGCCTTAAATAGCATCCGCTTGTTAAATTAGAACTTAATTTTAATTTGTTTAAAAGGAAAAGGAATCGGGTAGTCGAGAATTTAAAGGACATGGTAAATTTGAATAGGTTTAGATAAGCTTAGGTTGAGAGATTAAACTTTAAGGGTCTAGCTAACACAAAGCTGAGCATTGGCGACACGGATCAGGAAATTAAGAAGGCTTTATTAGAGTCCAGGCCGCACTGTAAGATTAGTAGCGTGCCTGATGACGTATTTAACATGATAGTAGACTATGTTCAAAAGTAATTTGGCAAAAATTAAAATAAAAATTTTTTTCCAGACTTGGCAATAACCTTTTTGATTAAGATACTTTAATTGCTATGACAGCAACCGTGAGGGTCTTCTCTCTGCATATAATCCAAAGGTTACATTTTCTCTCTGCTTGAATTTGAGCAACCAATGCACCAATAGGTCATTCAGATTTGACGACACCTACTATCGTGACAATCGCAACTTGAGACGACTGGTTGGAAAAGAAAGTCAGTTTTTGCTTTTTTTTGTTGGCTAAATTTATCTCTTAAATTTATTTTGGTACTTTTTCAAGGCTACCATGAGGATAAAAGGCTGAAGCTACTTCATCAGGGCAAAATAGACTCAGTCAATTTGATCACCAAACTACCTCCCACTGAGCATGTACCAGCCTCTTTCAAACTTGACTCTTGCTATTTTACGGTAAGTTATAATCAACAATAAATTATCTTTTTACAAAAATAAATTGTCTACTATTTAAATTTTAAAATGTTTTTTTTCTTAATTTGCGGAATTTTAAATTTAGATTTTTTAATTAAATTGAGATTTTAAGAAATATTAATAATTAACTTAAAAATGTATGTCTGGTAATGTGCGTATTTTTAGCTTTTTTCTGTCACACTTCATTTTCCCAAAGAAAATTAATTAAAGCTTTTAATATCTTGCTAAGCTCTTAATTAGATTAATCAGTTTAAGGGATTAGATTTGGTAATTATAGGCATATCAGATAACAGCTCTTCAATACAATCTTATATTTTTAAATCTTTCAATACAGTTGAGCAATTGATTACCACACTTGTCTAGATATAAATAGATAAGATCTCATTTATTAAATTATTTTATTATTTAATTTTCAAGTCAAATATGATAGCGTTTAGTCTGACCGGCGTGTTTAAAGAAGGCAAGCCAACCGATAAGGTTAGACCATTGAGAAGCTTTTCCAGATCATTTGTATGCGTGCCCGATCCTCAAATTCAGTAAGTCATTTTGGCAAAATTTTATTCAGAATAGATTTAAGACTAATTTATTAGAATGACAATTATAAATGATCAATATTTGATAAGCAACATTACTGGCAATCAATATAAAGTGAGATTCATTTAGATTATATTTGAATGGTTCTAATTTTTTCCAAGAAATATTTCCAAGAAAACCAGAAACCCACTGTTTCAGCACAGGCTTCTTCTTCCTCTGAGCCATCCACATCATCCAATAATGTGATTGACGAGAAGGCCATAATGGTTCAGCAGTTCTCTAACGACTCAAAATTAAACTTGGAATGGTCCAAACAGTAATAAAAAGCAATTACAATCCTTTTTGTAACATATTAATTTTTTTAAATTTTTAGTTGCTTGGAACACGCTGAATGGAACTACGAGCAAGCTGCTATGATGTTTATGCAATATAAAGACAATATACCAAAAGAAGCATTTTTGATTTAAATTTTAGTTTTAATTATCTTTTATTGGTTATGTAGAAATAAATGAAGATGTAGAAATTAAATTTTAAAAATAAATGTTTTTTTTTAATAAAAAAAAGTTTTAGATTTAATTTTAGTCTATATTAAAAATTTCTCGGTCCTATGTCTTTTGATAAAATCAAGTTTTAGCATCTATCATGAATTATTTTGAATGTCAGGAAAGCAAATTTTCATAAGACATCGATTAACTAAAATGTTAATATGCCACATGCATCAAGATTAAAATCTTTTGATCAACTATCACAAGATAATGCAAAAAAATGTTTTAGCTAAATTAAATTTTCCCCTAATTAAAAAAATAATAAAACAAAAAACACATAGTTTTGATTTTTTGATATAATCCAAGAATAATCTTTTAGGGATATTGGTTAAAATTTAATTTAAACTTAATTGGATTCAAAAATTTAATCAGCACATTTCTTGGGATTTTTTTTTGATTAAGAAACAAAAAAAAAATAAAAATCAGCTTTTTTTGTTGATTTTAATTGATTTTTTAAATATCTTAGAAATTTATTTTCCAATTTTGACAATATATTTCAAAATTGTCCTCACAAGCTCACCTTCTTAGTAAGAATCAGTAGACAGCATTTTTTGAACAATGTCTTTTTTTAATATTTTTAGATAATTGAGTGGAAATTTAAAAAATAAAAGGTAAAAAAATATTGTTTTTATTTTTTTGTCGAAAATCATACATATTTTAAAACAGGCCGATATTTAGACTAACCAAAATAGATAAAAATGTTGGTAAAAATATGAAATTTAAAATGGTTTAAAATTACTAAGCATCAATTTATTAAAAGACGATAAAAAAATAATTTTATCTTTAATGCAAATTTTGTCAACCTAAACGGTAATATTTTAAGCTTCTGGGTAGATATCCAAACAGGAAATAATTAGGTTTTTTATTAATTTACCTTGCGTAAATCTGATATTTAAAAATTATAATTGTTTATTTTCTTTCAAAAATATTTCGAATCAGCAAGGGCCAAATTTCCAAATAAATTAAAATTTTTAAAATGGTTGTTGACATCTAGGCAAAGCCAGAAAATTTTTTAATTAAAATTTTACTAAATTGTTGTGAAACTTATTTGCATTTGAACTAAGTATTAATTGCGTCATATCATTATAAACTTGAAAATTTTATTTAAAATTGAATGGAAAAAAATTAATCTTTTTTTTCTTGAAAAATAAATTTAATAAATAAATTTTTTTTTTTAATATATGTAAACAGTATTAGCTTTAAAAATCCATTTAATTCCAACTTATTTGTTTTACACGTAATTTTTAGTCTTAAAAATGATTATTTCCTTTTAGAGGAACTGGGTTTGATTACGAAACTCAAAGCTTTTAAAAAAACTATCTTTTTTCCATAAATTAAAATTCCATTAATATATTTTTCTTTGAACTTGGAATTTAATACAAACCATCTGTTTAAGAGAAAAAAGCAAAGAATTATTAATACAAGAATTATTAGTAGGTTATTATTTTTTTAAATCTGCAGAAAATATTGTCATTTTTAAGCTTACTTAGTTCCAAGTGTGTTCATTTATCGATAAAATGAAGGTAATAGAGTAATCTTGATGAGCACGCTTTTCTCTCGCCAACTTAAATTTAAGATAAAAGTTTTAATATAAAAGCGATTTTTATCATTGCTTAGTTAATATACGTGAATTTTATAAAGAAAAATCAACACTTTTTATCTACACAAGACGAATTTTTTATTTTAAATCATTGTTAACACGAAATTCAATATCGGCTTATTCCATATTAAGAAAGGACAAATTTTTTAATGATATATACAGTATTTTAGCAACAATGTATTTAGATATCTCTTTGTTTAGCATACAAGCTAATAATTTTCTTAATGAAAAATTAGCAGGTTCCAGGGTTTAAGCTATTTAAAATTTTCACCACATAAATGTTTTTATATTTTAACTTAAAACTATTCGAAATTCATAAAATAAAAGTTTAAATTATATAAAAGTAAACAAAGATATTTTTCCGCTAGGTGGTAAACATTGATAAGCTTATTTGTTGTCAACGATAAACATTTTTTTTAATAATCAAAAACATTTGAATCAGTATTATGATAATAATTACATTATTAAAATCAATATTTTTATTAGGAATAAAAATTTTTAAATCTAAAATTATTCTCAAATTCTAAACAAATATAAAAACTCAATTTGACCTGGAGTTTATTATTATATATTAAATTATTTAAGGTTAAATATACCAATGTTGCTAAATTAGATTTTGATAAAATTTTATTAAAGTAAAAGTCAGTAATTTAGTCTGATTAGCAAGGAATTTTTTCCATATATCTTTAGCATACCCGATATGTATTTTTATCTTGTTGAAATCGAACTCAATTTAAATATATTTAAAGATCTACGTAATAAATCATGTAATCTTGATTCGTTTTGACTTGGAAAATTCAACATTAAACAATTGCATTTTAAGGCCCGAAATTTAAAGCTAACTTTTTACATTTAGAACCTAATTATAGATGAAACACGAGATTTAATCTAAATACTCTACTCCACAAGTTATCTAAGTCGTTTTTTACCAAAAAAGTGGTTCTAAGATATCAATTTTTTGTATTTTGTCTGAACTTAACATTCAAATTTTTATGATAAAACTTTTCAATATGAAGTTTTAATTCTTATTTTTTTTAATTAGGAAACTAAAATAATTAGCTTTTCAAAAGCTTTCTTAATCTAAGTTAGATTAAGAAATTGAGTATAATACAATTTTAAATCGATTTTATATTTATCATATTAAATGAGTCCAAGGAACTAGTCAAAAAATTGATTATCTAATCAATTTTATTTCATTGAGTTCAATTGGTTCTTGGTATAATTTAAATATTAACCAAAAAAAAATGCTAATTAGAGATTAAAGAAAAAGTTTTCGTTTCATTTCACAATAATAAACAAGCTTGTCATGATCAGATTTAATGAAAATGAATAAAATAATAAACATAAGAAAAAATAATATTTTGCAGGAATAATTAAAATTGAAACTTAATTAGCTTAGGGCTATTTTTAATTAGCAAATCACGTTTATGTCTGACATTAATATTAATATCAATTTTAAAAGTTAAATAAATAGGTAGATTAAACAAAATGCTTTAGGTTACGATATTTCTACTCACAGATATATATGCAATGAAAATATTATATTTCGGATCAAAATTTAATTAAAACTAAAACTAATTAAATAATAAATATTGTTACATCAATAATTAAAATTTTAATTTAATATGATTATTAAATAATCTCGGTTTATAAGTAAAAGAACAAATTCGTATGTGTTTACACATGTATTTTAAATGAAGAAATATTTTGTTAATGATGTTTAAACATTTAAAAATGTGCATATTGATTAAAAATTTTATTAAAGGTAATTAAAATTTGAATTAAATTAAGCGAGGAAAAGACAGATGGTTTAAAGTACAGGTATTTGGTTGCTTATTTTCTTATGATTTTAGGTAAACACTTTTTTATTTAATTTTCGAGAAAAAAAATTAGTAGAAACGCAACTAAAAGATTATTTTAGATAGCTAGAGTATTTATTAAACTTTTTGTACTTATATAAAGCAAATAGTTTAAACTAAACATAGGACTTGTTTAATTTTTTATTATTAAATCAAATTGTATAACCATTATGTTGAAAAATACTTTTGATACAACATTCTTATTTTAGTTAAGCTTGTTTTCAGCTATAAAATATAATTTATTTATTTTTTGTTATTAATTTCTAAATTTATTTGGGCCAAATCATGCTTGTGTTAATAATATATTTGAAAAAAATTTAATTCATTAATTTTTTCATATTCATGAAGTTTATGGCCGAAATTAATCATTTTTTTTAAATAAGCTTTAATTAGTTTTATAACATTTCAATCAGATAAAAATCTCACGGGAAAAAAACAAATCGAAATTTTGCGCTTAATATGTTTCTGATATTTGCCTAATTTTGAATAAATTCTTAATTAGTTTTTTTTTTTAAATGGAATAAAAAAATTTGCTAAAATTTTCATCGCTAGAAAATAAACATTTGTTTAATTAGTAAGCTTGAGTTTATGTCCGGCTCAATGCTGAATTACCAATGCATTATCCATCATAACAAATTCTCACACATGTTTTAGTTTAAGATTGCTATTTGATCCTAATAAATTCAATTTTACTTATTTAATTAAGCTTATTTTTAGATACTGTAATAAAATTTATTGGATTTTTAAATAACTTTTTAAAATTATTTGATGAAATTTATGACAATAATTTATATTTATTATTTATTAAAAAAATTCAAAACCTCTATCATAAATTAGATAAATGCAGACGTTCATAAAGACCTAAAAAGCCAATATTTGCACCAAATTAGGAATCGTGTTTTATTAATGGCTTTAATATTTGAAAATCACTAAAGACTAAGATCAATAGTTATTTCAGCAATTATTAAAAAAAAGCCCGATTTAATTAAGAGTTATACTTAAAAATCAAGCTTAGGAAAATAAAATCCTGGTAATTAGTTTTTATCTAAGCTTTTTTTTTGTTGCCAAGAACTTAATACTTACATTAAAGCAAATTAATATTTTAGATCTTGGAAAAAAATTAAAACAAAAAATAAAATAGCAACGAACTACCGACAAATGATGCTGCTATTATTCCATAAATAGAAATGTATTATGTCATGAGCATACCAGAGGTCTTGGTACTTCTTTTTGTTCTTGTTTTATGGATGATATCGATATTTTTTTGCTACAAAAGATACGAAAAAATAAACACAATCGAGCGGGCAGATATGCCCATATTGAATAAAAAAAATCCTAACCAAAGCATGGAAACTCAATCTTGCCATTCTTTGAGCAAAAATAACGCGACAAGCAGTTGCCAAAACATGATTCAGACCCCTTATCCAAACTCATTAAAAGAAAACTATTCATTTAATGAACCAAGCGATGCATTTGGAACAAGCAATTCGCTATATTGTAACAACTACGTGGTCGAAAAGTACCACGAGCCAGTTTGTCCGAGTTTATACTTCATAGACGAAACAAATTCTAAAACTAGCCGTTTCGAACTCATTTCTTACCAGAAATGCCAAAAGTATCGCAAATACCATCAAAATTTTAACATATACACCAGTCAGCAAGGAGGACCGCGCATGACAAACCGGCCTTATTTGGGACTCACTCAATTCAGATCAGTGATGGGTCAAAGTTTAAACCGTAAGAATCTTGATAGTCAGCCTTATTTAAATTATTCCAAGTCAGACACATCCAAGCAAGATGTGAACATGGCCAAATCGAACTCAGAACCAGCGTTAAAACAACTGCTCATTGAGCCTCAGAAAGCAAAATTGATTTCGACCAGTGCTTACTTGGTCAAATCCAATTCCATTTGTAATGAAAATGTTCTCAAAACAAAACATGGTGATGCTAGGTCAAGAATGGCCGAAAAAAGATCTCGTTTGATGTACAATAATAAGTCTTTGAATGACAATAATTTGATTGATCCTCACAAGATTCCAAAAGTGATACAGAAAAGTTTGATTGACTTGCACAAGAAATCTGTGTGGAATTTGACCCACAAGCCTCAAGCGAACGATAAAATAAAGTCTAACTCAAAAAATGCACTTAATTTCTTAAACCCTAAGACCAAAAATAAGGATATTAATTCTAGTCAAAATAATTTAACTCGTGTAATTACTCAAATGAAAAGCGGAAATGAAATTAAAATGAAAATAAATGATAACTCTTTTTAGTTGTTTTTAGAATTAATTGGTTTTGTTACCTCGTCCGGTTTGTGTATTCCTCTGTGCGAAATTATTAGGTGCTATTTATATTTATATTTATATTTATTTAATTGTATTTATTATTATTATTATAATTATTATTATTATTTTAAAATATATTGTAGTAAGATTATTTAATAAAATCAATCAAATTAATTATTTTAATTAATTCAATTTTATTAATTTGAATATTTTAAATTTAAAATGTGACTTCATAAACGAAACAAACTCGTACTAAGTAAGTTAACTTCTAAGCCTATTTTCCTTTTTTACCAAACTTTGCATATGGCTTCAAAGTGTGCACTGGAGTCAGACAAGGATGTGTTCTCTGTCCAACAATAACTACCTCAATCCTGAGGGGCATACAGTGGGATTTAACAACAAAATTGAGCGCTTAGACTTTGCAGATGATTTGGTGTTAATATCGAATAAATCAGACAAGATCTGGTAAAAACGCTAGACCAACTAGACTCCAAATAGATGGGAAGAAATCGAAAGTCATGTGCATAAACACCAAATTAGATACCCCGATCACCAGATGGTACACTCATTGAATGTGTGACTTAGGAAGTATCATAAATATAAGTGGAACAATGGAAACACATAAAGACATTAAGCAAAAGAAGCATTTGCCAGAATCAAACAAGAAATCAAATTAATGATATAAAAATCAAGATATACAACACTGATGTATGGAAGCGAATGCTGGGGAATGTCAGAGTTGGATAGAAAAAGCCTAAACAACTTCCAGAGCCATTAAGTCAATGTACAGTGGTGATTTGATACCAGTTTTTTACGGAAAATTACGTAAAATACCGTAAATTAACCAAATGTTACCACATTTTACGTTAATTAACGTAAAATCCGAAGGTGAAAAAGAAATATTTTACGAAAAATTACGTATATATTGGTAAATTTACTAAATTCAAAATGGAAAAAATTTTTTGAAAATCTCGATAATTTAAGTCATTTTTCGTAAAATAATTCTTTTTCACCTTCGAATTTTACGTTAATTAACGTAAAATGTGGTAACATTTGGTTAATTTACGGTATTTTACGTAATTTTCCGTAAAAAACTGGTATCAAATCACCACTGTATCAAGAATAAAAAACTGTGATGGCTCTGACATGTACTTAGAATGAAAAGAATACGAAAACCGAAAAGAGCTCTCCAATGGACACCGCAAGAGCGTGGAAAGGTAGAACGACCAGCAATAACATGTAGGTCAACAGTCACGAAAGAGCTACCCGAAATGGGAATTACATGGGGTGTATTAAGACAAATAATGATTGATTCTTTTTTCAAATAATTAAGGTTGTTTTACTATAAATTAAATTTTTAATTCTCCAATTTATTTTAATCCTTTTTGGGAAAATATAAAATATTCTCTATTATATTTGATTATTAATTTAATGTATTAAGAATTAGTCAATTCTTCATAAGATTCAATTATTAATAAAATATTTGGTTTTAAAAAAGACTTAAAAATTCATAGGCTTTTAAGATTTTTGTATTTAAAAGAATTTTTTTTGATAATTTTTTTATATTAAAAATATTTAAAATATTAATTTAATAGAATAAAAACGTCTAATTTACATCATTATCAACAAAAAACCTAAATTTTTACTGATTACTAAAAATAATAAATTCCGATTAAATTTAAAATAACATATACATAATTAAATTTAGATAAGTTATTTCAATTTAATATAATTTGAAAAAAAACTAATAAATGATAAAGAATTTTTTCAAAATAAAAATAAAACAGATAAAAAAACCACATATTAATAGTAAATCTAATAAAATAAATATCTTTTAGTCGAAAATTATTAATATTTTTAATTGATTAAATATATATTAGAATGATACTAAGGATTTTTTAATCTTTATATATAAGATAATCATATTAGCAGAATATAAAAAAAAACTATAGACTGAATTATTAAGTCAAGACTAATATATCGTTTATATATATAAATATAAATATACTATATTTATAATGAATGATTTTATTATAGATTTTAATGGCTGATTTATTTAACTAAAAGCTAAACTATTGAACCCGGAAATTTTTTTTTTAACTTGTATATAAATTATATATTTATACATTTAAATAATCATTAAAAGGTTATTTTTTTCAATAAAATGCCAAAAAGTGAGCTTTATATAGGCAATTTGAACAAGGATGCCACTCAAAGAGAATTGGAGAGTGTTTTCAAAAGACATGGAAAAATTCGCAAGTGCGAAGTGAAAAATAAAGGCTACGGTCCAGTCTATGCCTTTATTGAATTTGAGGATGAGAGAGATGCTGAGGTAAGTTCTGGTTCAGGTGATGAGGTAATTGCTGGGTGTAATTTAACAATTTTGATTAAAGGATGCCTTAAATGCAGAAAATGGCAAAGACATGTGTGGTGCATCGATGGTGGTTGAGTATACGAAAGGAAAAGGAGATCGCCGAGAAAGGAGAGATGACCGATTTGGATACGGTCGAAATGGGTTTTCGAGGTCCGGTGGACGTGGTGGCAGATCGCTTGAGTGCTATGAGTGTGGCGAGAGGGGCCACTTTGCCAGAGATTGCCGCAATAGGCGATATGGAAGAAGAAGAGACAGGAGTAGAGACAGAAGTCGATCGAGAGACCGACGACGAGACCGGAGTCGCGATAGAAGTCGTGACAGGAGCAGAGATGACAGCAGAAGGCGAAATAGAAGCAGAGATAGATCTCGTGATAGATCCAGAGATGAATCAAAGGAAAGCAGGTTAGAAAAATAGATTAAGTATTTAAGATTTTTCTTTAACTCTAATTAAATTAAGATCACGAAGTTTGTCACATAATAGTTCTCAATCTCGATCAAAAAGTCCTGTAAAACGTTCCAGTATTGATCGCAGTCCAAATGATTACACTAATTCCAATGATGTTGAGGAGTGATTTTATCTCTTGATTACTTAATATGTTGTAATATTTTGTAATATTAAAACTATAAATTAAAATAAACTTTTTTACAATAATTTTAAAACTTATTTTGAACTTGAAAATAAATAGTATAGGCTAAACTTTTAAAGATTTTAATTTAAATATTCCATTTACAAATACTTCATTTTCATTAAAATTAATGAAATTCTCCACCCATATAAAAATTCAGGTAAACAAAGCTCCTGCTGCTACTGCTATACATTCAGCCACTGAACTTTTCAGGGCACTTTTTTGCGTATATGTAAGCCAACATTTAAAACATCGGAGTTAATAGGAAATAGATTCTTAATTAGATCTTAAAAAGATCTTGACTAAATTCTAATTTTTTTCCATCTGGCCAAGATTTTTTAATAATTTTATTGAGATTCCTATAGGAATCTTATGAAATAATGAAATAACCTAATGAAATCTTTTCAGACTATCCTCTCGGAATAAGAATATTTCTAATATTCAAAAATCTCAAAATTTTGTATGAAATTTTAAACTTTTGATTTAATTTTTTAATATAAGGAATCGTCTGGTTTTGTAAAAAGATAAACTCATTTCCGAAACCTTGGTTGATAAATAGGAGAGCATTGCCAATTGCCAAGTCATTCCGTCAGAGGTGTCTATCAAAATTTAAAAAAATTTAATTCTTTAAACATTTTTAGTTCAAGAATCCATATTTTATAATTATTATTTTTATTTGTTTTTATTTAATTTTTATTAGTTTATTTTTGTTTTATATGATTTTTTATAATATTTTTTATCTGTTGGACTCATCTTTATTTTTTTGAAAAACAATTAATAAAAATGATTTTTGAAGTAATAGAATTCTCAAGAGTCATTCAAGTCAAGTGTAAGAGGTTCTCATCTCTGTATTAATTATTTTGCCATATGTAAAAAGATAATTTACTATTGTCCTTCCATTTAATTTTATTTAGAAAAATGGATTGAGAAAGTAAACTTAATACAATTAACAGAGTTGAATTGATTTAATATTAAGTTAAAAGAATTATATCAGTATATTTTAATAATGGTTATAAAATAAATTTTCTTTTTAAGAAATAAAATAATAATCTCCTGAAAAATCAACCATATTTCACTGTATTCCATGAACACAATTTTATATTATTCAATAAGTCTTTCCTCAAATATGAATATTTTTTATTATATTAATTCTAAAAAATGATTTAATTGGTTTTTATTTAAATACTAGTCATTAGTGTTGAAATTAAATAGCATTTGAATTGATTTTCGAATAGATAAATTAATTTTTAAATTTAAATTTAAATTATACTCGAGCGAAGATTTTAACAAAAAATTATTTATTTAATATAAGTCTTGTTTAAAATAATTCAAGCATTAATTCAAATTTGCTTTTAAATTTTTTAAATTAGTGAATAAATTGTTGAATTAAACTAAATTTCAAAGAAATAAAAAAAAATATTTTTTTTGAAACAGTGTGAAAGTATTGATTTGATTGATTTTTTATTTTTCAAAGTTAATAAATATTAAGATATTTTAATTTAAAGTTAAAGTAAGGGACATTTTTTTTTATTTTAAAAATAATAGATTATTAGTTAATTTAATAAAATTTTATATTTATTTGGAAATTTCATAAAAATAAATTAAGTTTTCTTTCAAAATTTTCAATTTTTCAAAAGTCAAGTCCTTCAATGACTTAGCCTCATTACTGATTTTGGTCTTGTTATTCTTTTGGCAACACATTTGGTTGTAAATTTTCGAAAAATCTACACTCATTTGATAAAGATTGTCTATTGATTTGATGATAAGATCCAATTCTTTCAGGCTGTTAATCGATTTTTCAAAATTTTTTGAATAAAACTCATTTTTAAATGTTGTTATTTGACAAATATTTTTAAATTCTTGCTCAGTGCGTGACTTGGAAGCATATAAATAAAGAAGAGAGTCGGAATGACTGCGTATTGAGTTGTGAAAATGGGTTTTTAAGGATACCAAATTATCTGAGTTCTGATTTAAGATTTTCTCGTTTTCGTCCAAAATTAATTTTAAGCTTTTATAGCGATTGATTATTTGGGGTAAATCAGTAAATTGGTGCATGAAAAAAAGTGCCAAAGAATCCTGAATAAAATCGCAATACTTTTGATATTTTTCCAATCTTTTTTTTAACTCATTTATCTTTTCTTTTAGCTTATCTATTTCTGTTTTTAGAATTTCTTTGCGTTCGGACATTTCTTCACAAAGCAAACGGTTTGAATTAGACATACGATTTGCTGTCTTAGTTCTATTTAAATTATTTATTAGATAATTTTCAAAGAACAAGATTCGATTCTTAAAAGTATGTAGCTTTTTTTCATGATAAGATTCAAGTTTTTTAAGTGATTCGAGTAAATTTGAATTTTTGATAAAACTTTTTTGACTTTTTAAATTTTCCAAATCAATCAATTCCAGTTTCAGTTCGATCAATTTCAAGAGATTGGATCTAATTTGGTCATTTTTGAAATTAAATGATTCATCATCTAATTCAAGGCTCATTTTTTAAAAATTATATTTAATTAAATAAAATTTATTTAGAAAAAGTATCATTGAAAATATGTTTCTATGGATATTTGGGCGCACTAGAGAGAAAAAAATGCCGAAACTCGGGATCGAACCAAGGACCTTTAGATCTTCAGTCTAACGCTCTCCCAACTGAGCTATTTCGGCTATATGTCACTAAATTAATTTAAAATAAATTTGTAAATTATTATCTTTACTTTAAAAAATTAAAAAATAAATAATAGTTCGAATAATAATTGTTTAAATTTAGTAGAAAAAAATAAAATAACCATAATTATTAATTTTGGAATTAATAAATAGTCTTATTATATCTCATTAAGTATCTGGAACCGGTGAAATAAATTTTCCTCCAAAAAAATATTATTCAAATGGTTTTGAATTTTTTAATTATAAGATTTTTTTATACATAGAAATTGAGATGGAATTTTACGATCTCGATCTGTATCTTCGCCCCGAGTGACTTCTTGATCGTGAACTTGATCTATACCTTTTGTTTTTAGATATTCAATAGAATGTATAAATTTTTATATCAATAATTACCTTGATCTTCGATAGTCTCTTCTATCCCTATCTGATTTACTATTTCTCTTAGGCTCATCTTTTTCTGGACATTTGCGAGCATTATGCCCTCTTCTACCACATTCGTAGCAATCGCGTGATCTATCTCTTCGTTTATTTTTTACCTTGAGTCTATTTTCTCTTAATTTTTCTTCTCTTGACTTTGCCCATTCGATAACCATTGAGCTCCCACACACATCTTTACCATTTTCCAGTCTCAAGGCGTCCTAAATCATTAAGACATTTTTAAAGTTGAAAATTAAATTGTAGTTATATAAGATAATATATCGGCTTTCTTATAATAATCTGATATGTACCTCTGCATCCCGTTCATCTACGTATTCCAGAAATGCATAACTTGAACCCAAGCCTTTGCTTTTAATGTCACATCGACGCACTTTTCCATACTTGTCAAATATAGTCTCTATATCGCGGCGTGATACATCACGTCCAAGATTTCCAATATAAAGTTCAGTCCTCGGCATTTTAATTAATAATTTTTTTTCTAAAAAAATATTTTTTTATTGTTGCTTTTATATGAAAAAATATTATATAAAGAAAATGAAAATAGCGAGATTAAACAAACCTTTCTTACGTATCTTGTAAACAAAAAAAGGTATTTTAATTTAAATAATCGATCAATTTTCATTTGAAATTTAAGTTCTGTAGAAATTAATTAAAAACCATAAAATATTGATGAAAAAAATAATCACAATTACTTAAATTATGCATTCCTTTTTAGTTACTTTTTGGAAACATAAGATATATAAATTCTTTTTTTAAAGCTTTAAAAATCTCATTTAATATAAAATTTAACTTCCAAAATCATATGTTTAATTTTTATAAAAATAAAATATTTTTCTAATCAAATGATTAGCCTAAAATCAATTTAATAAAAGAAAATATCCAAACATAAAATTTGAATTTTAAAAAATTGGTAAAACAATAAAAAAATCAATGAGCCATCTTTAATCAGTACAAAAAGGATCTTACATTTGGAAACAAATCCAAATTCAGTTCCAAATTCTTGGTTAAGTGAAAATGAAACCAAAAAAAAAGAAAATTTATACCAGAGAAAGCTCAAGTTTCAGCTCTATTGACCCCATTTTTAACCAATAAAAAAAGTTTACGATAAAGACTTATGGTAATATTGAAAAACTCAATAGATAATTGACACTAATTTATTTTAAAATTGATTTCGATTAAAAATCGAACAAGTATTTGAACTAGAGAATCTATAAACCTTAACGCAATGAAATTTGTCGATGTTTACCCAAGCAGTAATTGAAATTGTAATGAAAAAAAATTGATAAATGTCCTAATAAATTATGGGGAAATCTGAAAAAATGGATAACATTTAGAAATATAAAAATGAATTTTAAAGCAACTTTTTTCAATTGAGATTAAAATATAAAAAAAAAATTCGAGCAAAATTAAATATGGAACAAGACTAAATTTTAAAAGTCAAGCTTTATTTTAATATGTTCCATTCAGACAAAATTTTGGTTAACATTTGCTAAAATGTGAGCAAGACAGAAAAAAGAACTTAAATTTTTAATTTTTTTTAAATTTAAAAGTATAACCTTAGTTATTGAATCCAACAAAAATATAAGTTAGTTTAAAGAAAAAGCATTTTCAAAGAGTAACAGAATCTAATATTTGACCAAGATATAATGCCAAAAAGTGAGCTTTATATAGGCAATTTGAACAAGGATGCCACTCAAAGAGAATTGGAGAGTGTTTTCAAAAGACATGGAAAAATTCGCAAGTGCGAAGTGAAAAATAAAGGCTACGGTCCAGTCTATGCCTTTATTGAATTTGAGGATGAGAGAGATGCTGAGGTAAGTTCTGGTTCAGGTGATGAGGTAATTGCTGGGTGTAATTTAACAATTTTGATTAAAGGATGCCTTAAATGCAGAAAATGGCAAAGACATGTGTGGTGCATCGATGGTGGTTGAGTATACGAAAGGAAAAGGAGATCGCCGAGAAAGGAGAGATGACCGATTTGGATACGGTCGAAATGGGTTTTCGAGGTCCGGTGGACGTGGTGGCAGATCGCTTGAGTGCTATGAGTGTGGCGAGAGGGGCCACTTTGCCAGAGATTGCCGCAATAGGCGATATGGAAGAAGAAGAGACAGGAGTAGAGACAGAAGTCGATCGAGAGACCGACGACGAGACCGGAGTCGCGATAGAAGTCGTGACAGGAGCAGAGATGACAGCAGAAGGCGAAATAGAAGCAGAGATAGATCTCGTGATAGATCCAGAGATCGATCAAGAGATAAGTCCCGAGATAGGAGTCGTGAAGCTAGCTATGATAAACGGTATATGTTCTAAATGGAAAAAAAATAAAATTAATTTATTCAATTCTTTTAAAAAAGATCAAGAAGTGGATCATACCGGAAGAGTAGATCTAAAACCCCTGATAAAAAATCAAGATCAAGATCAGCAAGTTATGACCGAAATCAAAATGGACATAATAACAGTAATAGCATGAGCAACAATGATGTCAGCATGGAATAAAAATATTCAGCAAATATTGTCCAAAACTTTTTCTAAAAAAAATAAATAAAATCTAATTACAGTGATTAATTTATGATAGCACTAAAGTGCTCTCTCTAATATATATCAATAATTGATGGCTACACATTTATGATGAGTGTATTTCATTTTCTTTAAATTATAAGTGTAAAAATTTATACAAAATAAAATATTTTAATTTGAATTTTATTTTTTATTAATTAAAAAAGTTTATTTTTATCCTCGAGAATTTGGAAATTCTTCGATATTTAAAAATAATGAATTGTTTTTTGTTGACATAAAAGATATTTAGATAATTTTAAATATAAATAGATATAAACGATTTTTTTTTTGAATTAATCAAGCTTTAAAATTGTTATTTTACTATCAAGAATTGTTTTAAATATTTTTTATGTTTTCAAGCATGATAGATTCTATTTAGAAAAAATTAAATTATTTTTCATTTCGAACTCGTTTACTCATTTACCTCAAAAGCTTTCAAATTTTTATCATTTTTTTTAAATCTAAATCATCAATATGAAGCTCATTTGTAATTTTTTTCTAAGGCTAATTCAATTGATGACTACTATTTTAATACCAAATAAAGAAAGCAACTGATTTAAAAATTTTTTTTAAACTTATTTTAATAAAAAAATAATTTATTAAAGATATTATCCTTGAATAAAATAATAATTTTAAAAATTTTAAAATAACATTAATTTTTTAAATCAAAGAATTTTTCTTGTTTAATTAACTGCTAAAGCTGCAGACAGATTTTTGTTGAAAAAAATCTTATTCGTAAAACAAAAAAATTGAAAAAAAAACGTGAATTTAAAATTTTTAAAATGAACAATTCTATGTCCGACTCAAAGGACTGCGAACTATCATTAGGTTTGACCATTTATAAAATAAATACCATTTATTTATTTTTTATAAAATAGCCATTTTTGAAAAAAATAGCACTGATATTGGCTACGCTTTAATGGATCTTAAAAACTCTACCCTAATTATCACTCAATTTTATGATTGTCAAGATTGTAACAATTTATTGTCAAAAATTCAATGTCATTCACCACAAGAAGTAAATTATCAAACAATCTTCTATCCAAAATAAACACATTTGACCACTAGGTATTATTATCAATATCTCCATGGAGTAGTTTTTTTAGAAACAAAATCCGAAATTTAATAAAAGATTATTTCAAAGCAATTAAAATAGTTGATTTAAAGTCGAGATTTTTTAGCGCCCAGAGAGGCTTAGAATTTATAAATAAATATTGTCACCTTGATTTAAAAACCCAAACTGAATTAAACACTAAGTAATAAATTTACTGATATTTTTTTTACTATATCAATTTTTAGGCCCCTTGCTTTGGCTGCATGTTGTGGTCTTTTTAAGTATGTGGAGTTTTCCAAAAACCATATTTTTCTGGCACACTCGATCCGAGTGTCAATTGAAGGAAGTGAAAATTTAACTTTGATTGATATCAATACAGCTCGATTTTTGGAGTTGATTTACAATACAAAAAATAGCAAACGTCCTAGTAATTTATATGGTATATTAAATTATACCAAGACAAAATATGGTGCCAAAACTTTACTTTCGAGCATCCTTCAACCACCTTTTTGTATTTTTTCATCAGGTTTTTATTCAAATTTAAAGTTCTTGTTTTAGATGTCAATTCAATACAAGAAAGAATCATGCTAATACAAGAGATTGCCAATAATTCCGCGCTAATCAACCATCTTTCATCATATGCTGAAAAATTTTCAGAGCTTGATAATTTTTCCAAACAATTGAACCTTTTTGCACAGCAAGAAGACAAAACAAGCAAAATAATCGAAAACAAGATAAAATGTGTTATTAACATGAGACTGTTGGTCGACTTTGCCAACCAACTTAATCAAATTATAATGTCTTCGAAGTGTACTAAGCTAAAGACCATTTTTTGTGTATTTTAATTTTGAATTTTAATATTGAATTTAATTTTTTAATTCAATTTTAATTAAGGATCATTATGAGAAAAAGAAATTTGAAATCTTATACAATGAAATAAGCATTATAATTGAGGAACAGACATTAATGAATAAAAGTAGTCTGGGTCTTAAAATAAATAAATGTTTTGCTGTCAAAGTAAAGAAAAATTTAATAAAAAATTATTATTTTTTTATTGTTTATAACTAAGCCGAATATAAGTGAATTGTTAGATGTATCTCGTAGAGCTTTTACTGAAATTATCTATGACATTCAAAGTATTTGGTTATTTTTTATTTAAAATAATTGATTTAGTTGCATTCATATTTCAGAATGTAGCGAAGAGCTTAGCCAAACAACAGAGCTACCAATTAAGCATTCTTTTAATACAACTAGGGGTTTTTATTTCCTTTTGAATATAAATGATATTGATCAAAGTTGGTTTATTTATCTGTTTAAATTATTTGTTTTAAGTTATTTAATTTTTTATAGAATCTCGATTAAATCAGAGTCTATCTTCAGATTTTTCAACTTTTTCTTTTAAAATATTGGAAAATTTACCAAAAGAATTCCTTAAGATAACAAAAACAAAAAATACTATTCAATTCACTACACAAAAATTACTTAAAATAAATAGCCGATTGGAAGCATCAATGTCCGATATATACTTTATATCAAACAAGTTTAAAAAAAAATTTTTATACTATTTCTTATTAAAAATTTTAAATCTAGAATTATAGATGACTTAATTCTTAAAATTCAGGACGAATTGACTGCTTTTTATAAATTGAGAGAATTTATATCATTCCTAGACCTTATTTTGTCACTGACTAAGTACTCGGTGTCATCAACTAGCCTAACTAGTGCAGAATTTGGCAATTTTTTATATTTGCAAAACGCTAGTCATCCAATTTTGCACAAAATAAAAGATGAAATTCCAAGTTTAAGTAAAAATGATCAGATTTTGCTCTCTGATGAAAAAATTGTTACCAATACAATTAAGTTAAGCGACAATGTTCCTTTTCTGATTCTAACAGGCACCAATATGAGTGGTAAATCAACATTTTTAAGACAACTTGGTAATTTGCAGATAATGGCTCAATGCGGATCGCATGTACCAGCAGAAAAAGCTATCTTTACACCAAAAAACAAAATACTCTCTTTATCTGGCGATTTTGATGACTTGACCGGCTCTTTGAATTCTTCTTTTGAGTGCCAAGTTAATGAAATGAAAAAAATATTGGAAAATTTGACTGACAATTCGCTGATTTTAATTGATGAGTTTTGTAAGCATACCAATTATTATGAGGGTTTGGCCATATCATTTGCCATATGTAAAAATATCATTGATTATCTAATAGAAGAAAATCGAAAGAATGTCCATTTTATCTTTTCTACTCACTATACAGAGCTTAATTATTTTGAATCTTGTTATTCGTTGGTAAATTGCTATCAATTGAAGTCGAACTTTGACCAAAATCAAAGATTGGTTCATAGTTTTGAACTTGAAAGAGGAGCTTGTGAAATTAAAAATTATGGACAAAAACTGTTAGAGCAGTCAGCACTTCCCAAATCTATCATCGAAGACAGTCGTAATTTAATCAATTTTTTTAAAGTTGATTTACAGGTTTTAGATTTCAAATTTGTATAATTTTATTTTATTTTTTTTTTATTTTTTTTTAAAGGAAACTTTAACAAAAAATGTATTAGAACGAAAAAAGAAGCTGATATTCTCTTTATATAATGAATTGCTTGATTTAGCAGATTTAATGGATGATTTGACTTATATAGAGTTATATGACAAAGTAGAATTACTGATTCAGAATTTCGAAGACAGCTATACTAATTTCAATGATTAATTAATAAAATAATAATGGATTAATCATTCAAGCTATTATTTTATTATATTTTAACTTTAAATAAATAAAATACAATACAATATCTTATAATTTAAGCTTATCTAATTTATCAAGCTTGGTTGATGATCTATGAATATAAAATTTTAAATATTTTTTCTGTATATTGTAAACTATCTATAAAGAAAAAATCATTCAAATTGACCATTGTTTTAAATTTTATTTTATAGGAAGTCTATTTGACAAAATTTGGTTTATACTTGGAAAAAATGTCATTTAGTGCATGGAAAATGATTTCATATATTTAGGATGTGTATAAGATATTTTAAATGATAATTTTGTTTCATTAGATAAAGAGTATTATGATAAAGACTAAATAGATTAAATTAAACAAATTTTCTACTCATGGTTTTGAAAAATTTATTTAAAATTTTTTGGGTCATATTTATCCGGGCTCATCCAGCTACTGAAATGGGCTCATTTCTAATTAACAATAAGTAATTTGGTCTGATAACTTAATTAAAATGAATTACTCTTTATTTTTTCTATAAAAATGATTACTATTCATGTCCTCAACTCATTTTCTGTCCCAATCATTACTTTAATGAAAATAGAATGACCGAGAATGTTGATGAAATATTGGAAGTAGAAGATGAAGGTATTATGAAATTTGGAACAAAAAACAAAAACAAAATATCGAAAATTCCAAAGCTCAAGTTCAGAAGGAGCAATACATGTTCCTTGAATTGTGGCACTCGGTACATCCTTTGTGCCACCAATATTATGACTCTGAAAGACTCTGCAATAAGTCTGCTAAATTCAGAGTTTAAAATTTAGAAGAGGATGTACCTGTTTTTCAACTAAAAGAGAATGTATTGCTACTTCTGAACTTGAGCTTTGGCATTTTTGATATTTTGTTTTTATTTTTTTGTTCCAAATTTCACAATGCCAAGATGAACTTGATTTAATCGATTGCTACTATAAAGAAAAAACTACTATAAAGTTATTTCATTTTATCTTGTTAATTTTACTCAAATATTTCTTTTTACTTTGTTTATAAATTTTTTATTATTTTTCTCAAAATATTAAGCTCAAGTTTTTTTATATTTAATAAAAAAAATATATCTTTATTTATTTCATTTAAAAATAGATATTTTTACCGTTTTATTAGCTCTTATTTAGTAATTTTAGAGGCCAAAAATAATTAATAATAAATCCGGTAATTAATTATTGAGTAAAAAATAATTTTGAGCCCGTTTCAGTAATAGAATGAGTCCAATAAAATTATTCGGGATTTTATTAAAAAAAAATACTAAGACTATTTTTATTCAATACAAATAGAACTTTTAAATTATTAATTTCAACATTAGTTTATAAAGAAATTTATGTGCATTAAAAAATACTTATAAAATATAAACTTAACAATCTCGAAGTTTTAGGACAAGCATGTCAAAATGTTAAGTTGGTTGTGCATATTTATTTATACATGTGCTTGGTTACAGTGTTTCAGCCATCCCACCGAGCATAAATAGGAAAAATTCTGTATTTCATCCTTCATATTTAAAAATAAAAATTGCTTAAACAAAATTTAAGATGCCAAAAACTCAACTGTACGTGGGAAATTTGGACCGCGACATAACCCGTCGCGACATTGAGGATACTTTTGACAAGTATGGCAAGATACTCGCCTGTGACATTAAGAGCAAAGGCAATGCGCCTAGCTACGCTTTCTTGGACTTTGATGACGAAAGAGACGCAGAGGTAAGCCTACACACTACATTCTTTATATGTTACAAATTCAGCAACCAAAATTAAAGACTGCCACTTTAAATGAGATAATATCAAGTTTTTTATTAAAGAGCCCAGTCAAAGACACACATTTCAGTGCTCAGGCTGCTTAGATTTAATTAGCTGAATAAACATGATATTTAAATCACTAAAACGCCAAGTCACGCATGTAGTCATTCATCAATGCTAGTCACCTTAATTCCATACAGTGATAAGGCAGTCAGGCTCATATTTCTTCTAGTAGCACTTGATTCCAATATTCCCAGTACTCCAAAACCAGTCATTAGTGATCCAGTTCAGATACTTGAGTGATGCAATAGTGATAGTTTGATTTTTCTTAGGATGCGTTAAGGAGTGAGAATGGCAAAGAACTTCGTGGTCGATCGATGGTGATCGAGTGGGCCAAGTCCAAAGAGGAGAAGATGAGTCGCGAAAGTAGATATGGCAGAAATGGGTTTTCAAGAGGCGGTCGTGGTCCGAGGTCCTTGGATTGCTATGAGTGTGGCCGTAGGGGCCATTTTGCCAAAGATTGTCCGGACAGGAGACGCTCGGACCGAGACAGAAGGGATCGCGACAGGGACGATAGACGTGACAGGTAATAGCTAGCTAATTAAATGACTTAATTAATAACAGTTTAATTTTAGAAAGAGATCACGTTCAAGAAGCAGATCAAGACGAAGATCTCGATCACCAAGTGTGTCCAGGAGAAGGTCAAGATCGAGAAGTGACTCGAGAAGAAGGTCCAGATCTCGAAGCTATTCGAGAAGATCAAGATCTTAAATTAAATAAATTGAGTCTTATTTTGTATGTTAATAAATGTTTTCTTTTGCTTAAGTATTTAAAGTTTTTGTTGTTAATTTGATTACTTTAGATACAATAAAATTTATTATTTTTTAGTCATAAGTTAATAAAGTTCAGTTATAAAATAGTTTAATTTGTTTAAAGCTAAATAATTATGAAAATTTTAAAATTATCAATAACTAATAATTAACTATTTGGTCCAGTGTTTGCCTTCATTGAATTCGAGGATGATAGAGACGCTGAAGTTGTTATATTTTCAAATTAAATTATTTTCAGTAAGAAAAATTAAGAATACTTTAATTAACTATATCAAGTATCATAGTTCATTTTAAAAAATCTGCAAATTATTTGATTATTGATTATTAATGAATTTAACGTCTATAATTAAATTTTTGACTTTTTTAAGAATCGCAGATTTTTTATTCTTTTAACATTTCAAAGCTTTATTTTCAAACTTTTGAAAAATGATTGTAATTTCTAAAAATGCAATGAAATTTAATTGCGCATCTATAAATGTTTGAGCAAGATTGAGCGATTGAAATTTGATCAAAAATTTTACTTTGCTTAAAATTTGAACAGTAAAATAAAACATTAATATATGGATTTATCAAAAAAAAGTAGAATTTATCGATTTACAGCGCTCGTTTAAAGAGGCTCTCGTTATGTTGGGTTAGACCATATTGAATTTAGTTTCAAATCTTATAAATAAAATTAGGTATCATTCTGATGATAAAAAGAATGTTTTCCAATTTTTCTTTTCTTTTCTTTTCTTTTACTCTTGTTTCAAGTTCGAGTTCATAAAATATCAAACTTTTTGTAACCTTTAAATTGCTCAATTATTTGAATTCTCTTAAGGTTGTGACTGAATTTTTCGATATTTGACCGTTACGCTAAAGATTATACAGAGCTTTAAAAAAAATAGTTAAAAATTTTTGATTTTTAAATTTCAAAATTACAATAGAATAAAATACCCTTCGTGTAGCGTTTTAGTCTATTTGGACTAGGCCTTGATCAACTTGACTAAAACACTCATCCATTTGGTCAAAGCATTGATTTATTTGATTTTAACTTTGCAAGATTTGATTATGCAATGTTGGAATATTTTGAAATTCTTGACCAACTTGGCTTATATTGACTATTTGCGGTGTTAAATTTCTTAATATTTCAAATGAATGAATTGATTGATTAATAAAATTTTCCATTGTTTCATTATTCATTTTTAAAAACAAGTTTGTATGTATCCTTTGGTCGATCCAAAAAAATCTAATCATATTTTAAAAAGGTAAATTATTAAAATTGAATTAATAAATCCAAAAAGAAAAATTTAAGTTTTTCGGAACAGATAATTATTATATTTCTGATCAATTTGTCAGATTAATTCAGTCAATGACAAAAAAAAATAAATTAACTGAATCGGTTTATAATGTTCAATGCTTATTTGGATATTTTAGCTAACTTTTATTAATAAAGGTCTTGTAAGCCTTTTATAAAAGCTCTTATGAATAACAGTTTTTTGATTTTTTTTTCGTAAAGCTTCAATCATTATCCATAACTGAAAAGAAGAAAGCCTGATAGATAATTGAGCAATTTTCAGGTTACAAAAAGTTTGAGATTTTATGAACTCGAACTTGAAACAAGAGTAAAAGAAAAGAAAAGAAAAGAAAAGAAAAATTGGAAAACATTCTTTTTATCATTAGAATGATATCTAATTTTTTTAAAAGAATTGAAATTAAATAAAATAACTGTATATTCATTATTTAATTTATTGTATTATTTAACAAATTTTACTAAAACTAAATTCTTTTCTTGGAAAAATAATACCTTTCTGGATTTAAAAACTCTCCGAATGTGTAGAATTAGAGGCGACATAGTTCAATTCTTCTTAGTCTAAAAAGGAATTGAACTTTTTTATCACTCCAATTTTGACTACCATTAATTTGTTGCGACTTTAACTGAGTTTCTACTAACAACCAAATACGAGTTGGGCCACGATCATCCCATTTCTAATCATTAGGAAAATAAACTATTCAATGCACTATTTGAAGGAAGCAAATTAGAAAAGAAGGATATTCAAATCCAAAATTGAATATGTAAAAAATTAGTTATTTATGTACAGAAAGTAACTTAGAAAACTATTGATGATAAAATAAATGTAGGAATCTAGTATATAAAATTAAAAAGAATACACAAAATCTTATCTGATCTTAATAAAAAAAATAATCTTGTTTTGCTATATTTTTGTTAATAAAATTAGTTTGATATATATGGTAAAAATTCAGAAAATTTAATTTTAAAAAGTTTGTGAATGATCATGATCATAAATAATATATTAAATTTTCATGAAGTCAAATTGAATTGATTTGAATAAAAATTATCAGTTTTGAATTAATTTTTAATAATTATATTTGATTTATATTATAATTATAAAAAGATAAAAAATGAATAAAAGACTAGACTAAAAATTCAAAAATGATAATTAAAAAAAGATAAAGAAAAATGTTCATCTTCTTTTGTAATAAGTTGGATATCCATAACCATAGCCGTATCCTGGATAACCGTAACCATAAGTACCATATCCTATACCGTAGTCATACAGACCATATCCATAGCTAGGATAGCCATAGCCATAGCCGTAATCATAGAGTCCGTATCCTGTACCGTATCCAAATGCACCTTGAAGATTTCCAGATCCTGATTGCAAGTTGTTTGCTTCTGATTTACCAGCACTCGATTGAAGTTTTTCACCAAGTGAAGAACTCATCACCATAACACAAGCTGAGCAAATAACCAAAAAAGCCAAAGTTAATCTTGAATTCATTTTAAAAGTCGAATGTTTTGAATATTCTTTAAAAATTGTTATTGAATTAATTACTTTGAATGGTTAGATTGAATACATTTTTTGGTTACTTATAAGCAATTTTTTGGTTCATTTTTATTTTTAAATATTGTCCCATATTTTATTTTTATTTAGAAAAATAAATCTTATTCATTTCATTACAAAATCAATGTCAATTATATTTGAATTTTAAATAATTTATATTCAATAATATAAAGTAAATGGTGTCATTTTTGTGTCAAATCGGAGCCGTCATTCAAAAAGATACTAATTGTTTTGTGATCAAGAGATCAATGTTGAAATTCACAACATTTAAGCATCCAATTTTTAATAACATTAATCTAATATCTCAGGTTTTGTAAAAAAATTTAAAAAATATAATTTAAATTTAAATATTTCAGTGTTTTAATTTTTTAAATAATCATATAAACAATTAATTTTTAATTTATTTTATTTAAATAAATGGAGTGTTAATCGGTCTTTATGACATGGGAACTAGCCTGTTGATTTACCTTGAAATTAAGAAAAAAAAATTTGAAATTGAAATGATTTTTTTATAATTCTTTTTAGTTACCGAAAAATAAAAAAAGAGAAAGTATATTAAATGTATTATTAAGAATAAAAAATATTTTATTTCTTAAAAACTTTAAAATCCTTAATCAAAGAATCATTTTTGATCTATAAGAAACGAAATTTATTAATTCAACCATAATTGAAGTCAAAAAAAAATGAATCATATTTGAATTATTTATTTAGTCTCTTAAAAATTAAAAATAATCCTCCAGTAAATGCTAATAAGGAAATTTTTTTAATTTATACATCTACTTATAATGATGAATATAAAGAACGTGCTCAATTTTGTTTTTATCATTTACTGTATAAAAACAGTCGTCAAAAATAAAATAGCTAAATAAAATTAAATTAAAAACAATTAAGATTAATAAAAAATGCCCAAAACGGAATTGTACATTGGCAATTTGAACAAAGATGCAAGACAAGAAGAAATAGAAGACGTATTCAAGCGTTATGGAGCCATAAAACAATGTCAGCTAAAAAACAAAGGCTTTGGTCCAGTGTTTGCCTTCATTGAATTCGAGGATGAAAGAGACGCTGAAGTTGTTAAATTTTCTAATTAAATTATTCTCAGAATAAAGAAAGAAAAGTTAGAATACTTAAATTAAAGGACGCGTTAAATTCTGAAAATGGAAGAGATATGTGCGGTGCTTCGATGGTAGTTCAGTTTGCCAAAGGAAGAGATGAGAAAAGAGAAAGGAGAGACAGGGACAGAGACAGATTCGGAGGCCGTGGCGGTGGAAGAGGCGGCCGAGGAGGTGGTAGAGATGGAAGGGATGGAGGTCGACCTTCAGAGTGCTTCGAGTGCGGTGAAAGAGGTCATTTTGCCAGAGACTGTCGAAATAGACGTGGAGGTGGTGGAGGAAGACGAGACTTCAGTCGAAGAGATGATAGAGACATGGGTCGAAATAGCTTCAGAGGTGATAGAGGTGATAGATTCAATGGCGGAGGTAGACGAGATAGAAGCAGATCAAGAAGTCGCAGCCGAGATTAAATATGAATTTTTTTAATTTTTTTGTAAATATATTACAAAAATATTTAATGTTTTAATTTAACATTAAAAATAAATTTTTTGAACTTAAACAAAAATGTCTAATTTAGGTAAAATTAAATCCTCTAATTAAAAAATAAAAACTAAATTAAAATTTCTCTTTGAAAAACTCGATAGTTATTTATTTAGAAAAAAAGTAAATTTTATTAAAAAAATAATTATTGAAGATAATTTTCGGTGGTGATATTTTAATTAGAGAAAATCTTTATTAGAAAAAAAAATTTTAAACGCTTAAAATTAAAAAAAATGATTATAAGACTTTAACTTTACATAAGAATAGATATTATTGTAAAATCCTCTTTATATAAAAAAATTGAATTCGATTTAAAACTTAATTTATTTTTCTTATAAAATTGATTTTATCTCATAAAACTATTATCATTCTTTTTGATAAACAATACCTCCAAGAATTATTTTTAAATAAAACATCAAATTATAAAATCTACTTTGAAATTAAATAATATATTAATATTTAGGATGTGGCTGGGAGTTACTGTTAAATTGGATTAGATAAAAAGTTAAGTTGATTAATACTATTCTGATGAGAACATTTTCAAAAAAATTAATTTTTGAGTTTTATTTAATTAATATAAAAAAAATATATATATATAAAGAGATAAACTAGATTGTAAAAGAAAAAAAAAGTAAAATTAGATGAGTAAAATGTTCATCTTCTTTTGTAATAAGTTGGATATCCATAACCAAAGCCGTATCCTGGATAACCGTAACCATAAGTACCATAGCCTAAACCGTAGTCATACAGACCATATCCATAGCTAGGATAGCCATAGCCGTAATCATAGACTCCGTATCCTGTACCATATCCAAATGCTCCTTGGAGATTTGCAGATCCTGATTGCAAGTTGTTTGCTTCTGATTTACCAGCACTCGATTGAAGCTTTTCACCAAGTGAAGAACTCATCACCATAACACAAGCTGAGCAAATAACCAAAAAAGCCAAAGTTAATCTTGAATTCATTTTAAAAGTCGAATGTTTTGAATATTCTTTAAAAATTGTTATTGAATTAATTACTTTGAATGGTTAAATTGAATACATTTTTTGGCTACTTATAAGCAATTTTTTGGTTCATTTTTATTTTTAAAAATTGTCCTAAATTTTATTTTTTTAATTTAAACTTACAATTTCTTGAAACAAAATCAATGTCAATTCAATTGTCTAATTTTTTGATAAATTTTATTAGTCAATTATGACTAAAATTTTTCTAAATTCCTTTTTATTGATTTTTTTTAACAAGTGAACTGTTTGCTATCTTATCCAAAGATAAATTTTGTTGTGATCTAATAAAAAACGGACCTAAAGCTCGGGAACTAAAATCAGTGCATGCTGATGCCAAGGGTCTTTTTTTTTAAAGCTTGTTCTGCATAAAAATAAAAATTTCCTTAATCGTCTCAATGTGTACAACCAAGTAACCTTCTGGAAATTTTTTTTTTTTTAATTTTACTTAATTTCCCCAGGTTGGTATAATTGCCATAAACAAGATCGGAATTGATTCGGATGAAGAAATAAGCCAGGAAATGTTAAAGAACAATGACGCAGATCCAACTGTTCTTGCAGCGATCAAACGAGCTGATTACATCTCACCATTGGACGACTTGGCATTTTCCAAGAAAACTGGACCAGTCACATTCCAGTCGGGCCTAAGACCCTCCGCCTCTCTATCTTGGCTTTTTTTTTAAAAACCGAACAGAGCAGCTATGTTTAAAATTTGAATTTTCGTTATTCTTTAAGTTATTTCTAAGAAAGAGATGAGTTAATGGTAAACGCGTATCTTTTTTAAATCACTTGGACTATAAAAGATTTATTTTATATTTTAAAAAATGATTTAAATTTACCAATTTTTTTATAAATCATATCATTCTAAAAAAGCCTACTTATTTTAAAAAAATTCAGAAAATAATCCTTTTTCTTTTAATGTTGTAGTGGGCATCCTAAAAATTGCGCGCAATTTTCTACAAAATTAATATATTTAAGCTTTTAAATTAAAAATATGATTCAATTTTATAATTTATTAAAATTATTTCACCTTTTAATAATAAAAAGACTTCAAAGCTATGATAAACTCTATTTCCCTAATCCAAGGTTCCTCCCCGAACTCATCTGTCATTTTAGTTTTACATTCTCTAATTAATCTAATTTTTTTTATAAATTTTAAAATATGATTTTGAGCATTTGAATTCTTTCAAATATTAAAAAATATGACTGCGATATAAGACTTATTTGGCTCTGGGAAATTTGGTTTTGAAAAAGATTTGATGTTTCTGTATTTTATTTTCATATTTATATAAGAAGTTAGTAGTTTTCGATTATTTTCTTCATTAGGCTATAACATTAGAACTCATCGTTCTAGATTAACACCAAATAACTTGGAAAAATTAACAATGATAAAATGTAATTTGAAAACATAAAAGTCAAAGTCGAAACTTGACTTTTGAAGTGCCATGACATATATAAACCTCATAAACCGATCAATACCGAGTATTATATGTTTAGAACACATTGAAATTTCATCCCATAATATCATACTGCATCTACTTAAAAGTTTTAGATGGAACTTAACCTAAAAATTGGAACACTAAAACTAAGAATCTTTAAAAGCTCTTAACTAAATGTTTATACTTATGATTATAACCATAAAAAGAAAAAACTTGTTTCTATTTCAATCAAAAATTATCCCTTTTAAACTTACAATTTCTTGATATTTTTTTTACAAAACTAATCGTGTTTATTTTTAAGATACAATCGAAAATTATTATTTTAGGATTTTAGAATTTGGATTTCCAAAATTTGAAGACTAAAAATTATAAGTATTTATTTGTTCAAAGTAATTAGAGAAATTTCTTTGAAAAAAAGTTAAAATTAAATTTCCAATTGATTATTTTTACAATAAAATACTATTTTTTTTTTAAAGACTCATTGAATCTTGTTATTCCTTAATCTTGTTGCTTAATTTGAAAAAATTTTTTTGATTCATTAAATCGAAATGATAATCAAATTCCATTTAATTAATCATTGAAGAACCATTAAATTAAGAAATTAAGAGTTTATTTTTAATTATTCTATAAATTAAAGCAAAATATTTATTTATAATACTAAATTTTTCTAATCTATGTGATTAATAATGGATAAAAAAAATTAGATGAGTAAAATGTTCATCTTCTTTTGTAATAAGTTGGATATCCATAACCATAGCCGTATCCTGGATAACCGTAACCATAAGTACCATAGCCTACACTGTAGTCATACAGACCATATCCATAGCTAGGATAGCCATAGCCATAGTCATAGAGTCCGTATCCTGTACCGTATCCAAATGCACCTTGAAGATTTCCAGATCCTGATTGCAAGTTGTTTGCTTCTGATTTACCAGCACTCGATTGAAGTTTTTCACCAAGTGAAGAACTCATCACCATAGCACAAGCTGAGCAAATAACCAAAAAAGCCAAAGTTAATCTTGAATTCATTTTAAAAGTCGAATGTTTTGAATATTCTTTAAAAATTGTTATTGAATTAATTACTTTGAATGGTTAAATTGAATACATTTTTTGGTTACTTATAAGCAATTTTTTGGTTCATTTTTATTTTTAAAAATTGTCCTAATTTTTATTTTTATTTAGAAAAATAAATCTTATCTATTTCATTACAAAATCAATGTCAATTATATTTGAATTTTAAATAATTTATATTCAATAATATAAAGTAAATGCTGTCACCTTTGTGTCAAATCGAAGCCGTCGTTCAAAAAGGTACTATAATGATAAGATCACCTCTATTATCGTACTAGGATAACAAAGAGAACAATTATTATTATTCTATAATAATAAGAATAAAATTTAGGACAATTTTTAAAAATAAAAATGAACCAAAAAATTGCTTATAAGTAACCAAAAAATGTATTCAATCTAACCATTCAAAGTAATTAATTCAATAACAATTTTTAAAGAATATTCAAAACATTCGACTTTTAAAATGAATTCAAGATTAACTTTGGCTTTTTTGGTTATTTGCTCAGCTTGTGCTATGGTGATGAGTTCTTCACTTGGTGAAAAACTTCAATCGAGTGCTGGTAAATCAGAAGCAAACAACTTGCAATCAGGATCTGGAAATCTTCAAGGTGCATTTGGATACGGTACAGGATACGGACTCTATGACTATGGCTATGGCTATCCTAGCTATGGATATGGTCTGTATGACTACAGTGTAGGCTATGGTACTTATGGTTACGGTTATCCAGGATACGGCTATGGTTATGGATATCCAACTTATTACAAAAGAAGATGAACATTTTTCTTTATCTTTTTTTAATTATCATTTTTGTATTTTTAGTCTAGTCTTTTATTCATTTTTTATCTTTTTATAATTATAATATAAATCAAATATAATTATTAAAAATTAATTCAAAACTGATAATTTTTATTCAAATCAATTCAATTTGACTTCATGAAAATTTAATATATTATTTATGATCATGATCATTCACAAACTTTTTAAAATTAAATTTTCTGAATTTTTACCATATATATCAAACTAATTTTATTAACAAAAATATAGCAAAACAAGATTATTTTTTTTATTAAGATCAGATAAGATTTTGTGTATTCTTTTTAATTTTATGTACTAGATTCCTACATTTATTTTATCATCAATAGTTTTCTAAGTTACTTTCTGTACATAAATAACTAATTTTTTACATATTCAATTTTGGATTTGAATATCCTTCTTTTCTAATTTGCTTCCTTCAAATAGTGCATTGAATAGTTTATTTTCCTAATGATTAGAAATGGGATGATCGTGGCCCAACTCGTATTTGGTTGTTAGTAAAAACTCAGTTAAAGTCGCAACAAATTAATGGTAGTCAAAATTGGAGTGATAAAAAAGTTCAATTCCTTTTTAGACTAAGAAGAATTGAACTATGTCGCCTATAATTCTACACATTCGGAGAGTTTTTAAATCCAGAAAGGTATTATTTTTCCAAGAAAAGAATTTAGTTTTAGTAAAATTTGTCAAATAATACAATAAATTAAATAATGAATATACAGTTATTATATTTAATTTCAATTCTTTTAAAAAAATTAGATATCATTCTAATGATAAAAAGAATGTTTTCCAATTTTTCTTTTCTTTTCTTTTCTTTTCTTTTACTCTTGTTTCAAGTTCGAGTTAATAAAATCTCAAACTTTTTGTAACCTGAAAATTGCTCAATTATCTATCAGGCTTTCTTCTTTTCAGTTATGGATAATGATTGAAGCTTTACGAAAAAAAAATCAAAATACTGTTATTCATAAGAGCTTTTATAAAAGGCTTACAAGACCTTTATTAATAAAAGTTAGCTAAAATATCCAAATAAGCATTGAACATTATAAACCGATTCAGCTAATTTTATTTTTTTTCCATTTTTCTTTTTGGATTTATTAATTCAATTTTAATAATTTACCTTTTTAAAATATGATTAGATTTTTTTGGATCGACCAAAGGATACATACAAACTTGTTTTTAAAAATGAATAATGAAACAATGGAAAATTTTATTAATCAATCAATTCATTCATTTGAAATATTAAGAAATTTAACACCGCAAATAGTCAATATAAGCCAAGTTGGTCAAGAATTTCAAAATATTCCAACATTGCATAATCAAATCTTGCAAAGTTAAAATCAAATAAATCAATGCTTTGACCAAATGGATGAGTGTTTTAGTCAAGTTGATCAAGGCCTAGTCCAAATAGACTAAAACGCTACACGAAGGGTATTTTATTCTATTGTAATTTTGAAATTTAAAAATCAAAAATTTTTAACTATTTTTTTTAAAGCTCTGTATAATCTTTAGCGTAACGGTCAAATATCGAAAAATTCAGTCACAACCTTAAGAGAATTCAAATAATTGAGCAATTTAAATGTTACAAAAAGTTTGAGATTTTATGAACTCGAACTTGAAACAAGAGTAAAAGAAAAGAAAAGAAAAATTGAAAACATTCTTTTTATTATCAGAATGATACCTAATTTTATTTATAAGATTTGAAACTAAATTTAATATGGTCTAACCCAACATAACGAATTGATAAGCGCTTTGACCGAATGGATGAGCGCTTTAATCAAATTGATCAAGGCCTAGTTCAAATAGACGAAAATGCTACACAAAGAGCTATCAATTCTACGTGTCTACGTAATGAATCAAGTATTTATTGGATACGAGTAATTATTAAATTTATTAATCAAAAATTTTTAACTAATTTTTTAAAAATTCAATTTAAATAATCTTTAGCGCAATGGGCAAATACCGAATAATTCAGTCCCAACATTAAGACAATTCAAGCAATTGAGCAACGCTAGTGTTATAAGAATTTTAAGATTTTATGAGCTCGAACTTGAAACAAGAGCAAGAGAAAACAAAAGAAAATTGGGAAACTTTCTTGGCATCCCTTTTTATAATTAAAATGTTATTTAGTTTTTTTTTACAATAGAATTTAAATTAAATTAAATGACCTTATTTTAAAATCTAACAAAACTAACTAAAATTAAATTAATTTTTTTAAGAATTATCTTATTAGAATATAGACATAAAAATTAATCAAATAAAAATTTATTTTTTTTAAATTTTTAAATAAATTAAATATAAAATGAACTAAAATAAAAAATGCATTCGATCTAAGCATTCAAAAGAATTAATAAACAACCTATGAATATAATACATTTAAAATCTGTCACCTAGCACGTATAAGTAAACGAATTTTTATTGATTAAAAGAGCATAATTCTGCTATCACTTTATTATTGTCTAATGCTTAATTTTTTATTTACTTATTTTGTTAAAAGTATATTTTTTTAAATCTAATTATTTCGAAAATTTAATTTTAACTTAAAATTTTTTACTTTATGCCTTTCTATTAAACTCATTTAGATTCACCATTAGTTATCTATTACTTAATAAGTTAGTATTAAACAACTAGAAGCATAAAATCTACTATAAATAAAATCATAAATTTAAGAACAATTTATTTGAAAAAAAACTTCGTCACTAATATACAAGAATTTCCCAAATAGAAAAGTTTCATTTTCGGAACCAATTTGCATGCGATCAACAATATAACTAAATAACTAGGTTCATAAAAAGAGATATTTAAAGTTCAATGATCGCAAATAATCAATATATCAAAATTTAATTTTTTTTTTTATTTAATTTAAAAAGATCAAATGAACGAAAAAAAACAACAATCAATATTGATACAAAGATGAGTTTAAGCTTTTAGACATTTTGGCTTGTAGGATCTACGCAGTTTTCTACATTTTCTTTTTCGTCATCCTTTTTTTCTTTTTTTTCCTCGGCTTAATATAATTTTATCATCAACACTCTCTTATTTATTTTATTTTGACTTACTTGCTTCCTCGGCTTCGTTATCATGCTGTCTCTTCATAGGAACCCTTTTATGGAGTGGTTGACTGATCAACTCTATTCCCAATACCTTGTAAATTTGCTTGAAAGCCATCAATCTTAAAGCCATCTTGAAAAAAAAATAAAAATATTGAAACTAATTTTTATCTTTTATTTAATATTATACATGAGAGTTGGCAGTCAGTTCTTCCCGCTGCTGGCTTGTCAAATTATCTGTCACATCAACCACTTCTTTTTCGCAAGGATCAACAATGGCAGTCTCATCTTAGAATATCAAGGCTTATTTAAACTAAAAATTTGCTTTAGAATCAAATACTTGGTAAAAGTATGCCAGTAGAGACGCACTCGAATACGCGTCTTAAAGCCTCACCAGGTGACATGTTTTGATTGGCACTGCTCAAGCTTCTCTCCACCAAAAGCTCAAGGGCCTTTTATTTAATTATTTAATTAAGTTAAAGTTAATTTGAAAAAATTTTGCTCCTTTACCCATTGGCTAAGACATGACCATGTCGGATTGCGGCGACAGAAGTCTCTCATTACACGGATGGTTACCACACAACTAAGCACTTGACCAGCTCTAGCCTAAATTTTAATTTATTTTAAATTCAAAAAACAACACTCGTTTTTAAATTGATTGTCCAATTATCAGTGATTTAATGGCACGATAATAGATAAAGATTGGACTAAACCACTGATTTAGATTGACAAAAAGCGTGTAGCGACCTCTAGTCTCTACGGACTAAAGATCCAAATGCAAAATCAGAAACTCACTGTTTCTAATCTTGTTCTAAATCTCGTGAAAACGCGGCCCGTTTTCATAAGATTTTATATCTAAGATCATTTAAGATCTTAAAATAAAAATTTTAAGAATATGAATTTTTTTTTTGCTGTTTTTTTTTATCTGTTCTAAGTTCAACTTTTTTGTGTCAAAATATCACTGATAAATGCCAATCGATCTAGAACGCAAGATAAGTAAAGTCGAACCTGGAACCATTTAGCATGGCGTAAATCAGCCAATGAATCCAAACACTTTTGTTTATCCAATAAATCATTGTTTTCTGGCTCATTTAGACTTAATTGTTCTTTATAAAATTCATATTGTTAAAAATAGACTAAAAATGGCTTTGAATATGTGATGGTGGTTAACTTACCTCTGACTTGAGGGGATGTAAGAAGAACTCGACAGGTAATCAATGGTTGAACTTCGTTAAATGTTAAACGGACTATTAAAATGGTCTCGGCCTCTTTGTCAAGTATGACAGAGTATTTTATTTCCGGAGAAACTATCTCTATCTTTTGCAAAAGTATTTTATGAACTCTTTCTAGCAGAGACTTGGTAGGCTTGTTGGCACAAATGACAATTAGTTTGACATCAGTGTCGCCTTTAAGCAACAGGCCCTTTGCCAAGAGGCCGACGCGCATGACTCCTTTGAGGGAGCGGCTTTCTTCGATGCTGCTCTTCGCACTCTCTGGACTCTGGGCTTCTGATCCTTGATTCTGGTCTGCATTAGTTTTGTCTATAGGCTCGGATTTTAATGGTGCATCTCTTAATTAAATAGTTTAATTACACCACAAAAATATATTTCCAAATTTACTCTTGAGATATCTGATCTGAAACCAATTTTAATGCTTTCTCCGTGCTGGTTACTATTTCTTGTATTGCATTTATCTATTAAGATAAATTTAATTTAAATTTTTTTATAATTGATTATTTTTTGCTAACTAACCTCGTCTTGGCTAGGATAGATTAAATTGTGTTTGAATATTACATGTCTATCATCGAAGGACTCGCCCTTGTTTTGTTGGTATTGATGCTGCATTTGATTATAATTGTATCTGTTCATGCCCATATGTTGAACAGGTCTTAGAAAAGATAATTATATTAATTTAAATAAAAATATTTCATTTAAAATTATGAAAACTTTCAGTTTAAATTAGGCTATTTTGACATTGTTTATTATTTTTCCTAATTGCTAATTTTTTTAATTTAAGTATCGTATGAAATAATTTTTCATATTTTAAGTTAATTTTAATTAAACTACTTTACTTATAATAAAACGTATGCTACATATTTAATACTGGAAAGAAAACCAAATTCAAATTCTTAAATATTATAAAAACTTAATAATCAAATAGTGGATGGAGCATAAAAAAAATGCTTTTTATCTTAAAAATATTTTTTTTTAAATGAAATTTAACCCATTGAATAAATTTTATATTATCTGGTTATTGTTTTTTATTGAACAGTAAAAAAATTTTAATTTTTTAAATATGAAAAACTCAATTTTGATGAGCTTGATATCATTTTTAATTCCTAAATAAAATGTGTGACATTGATTGAAGAGTTGACACAAACAAACAAAGTTTACCAATTATACAAGAGGAAAAAATAAATTTAAAAACTGCATACGAATTAAACTATCAAGGAACAAAAAATCATCTTTCCATTTATAGATTTTTTTTCCAAACTTTAAAAAACTTTATTGTCAAGATTCTATAAAGCTTGGCAATGTTTAATCGATAAGATAAGAACCTTTTCTTGGCAACTTGATGATTCACATTTGAATAATCATGCTCAATAACTATCAATTAGATAAAATATTCTAACTATTTTATCTATTTTTAAAAGTAATGAAGAAACCTATTTTAATGATAAACATTGATGCACAATAATTCATAATGTTTGGTAATGGTTTAACATGCTTTATTCAACATAAAAATGTATTTCTAGATTTAGAATCAAAAAAATAGTTAAGAATCTTAATGTAATTAATATTGTGTAAATTAAGAAGATGACTTTTAAAAATTTCTAACAATTAAAAAATAATCAACAAAATAAGATAATCTTGAACAAAAACAAATAATGTCCAAAAATGTCCAAGAAATGGATGATAATCTTAAAATCATATTTTTATTTTTAAATGTTAATAATTTATTATCACAAATTAATAGAGAACTTTTTATTTAGCCTTTGTATTAAATATTTAATTATCTCTTCGAAAAGAGATATCACCAATTATCATTCTTACAATTGTAAAAATGTGACTCAATGCTTGGTCAAAGTTAACAATTTATCTATTTTCCCAAAGACAATCATTTGAATTATGCTGGTTTGGTGAACAAGACGAGAAATCCCTTCTCCTTTTATGAAAAATGCACAAAAATTAATTTAATTAAATGAGGATTTTAACATTCAAAACCCGGATGGGTTCTTTAGACCCCTTGAGTTAACTTATCTTTTTAATTTTTATTCCATGGAAATAGGTATATTTTGCAATAAAAATAAATTAATTTTAATTATCAGATTGCAAAAAAAATTTTTAAAAAATGATTAAATTTACTTAACCAAATAAAAATAAGAAATATAGTATAAATAGCCGAAAAAACTCTCCGGTGTTTGAGTGAAAAAATGTTTATTTTTTTTAAACCATGATGTAGGTTTTGACAAAGAGTGAAGAGATTAGACAAGCAAATCTGCAACCAAGGATACTCGGAAAGATTTGATTGAGTGTTGGCAAATGAGCAATTATTTGGACAAGATAGACTAAAATCAAATAACAGACAATTAAATTAAGCATTTAAAGATGCAAAAAAGGTTTATGCCTTTATTTTTTATAGGGTCCTCAAAATTCCCGAAATTATCTGATGCTTCTAGTTTTAAGAGGATATCAATCGACCAAGTATTTGGTCTTAAGCAAACTTATTGGCCAATTAATAATTGAGCCATGGTCAAATAAATATATTTACTTTATATTTTGTGACATAAGAGATTGAATGTTTTGATTTTGAGAGCTTGGCTCGTTTAGCAAAGGACTGGTCTCGCTAGTTGCGTTCAATTCATGAGGCTTTGACTTGGCCAAGCGGCCATTCTTGACCATTTTGCCCATGGGGCCTTTCATATCTACAACCAGACTAGGATCAACTTTTTTCTTATATGCCAATCTGTGTCTTCTTCCTTTGGTGTGCATGTCTTTGGCATTGGGATCATTAAATTTACAATCACATAGTTTACAATAAAAAGTTAATATCTTTCCCTCCATGCGAGTTTCGATGTATTCTCGTCCGATAGGATCATGGTTAGAAGTGTCGTGTTCCTCGTCTGGTTGGTCAAGGTAGGGATTGGCCGGAGCAGCGTCCGAAGTGGTGTTCATCTGGGCCAAATTGGGGCCTGTTTCGGCTGGAGGAATGCTCACCTTGGGCGGTGCAGTGATGAACACAGTGCCTGGCTTGGTGGGTGGAGGCACCGGGGCTATGTTTTTGATGTTCGGATTGCCTTGGGGAACCAGCAAATCCGGTGGTATGGGTTTGCCCAGTTTTTGATGCAACTTGAGTGTTTTTTGGTGCTTTGAGCCACGAATGTGAGCCGCATAGGCATCACGGCCAGTACAGGCAACATCACACAAAGGACATTGGATGATGTTCTGGTTTTTGAAACGGTTAAAGCTTTTTTGGCCATCAGGTGCCACCGAAGTGGCTGTGTCAGGCTTTTTCTCATTTGTTTTGAGCAAAACCTCTTTTTTTTTGTGCTTTTGTCCCTCCAAATGTTCCTTGTAGGTTTGTGGACCAGCACAGCTTATCTTGCATGTTTCGCAGTAGAACATTTGAACTTGGGCGCCAGGTCTTGGTTTAAATTTAGGTTTTTTTTGTCCAGGAGGTGTCAATTGACCAGGAGTTGTTGTGAGCGGTGGGACCACGCCTAACATTGGTTGATTCCACTTGGGGCCCGTTTGGGGCTTATTGTAGCCGTAAGATTGAGCGTAAAATGCAGCAGTGGCATTCATGGCTGCTTTGTTTGCCGCGGCGGCAGCCTGTTGCTGGTAGTCGTATTTTTGGGCAGGCTGTGATATGGAAACTCCGCCGCCTGGAGTCGGCGTGGCATTTTGGGTGCTGGTTTGAGGTGTCTGTGTTTGGTTCATTGAGTTGAATGCGGCAGCATTGTAAGCCGCTTGGTACTGGCTATAGGCTGCAGCGTACGCTTGTTGGTAATTAGCGCTAAAGTTAATTTTTAGATTAATTTCAATTAATGAGGTTTTTTATGTAATTACTTAAATGCGCCAGTGTTTGGATAGCCATAGAAGCTCATGTTGTTGAATGTTATCTATTTGGCTGATTTAAAGATTTAATCAGTCAATATAATGTGTCTAAAATGGACTAGGAAAAAAGGTGAGATAATTTATATCAAGAGATTATTTATTTATTTTTTGTTAAGAATCGAGTTATGTGAGACAATATAGACATAAAATTTCTTTTAATTTAAGATAATTGCAAGAATAATATGTTTCTAGAAAGTAACAACAGTGCAGAACAGGACTATTGTCATGACGAGTACTGGCAAAAAACAACTAAGTGCAGGAAGTTTATGGACAAAAAAGTGTCTGCACTATCAAAATTAACTTAACAAATGCTAAATTAAAAACTTACTTTGATATGATCTTAAATAAAAATATATTCTTTATTTAATAGGTATTCATTTAAGAATAAAAAGGCTTAAAAATTTGAGAAAAAAGATAATTCCATGAGTAGAATGTAAATCTAAACAATTCAGGTACAAAAATTTTTTTTATAAAATTTGAGTGTATAATTTCACATAATTGCTTTGATTCATTAAATTGAAATGATAAATTCAATTTCATTGAATTTTTCTTAAAAAAAATTACCTTTGAAGAACCATTTAATTAAGAAATTAAGAATTTATTTATTAATTATTCTATAAATTAAAGCAAAATATTTATAAATAATACTAAATTTTCCCACTCAATGTTATTAAAAATAAAAAAAAATTTAAATCGATTTTAATATATTAATAGGTTTTAATATATAATTCTATCTAATCTATCACATTAAAAAATAAAAAAAATTAAAAGAGAAAAATGTTCATCTTCTTTTGTAATAAGTCGGATATCCATAACCATAGCCGTATCCTGGATAACCGTAACCATAAGTACCATAGCCTAAACCGTAGTCATACAGACCATATCCATAGCTAGGATAGCCATAGCCATAGCCGTAATCATAGACTCCGTATCCTGTACCATATCCAAATGCTCCTTGGAGATTTGCAGATCCTGATTGCAAGTTGTTTGCTTCTGATTTTCCAGCACTCGATTGAAGCTTTTCACCAAGTGAAGAACTCATCACCATAACACAAGCTGAGCAAATAACCAAAAAAGCCAAAGTTAATCTTGAATTCATTTTAAAAGTCGAATGTTTTGAATATTCTTTAAAATTTGAATTTATTGAATTAATTACTTTGAATGGTTAGATTGAATACATTTTTTGGTTACTTATAGGCAATTTTTTAGGTTCATTTTTATTTTTAAATATTGTCCTAAATTTTATTCTTATTATTATAGAATAGTAATAATTGTTCTCTTTGTTATCCTAGTACGATAATAGAGGTGATCTTATCATTTAGTAGTACCTTTTTGAACGACGGCTTCGATTTGACACAAAGGTGACAGCATTTATTTTATATTATTGAATATAAATTATTTAAAATTCAAATATAATTGACATTGATTTTGTAATGAAATAGATAAGATTTATTTTTCTAAATAAAAATAAAATATGGGACAATATTTAAAAATAAAAATGAGCTAAAAAATTGCTTATAAGTAACCAAAAAATGTATTCAATCTAACCATTCAAAGTAATTAATTCAATAAATTCAAATTTTAAAGAATATTCAAAACATTCGACTTTTAAAATGAATTCAAGATTAACTTTGGCTTTTTTGGTTATTTGCTCAGCTTGTGTTATGGTGATGAGTTCTTCACTTGGTGAAAAGCTTCAATCGAGTGCTGGAAAATCAGAAGCAAACAACTTGCAATCAGGATCTGCAAATCTCCAAGGAGCATTTGGATATGGTACAGGATACGGAGTCTATGATTACGGCTATGGCTATGGCTATCCTAGCTATGGATATGGTCTGTATGACTACGGTTTAGGCTATGGTACTTATGGTTACGGTTATCCAGGATACGGCTATGGTTATGGATATCCAACTTATTACAAAAGAAGATGAACATTTTTATTTATTTTTTTTAAATTCTTATTTGTATTTTTAGTTTAGTCTATTATTCGTTTTTTATTTTTTATAAATTTAATATAAATCAAATATAATTATTAAAAATTAATTCAAAACTGCAAATTTTTATAAAATTTCATAAATCTTATTTTACATTTTCCTTTTTTTAAATCAAATTAATTATTAATTAAAATAATATTTATTATGAAATAGCATAATAGAAATGTAAATAATTTGTATTCAAAATAATTGTTTATATTCGAATGTTTTCCCAATTTAATATTAAATATTATCATATATCTTATTTTTAACTTTTTTTGATAAAATTATTGTTCCTTTTATTTTCGATTTTTAACTCCGTTTACATAACAATATTTATTTTACATTAAATCTAATCATCAAGTTTGTTCACGTAATTTAAAAATTAAAGCCTTCACTTATTTACAGATCAAATATTTTTTTCGCAATTTAAAAAATTTAACAAACAAACTCAGTTTAAAAAATTAATTTTACTTAAATAAAATTAAAAATAAATAGAAAATTCTTTTTTCAAATAAAATAAGTCTTAGCACATTCGCACACAAATTTTGTTACTAGCAATAATCCATTTGAAAAATAATTCTAAATAGAATAATTACCATAGTTACGAGCTATATTATTATTTTATTATTTTATTTCAGCATTAATTTTGTTCAATTTTTTTCTTATTCGCAGTATACAAGCAATACTCATCAAAACATCATCTAAATTAACCATAACTTATTATATAATTAATTTCGAACAATATTTCTTGAGTTCTGAAGAGTTTCTATAGCCACTAATTATTTTACAAAGACCACTATCATCACCTGAAATAATAATAACTTAAACTTTTTTCAATATAATATTTCTTAATTAAAAATATTTTCTAATCAAGTTTAAAAAAGAATACATGCCGCCTAAAAAGATTGATTTTAAAGTTGTGCATGTGACAAGTGAAGATGAAAAATTTCCCGCAAATGACCTAGACTCTGACAAGCACGGACCATTGGTACACGGATGGGCTTCACAAAGGTACTTTTAATCTGACTTAATATGTCAACAAATAAAATAATTTACACCTAGATTTTGTCTATATCCTTTAGAATTAATAATACAATTTAATAAAAAAATTGTACTTAAAAAAGTTCAAATATTGTCACATCAATATTTGATTGCATCTAAAGTTGAATTCTACATTGGTGACAGTCCAGAGGCTGTTGACCACGAAATTTCCTTCGAGTCCGCTAAATACACTCGGCTGGGGTAAGGCTTGATCTTTTTTAACAAGTGAACTGTTTGCTATCTTATCTAAAGATATGTTGAGTTGTCATCTAATGAAAAAACGGACCTAAAAGCTCGGGAACTAAAATCAGTGCATGTCGATGCCGAGGGTCTTTTTTTAAAGCTTGTTCTGCATAAAAATTTCCTTAATCGTCTCAATGTGTACAACCAAGTAACCTTCTGGAAATCTTTTTTTTTTTTTAATTTTACTTAATTTCCCCAGGTTGGTATAATTGCCATAAACGTGATCGGAATTGATTTGGATGACGAAATAAGCCAGGAAATGTTAAAGAACAATGACGCAGATCCAACTGTTCTTGCAGCGATCAAACGAGCTGATTACATCTCACCATTGGACGACTTAGCATTTGCCATGTACCAAGATGCAGAAATTAGCCAAATTATTAGAAAATTGGACAAGAAAAAAACCAACTGTGTTTTATGTAAGAAAAATTTTTTTTTTTTGGGAAAGATATTATAATTTTAAATGGTTAAGCTGAACGGTACGATGAAGCCAAGCGGCTGAAATTGGCCATTCTAGAGCTGAAAAAAATTGGTGAGCGCCTTGCTCGTTACGATATAGAAAAAAGACAGGCTATTGAAGAAGAAGATTATGAAAAGGCTAAATTAAAAAAGCACCAAATCCAAGAGTACCGGAAAGAAACATATAGACAATTACAAGCGAATAATTTACTTGAGTTTATTGATGTAAGTTTAATCTTTATTTATTTTTGATTTAATAAAATGTTTTACATGGAACTAAAGCTAAAAACTGGAACACTAAGAATCTTTAAAAGATCTTAACTAAATGTTTATACTTATGATTATAACCATTAAAAGAAAAAACTTGTTTCTATTTCAATCAAAAATTATCCCTTATTCGAATTATTTTTTTTACAAAAATAATCGTGTTTATTTTTAAGATACAATCGAAAATTATTATTTTAGGATTTTAGAATTTGGATTTCTCAAAAATCTAAAATTTGAAGAGTAAAAATTATAAGTATTTATTTGTTCCAAGTAATTAAAGAAAGGTTAAATTTAATTTTTAATTGATTAATTTTAGAATAAAATACTATCGTTTTTAAAGACTCATTGAATCTTGTTATTTCTTAATTTTATTGTTTAATTTCATTAGATTCTCTTGATTCATGAAATTGAAATGATAAATCTAATTCCATTTAATTTTTCTAAAAAAAGTTAACCATTGGAAACCAATAAATTTAGAAATTAAGAGTTTATTTTTAATTATTCTATAAATTAAAGCAAAATATTTGTATATAATACTAAATTTTTCTACTCTATGATTAATAATGGATAAAAAAAATTAAAAGAGAAAAATGTTCATCTTCTTTTGTAATAAGTCGGATATCCATAGCCATAGCCGTATCCTGGATAACCGTAACCATAAGTACCATAGCCTAAACCGTAGTCATACAGACCATATCCATAGCTAGGATAGCCATAGCCATAGCCGTAATCATAGACTCCGTATCCTGTACCATATCCAAATGCTCCTTGGAGATTTGCAGATCCTGATTGCAAGTTGTTTGCTTCTGATTTTCCAGCACTCGATTGAAGCTTTTCACCAAGTGAAGAACTCATCACCATAACACAAGCTGAGCAAATAACCAAAAAAGCCAAAGTTAATCTTGAATTCATTTTAAAAGTCGAATGTTTTGAATATTCTTTAAAATTTGAATTTATTGAATTAATTACTTTGAATGGTTAGATTGAATACATTTTTTGGTTACTTATAGGCAATTTTTTGGTTCATTTTTATTTTTAAATATTGTCCTATATTTTTTTTATAATTTTTTAAAAGAAAATAATGTCAATTCAATTGTCTAATTTTTTTTTAAATTTTATTAGTCAATTATGACTAAAATGTTTCTAAATTCCTTTACTAAATTTAATTATCAAAATTTTCATTAAATTTTTTTTCTAATTTTATCTTATCTTAATAGTCAAATATAATGTTTTCAATTATCTTGCTTTAATTGTTCAAACTTGGTAATTTAAATCTTTTAATTATATTTAAGTTATGTTTAAAATAATTAATTAGAAGTTGTTAATTTAGTTTTTGTTATCTTAAAATTTTCAAAACCTGATAAAAAACTATTTTGAAAAGACTTTAAAAATTTCGTGTCTAGTTACATATAAATATTTTCATTATTTGGATTAAATGTTTATCCAATTTTCCTTTCTTTTTAATTTATTCCATTCTTTTTAAAAAACTTATCCCAGGGATATAATTCAAAATTTTTGATTTATTTTCAATTTTTAATGAAACATTTTCTTACCTTTTTTGTTTTGATTTTTAAATTTTTCAAAACTTAATCGAAAATTTAAAATATAATGCTGTTTTTATTAAAATTAAGAAAAAAAAAACAAATAACTTACATCTAAATAAAATTTAAAAATTCGAAACACCTCTAATGATAAAATAAAAATTTTTAATTTCTCTAATTAAAATGTTCCAAACTGTTTTTTTAATTTTTCGTTCCATGTACTCCTCTCATAAGCTTTTCTATCCTAGACTCCTGTTAAAAAGCGAACATTCTGGGCAAATTAAAGCTTATTTTTATTAAAAAAATTAACTTTGCTTAATTAAATAGCCTGAATCAAAAGAATTATTACAAAAAAGAGCTAATTTTAATAACGACGCCGAGTCAAGATTTGACTTTAGAAACTCTCGCCGAAAATCACCAGAGGTATTAAACTAACAATCTTTACCCTTTTTAACCTAACTAACTTTTTATAATTTTTGATTTATAAATTATTAAAAAAATTAATAATTAAGCTAACTGCGGATCTTGATAATGAATCTGCTAATGAAAGTAAGTCACCAGTTTTACACTCACCAAAACCTTTACTGTCAAATCGGCAGCGAAATTCGTCACCTCGTTCTAATCGAGCTAGCATCAGCGATCGTCCAGAAAAACCACCAACTCCTTACGAAGACCGAGTTATTCCTACACTCCGAAATACCAACAAAAGTCGAATAGACAAAAATGACAATTTATCTAATGAAATAGATGATGGACAAATAACCCAGTCAAATGATGCACTAGTACCTGACCAAGATAACTTCGAGCCTGAGTCCTACGACCCTATGGATGGTACCGAAGAAATGACTGAACGTGAAGTCAGAGAAGCAGCTCTAATGAACGATTATTTGGGTAAACAGATAGTCACCAAGTTATACAGTAAAAATTTCCAAAATAGAGAGGATGCTATCTCAGAGGTATTCAGTAATTTGACTAATTATAAGGGTGATAGGGAGGAGGCAAAATCGCTGATGCGTGCATCCGGAATTCTTGTGGCCAAAATGTGCAAAGATCATGTGTTCAGTGTATTCAATAAAACAGTATCTTTGTTCCAGTTTTTAGTCACAGAGTTTGCCAGCAATCATTCAATTGGAAAAAGTGACATAAATTATGTTTTGGAAAAAGCACTTCCGGTTCTCATACACAGAACTGGTGATACCAACGCTCGTCTCAGACAGCGTGCTCAAGAATATTTGGTCGAAATGGCAACATATCCGGAGATAAAACCATTGCACACAGTGCCTAATTTTTGTACAGTACCAATACGGCTACAGATAGCGCCCAGACTAGCCCTAAGTCGAGTTGAGATTATCGATGAACTCGTTAGACGCTTGGGAACTAGGGAAAATGGTCTCAATGTTGACAATATATCAAAATTTTGTGCCCAAGCTCTCGACCATAATTGTGGCGAGTGCAGAGAATTGGCTGCCAAAATTCTTGTCCAAATGTACAGAGTAATGATATTCTGTTTTATAATAAGAATCGAAAATGATTAATGTCTTTATTTTTAAAGGAATACGGAAATGCAGTGAGAAAGTATTTGCCTCCTGATAACGATATGAATAGACGAAACAAAAAATATAGAAGCTTATATGATGCATTTGATTCAATTGATGGTAAACCATTGCATAATTATGACAAGGTAAAACAAATAACTTAATGTGGCATAGAAAAATAAACAAAAATTATTTTTTATCTTGTTAAGTGCTTCCAAAATCTTAATAACAAATTCTTTATATTAAATACTATTAACAATTCAAATATACTAAATTTTTTATTTAAATTTCAAAATTCCTTAATAAACTTTTGTTTTGAAAAATTATATGATAACTTTCCAGTGAGCAGCAATTGCCAAAGATTTGTGCCATAGATGTAATTCGGAATTTCTCTTTCAGTCTTTGTCTGATCTTTCAACAATTTACTATCTTTGTTGATCGGTTAATTTTAATTACCTACTTTTCTCTATTTTGGTAAATTTTTTGGTAGTCTTAGTTTAATGAGACTAAGAAGGAAGAAAATTTTCACATTTATTGGCAAGATAGTCCCAAATCAAGGATAATTAAGTTTTTATTGCAAATTTGCTAAAAAAGTTTTTTGAAAGCTAAAACTAAGATAATTTGATAATCGACTTATAATTTTCTTTAAAAGGATTATAAATTATTTCAAATAAAATTGATTTTTAGGAATTTTGAAAATAAGAACTTTAATAATCATTATTTGTTTAAAAAATTTCTTATCAATTTCTTTTTATCCAAACATACATTTGTGTATTGAAAAATTTCAATTCTAAATGATAAAAAACTTAATTAAAATTTAATAATTCATTGAAAAATTTACGGTCAAATTAAATTTTTTAAACGTTCGATTAATAAGCTAAATGCTTTTATTAATTATTTTTTAAATTAAACAAACTTTTGGAAGCACTTAGCCAAAAATTTTAATTTGAAAATTTTATAAATGAAGAATTAATGATAAAAAAAAGAATAATGGATAATTGAATAAGCGCTTAATGTCACAGTAGAAAAGCCAAGGAGAAAAATTGATTTTTTTGTTTAGTCAACTCATCATAGTTTTAACTAAAACTAATTGTAAACTATTAACAAAAATAAATTATGTTGTAATCTTATGATGGATCATATTTTTAAATAAAATAATTATTTTAAATTAACATTTCCTTTAACTAAATATTAACATTCAACTGTTTCATTTAATCAAAAAGATAAATTAATTTCAAATCATAAAATAGTCTTCTGTAATTTAATTCAGATAATTTAATATTAATATCAGTTTTTTTTGACTAGGTTCATTGTAGAGTTATATAACACGAAAAATTTTTAATCGGCTAACTGCTCTACTATCTAAAAATTTTATAAAATACCTTCTTAATTATTAATTTTTCATTAAAAAAAATAATCATATTTTGCTAAAAATCTAAAAAATTAACAATTATTTAACTTTAAATTTTTCAATATATTTTAAGAGTGACCATATGGGCTCTCACACGCCTCGACCTGGTCGCAGAACTCCAACAAAGAATCGTTCTAAGACTCCGAATCTGGATCGAAAAACGCCAACAAGCATGATCGACGAATCTGAATATGGCCAGGACATTACATGCATGTTTTGCGGAGAAGTAAATGAAAAATTTGCCAAACAAGGCTTTGAAATGCATTTTTGGAAGACTTGTCCAATGCTTAAACAGTGTAACAATTGCAAGCAAGTAATTGAAGTGTCGACTCAAAATGAACATTTAGTTACAGAATGTCAATTCAAGAATAATTACAAAGAATGTCCACGGTGTGCCGAAGCAGTTAATGTAACCGTAGGACAAGAGAACGATTTTCATTTTAAGCTTAAAAAATGTATTCCATTGGAAAAAAATACCAACAAATGTCCACTGTGTCATTTGAATGTTGGAATGGGAGAAGAAAATTGGAAAGAACACTTGATGAGTCCAAATGGTTGTGCTAAAAATGAACGACGAAATTTGGCAAACAAATTTGCGTCAGAGACATCGAAGAAAAATTCCAAAAAAAAATAAAATATTGTTAGAGCTTTAGTTTTTTTTAAATCTAAGTTAATAATGAGACTTGTTGTGTTTGATGGTGATTTATCAAAATTTTCACCTTTTTACAAAATAAAATTGTTAATTAAAAAAATTTTCTTTTTCTTTTATTGGAAACTCAAGGGTTTGATTGACTCTTAAGGTTAGATGAAATATCATTTTTAATAATTATTTATTTTTTAATCAGAATGTCTATACTGGTCACAGATGCCCTTAGCCACCTCAGACAATTAGGTAATATTTTTAAATGATAATTTATTACCACATTTTGAAAATCTTTTAATTAGATTATAAATTAATTGTATATAATTAAAAATAAACTCTTAATCATTATCTTGAGAATTTTTATGATTTTCGACGTAGTAAAATTTTCCACGATTTATTCTATTAAAAAATGATTTATAAAAGTTGAATTAATATTTGCGATACAAAAATAATGTACAGATTATAATTAATATTCTAGTTGTTATTTTTAAATAGACTAATTGATTTGCATTCTAAAGCTTCATTTGTTAAGTGATTCGAATCTAAAACACCTTTTTTGATGAAAAATTGTATCTCGGTATACATTTTTTACCATAATGGTACCAACTCAGCTCATCAAATTCATTTAAGAGCTTTTATGAATAAGATAACATTGACGAGTTCTTTTTTTAAAAATTAATTTAACTTTAAATAGCTTTGTTTTATCCGCATGTAACTAATTTTATTTTAAAATTTAATTTTGAATACTTTTGAAATAAATTCCAAGTAAACTTTAGAAAAATAAGCTTAAAAATTTATATTTAAAGATCACTCTTATCAATGAGTCAATTTTTTTTAAATATTTATTTTATAAATACACTTAAGATGTAAAGCGTGTAACATTAAAATTATTAAAATAAAATTTAAGATTAATTGAAATATTTAAAGAAAAAATTTTTGAATTGAGATGTTATTTTAAATGATCATCAACTTCAAGATGTCCATCACTTTGATACTGAGATCCATTGACCATTCAAAAAAAGACAATAAATATCGTTTTGTAATAGTTCTTAATTATCATTTCACTTTTTTAGCTAATGATATATTTTCCCCTAAATCTCTACGGGAGTGTATTTCTAAAATTACCTTTTGATAAAAATTGAATTGAGATTTACCCAAGCTTAGAAAAATCGAAAATTTAATAATTTTTTTAGTAATTTATTAATTAATAATCCTAAAATATTCTAAATTGGGGAAATTAATTTTTAAAAGAGGAAGCTATGAAAGTTGAAAGTGATGGCTTTGGAGCCGAAGATATCCAACATTGTGACAATTTGGCTCAAATACTTCAAGATTTAGTAGTGATTAATTAATTTAATATTATTTAATCGATTTAATAAAAATATTTTAGGAATTGAGTATAAAAAAAATGCACGAAGAGCTCGAAACTGAAACAATCAAAGCTAGTGTTTATCGAAATAAAATGGCATTTTTTGACTCTGATTTACAGCGAGAAATAGATGGTAAAAAATTGCCAAATTTTTAAAATATATTGTTTTAAAATTGCATTTTCTTAGAAAATGTAAAAGCAGCCAGAGATTCTAATATGGAAGCAATTCTAGAACTTAAAAAGAAATTAGAAGAGCTCACAAAGGTTATAGAAGTTCTTCATAAAAAAGACAAGCAATTGTCGGAGGAAATCGCTCAAATGGAGTAAAGTTTGGCAAAAGAAAAAGACTTGAAAATTTTTAAACTTTTTAAAAGACCTGAAAAACGCTCTTTGGAGACCAACCATGAAAATATCATTAAATCATTAAATGAGCAAATGGCACACAAAGCATCGGTTCAAATTAAGCTGAACGAAACCAGAGATCTTTTAAGAGAGCTAAATCAAAATGTTAAAATATTTAATAATTAAATTAATTTTTAATAATTGACATTTTTTAGATTTTCGATTTGGAAGAAGATATGTTAAATTTGAATGAAAAATTAATAAAAGAAAGAGCTCATGCTCGCGAAATTAAAACTGGACTTGAAGACGAAAAAGTACAATACCTAACATTATTAACAACAATTATTTTTATCTATTTAGAGAGAAACAAACGCCAAAGCACTAGAACAGGAAGAGTTTAACCAGACAAAATTTAGGTAATATGATTATTAATATGTTTTTAAAGTAAATATTTGGCATAGAGAAGTTCAGGCGGCAAAAAAAGCTGTACAAGAAAGCAACAAGTCTGTGAGATTGTTGTTTAGAGAGAATGAGAGATATGAGCAGTTAAACAAAGAATTATTAGACGAAATTGAAAATGGTAGAAAACAAGTTGACCAAAATGAGCGCCAATATGAGGCTCTGGTTACCGAAAGTCTGCGATTAACCACTCTGGAAGCTAAAACTCAACAGGATTATAATCAAAATAAAACTGATACAATCAGACGAACTAAAGAAGCAGTTGAAAGAACTACTGAAGAGATCGAAAATGTTAAGAATCTTAAAGAAGAACAGGAGAATAAAAAAATTGAGTTGAAACAAATTTATGACAGATTTAAGGAATTACAAAAAATAAATGATGCAATTAAGAAATCTATTGATGGCATTAAAACTGAAATTGGCGAAAAATATAAAGAAGTTGCTGAATTGGAAGAAAAAAATCAAGCTCTCTATGTCCAATTAGGTGAACATCAACAAGCTCATAGGTAAAAATAATTAATAAGAGAGAAAAAGTTTTTAAATTAGGAATGATGTCTTGTTTTCAAGTGCCATATTGTAGACATTATAACAAAACTAAGTTTTCTTTTTGAATTTTTATTTGAATGCAAATTTTATTAATTATTTAGTAAAATAATATTAACCACAAATCTGTAATAGTTATCACCATTAATTGATTTTTGTAAATTTTTTTCCTGTGTATAATAGACATGATATTTTAGAAGATCACTACATTCGAATCGGCGAGTTAACTTTTAATCACTTTATGATTATATTTTTAAAAGTAGCATATTAGAAATTCTAATTTGATTTAAGTTTTAAGATTAATAAAAAAAATTCTCATTTATCTGAATTTAAAAAAAAAACCATTAAACATTAATTATTATTAATTTATTTATAAATTTAAAGATTTGGGCTTTTTTTCCTATCTAGTTTTGGCTTTTGACCTAGCTAAGTCTCAAAAAATTCTGGGATAACTGCTAGCTTTTGACTAATTGCAATTGATAGTATATGTTTAGAAATACAAATTTTCCAGTTATTTTTTCCAAGGCGGACCAAATAAATTGAGTTCGTGAATGCAAAAAAGATATCAAAATTTAAACATAAATTTGAAATTTTAATATTGAAATTTTATTAAGAATTAGAAAATTAAATATCAATAACATATAATTTATAATATCGATAAAATTAGTGACTGTATCAGAAATTTAGATGATAAATAAATAAATAGCCATTTGAATCAACATCCTACAAGATTTTGCCACAATATTTCTTCTCATTCTTCAGCATTGGTAACCATAGATAACAATTTTAATAAACCATGAACTTCTTCAATTTTTTTCACAAAAAAATATTTAACTAATAAATGATAATGATTTTTGGATGATGCTAGCAAATTAAAGACTCAAAAAGAATTTAAATCTGGAAATTGTTAGACCGATTGCTGAATGAAAGTTCATTAAATAACATTCTTACATAAGAATAGAGTGATTTTTTAAAGACTTGAGCTTTTTTTGGATAACATACTTTTTCGTCATTAAAATTCTTGGCAAAAATCAGATTGTGTTAACTTAAATTACATTTTGGGAAAAATTAAGATTAAATTGTAATATAGAATAAGATTCCTTTATTTAGTACTGATAATAAATGATAAATGATAAAAAATACCTGATCAAATACTCATTTGAGTGTAATTAAAAAAAGATCAAAAATTTATTAAGTATATCTAAGTTAATTTAATTGCTTTAATTAGCCAAGTGATGGATTCACTACAACGTGAAGCAGAGCAGTGTAAAGACCACCTCAAACACGAAAGAGAAACACGAATGATAAAACAGGCTGAACGCGAGGCGAAACTGAGCGAAATAGAGGCATTCAATGCCAATCTGATCATTTTCCAGTCGTCTGTGGATACTTTTACCAATTCAAATAAATCAAGAACAGCTGAACTCGAGAAAAAAGTAGTTGAAAAAAATAACTAAATAAAAATTTTCAAAAAATTTTTAGGATAAAACATTAAATGAAATTATCATTCATAATGATAAAGAAAAAAGTAGACTGACAATTGAATTAGATGAGGCTATTAAAAGCTATGACCGCATGAAATCAGACCTGGAAGCTAATTTGAGCAATTTAGAAAAAGAATACACCTTTTACACAACAGAAAATGACAAAAATCTTGTTGAGATAAACGAGCTGGAACCCAAATACAAAGATTTATGCAAAGTTTATAGGGAAAAATGCAAGGATTATGAAGAAACTCGTAAATCAGTGATAAGTTAGACATTTTATTTTGTTTTTTATACAAAATTATTTGAATTTTATCTATTTGTAGATGCCAAATCGAAAAAAAATAATTTGGAAAATAAAATTACAGAAACTAAAGATCTAATAAAAGAACATGATAATTCAAGGGTTATATTTGATTAATAAATTTTTAATTTTAGGTTTAATTTTTTAAAATAGGACGAGCTAAAGCAAGCCCTTGAAGCCAAAAGAGGACTATCTCTTGAACAAATGAGGAACCAGAAAAAAGAATCGATTGATTTGGAAAATATAATACTTAATACTGGATTAAAGCTGCAAACAATTAAAGATCAAAATAATAAATTTTTTGAAGCAATCAAAAACTTTGAGCCTGAGTTTAAGTATATGGATAATTTTAAGGTTGAAAATTTGTCAACCGAAGAGGAATTGGAGGCCGAATATGAAAAATTGCACCAACAATTGCTAAATGGCTGGAAGTCAGACGACGAATTGAAAGAATTCTTCAAAGAACATGATAATGATCTGGTCACTCGTCTGGCGACTCTATTAGACACTACTCTCAATAGAGAGAATCAAGTAGGATCTGTTATTGGCAAAATGTACCATGAGCTTGGAAATATGGAAAATTATCTGCTAAAAATGGTGAATAAAGATCCGAACGAATTTCATTTTATTGAAAAAAAATGATCATACAATTTGTTAAGATTAATAAATTATTGTTAAAAAATTAATCTATTGAGATTTATGGAGATTTTAGATCCATCACTTTTCTCAAATAATTTTTCCAACTTTTTCAAATAAAATTAAAATCAACTAATATTTTTGTTTTGACAAATAATATAAAATACTGTCCAGTTTTAAAATGGTTTTACAGAAGTTAAATTTCTTTGACATTTAACTACAGCAAGTATCCAAATTTCAAAAATCTTACTTTGTACCGGCGCCTTAATTTTAAGTCTGTTGAAAAAACAGGTTATAAAATGGATAGAAGTACTGTTTTTCTTCTTTACAGATAATTTTAATAATACTTATGAGTTTATCCTTTTTTTATATAGTTTTACTCATTTAATTTTATAAAAAAATAGATCACTAAAGAAATTCATAAAATAAATTTAGAGATAAGTGAAACAATTAATGAGGCAAAAAAAAAAGCTGATATTATTGATATTGTCTAACCACTTGGTCTAGGTGGCTTTTCTGACTCAAGAAAATCAACCTCGCTGTATAAAATCTATTTAACTTATTGAAATGAATACTCGATTTTATTATATTTGAATTAATTTTTTTATTTAAATCGAAGCACTATCTGTTTAAATCAAATTAAAAGGCTCGTTTTTCACTTCAGTTTTAGATAAAATTAAAAATTAATTTTTTCAATACAAATTATTAAGGTGTATGTTTTTGATCAAAATTATAATTATTTTTAAAATATTTTTGGAAATAAATATAGGAAAAATGAAAAATTCCTCTTTTTTATTTTAAGAAAGTTGAAATTAAATCTAAAATAAATGAATAGTCTTAACTGAAGACTCAAATGATGAATTAAAAAATAACTTTTTAAAATTTATTTTTAAGTATATTTTCAGAACTTAGAACCCCATAAATAGAAAAAAAAAGCTCATTAATTAATAATGATGTGTAAATATGAACAAATTTAATGAACAAGTTTCTTCAATCTACAATCTAAAAGCTTCATGGTACGATATATTTGTATAGAAAACATATATGTTTGAGCTTATGATTTTATTTAATCTATTGGGTTTTTTCTTCGCTTTATAAATATTATTTAGTCTAAATAAATTCTTTGCTTAACTCACAATTTATTTTGGAAAAACTCAAAAACGATATAATTTATAAAAAAAATTATTTTTTAGTGATTAGTGATAAAATTCAAATAAGGTTACTTTAATAATTTCATATAAAATAGCTTGAGAAAATCAGATAAAATGTCCTGTTAAGCAACGTTTTTTCGGGAAATTGTTCTTGATAATTAAATAAAAGTGCTCGATAAACTTAAAAATGTTTATTTGTGTGTGAATTTATGGACTTTTACTAGGCAAAAATTTCTCTGATGCTAAAAAACTTTATTATAATGCAAACTGATTATTAATTAAAGTTTAAACCATTTTTAATTTAATAAAAATTGGGGCATAATGAAGTTTTTGATTTAATGATCATAGTCAAAAATTATTTTTAAAGAAATTTTTTTGAATTTTCAAAAAATTTATTACAGAGTTATATAATTTAATACAAATAGTTTTAATGTAACACGCTTTACATGGCATGAAAATTTGAAGAATAAATAATTTTATAAAAATATTATCTCAACTTATTGATTTGATTGATTTTAAATTTTTGAAATTATTAGCTCATTTTTGGAAAGGTTTAGTTTAAAGTTTTTCATTTAGAAAAAAATACTAGAAAAGAAATTGTTTGGAACACAATATTGGAATTTAATTAATTTAAATTTAATTTTGAACACTAGTTTACGAATTTTTTTGAAATTAAATTCTAAGTTAACTTTTCAGAAATGATCTTGAACATTTATATTTATTTTCTATAAATTATTTGTTTCTTTTAATTTACATAACATGTTTTACATTAAAACTATTTTTAATTAATTAAAGTCTAATTCAAATATATAAAGCTAAACCTTCTGGATTGAAATGATATTTTGAATAGTTTATCGTACTGACAAAAACTTTTTCATTTTCTGAAAAATGGAAACTTGATAAATATCGTGTTTATCAATACTAGATATTTTTTTAAACTCAATTTTAATAGTTGTCTGTTTTAAATAACAACTTCTATTCTTCAATTAGTTAAATTAGTCCTTTCATTAAATTTATATAAATTTATAAAGCGTGTTTTTGATTATCTTTAGTTAATATCATCCAAATATATATTTCTAACTTTAAATTTGTAATATTCGGAAAATATCTATTAATGATAAAGTTTTTTTATTTTTAATTGATGAGATATTTACTAAAATTTTGAAAAACTTAAATATTAGCCGAAACTAAACATTTAAAAAAAAAACAGGGAGAAATATGAACGTTTAAATTTTCATTTTTTTAAATTTATAGAAAAATTTCTTCAAAACAGATTTTAAATTTCTTTGATTAAATTAAACTTTTTGTTTAAAGATATGGAAAATTTGTTCTTACTTCAGATTATATTATTTAGTAAAATCATTTACATTAGTTCTGAAGCTGATTTTTACAAATTTGCAGTATCGCTTGACAGCAAAAAAATACAAACTTATAGTAATGGTTCGATGACGAAAGAATTATCAGTGAGTGATCTGTCATATTCTCTTGATTTTAATTCAGAAACAAACAATCTAATTGGATCAATTGAACCGAAAAAGGAAGTGTTTGTCTGGAACATTTCTGGTTCAACACATATTTTGTCTACAGATGAAGGTCAACAATCTAGAGGCACGGTATTTGTGAATAAAACCCATTTTATTGCAGGATTTAATGGTTTTTTCATTGTTTATGATTGTTCAAACTTAGCAAATAAAGTAAAAAAAGATGATGGCCAAAATATTGGACTAGTTTATGATATTAAAATACTTCATCAAGAAAAAAAAATTTTGATTGCATCTTTTGATAAGAAGTTTATTTCAATATATGATTCTACAACTCTTAATTATTTGAATAAAATAAGTACAGGTGCCGACAATATTTACGCAATAGATGCATTTGACAAGAACTTAATCGTTTCTCAATGTCATGCCAAAGATATATGCCAATATAAAATAAATTCTAATAACCAATTAAATATGACAAAAAAGCTATCAGAAACTAGTCTATATTACACAATAAAAATAATAAGTATTAATAAAGTAATATTTGGAGGAGACAAATTTCTAAAAATTTGGGATTTAACATCCAACACGATTATTAAGACTTTTTCTGATAATACTAAAGTATTTACCTTAGATATTTTTAGTAATGAAATTATAGGTACTGGTAATGAAGATGGTTACGTTCGATTTTTCAATATAATTAGCAATAATTTTATTAAATCTTTTAATATGGGAATAAAGGTCCATTCCATAAAAAATTTAAATGGTTAGTCCTTTTTGAACTCTCACACTTTGGAACATTCTACTGAATCAGATAGTATTTCTAGTTCAATTCCTCGTTATTTACAATCAACTCATTTAATACAAGATGTTGAGGCTAACTCGTATCAGACATCTGATAAACTAAAAACCGATTCAAATATCTCTTCAAAAGGAGAAATGGAAAGAACAACTTTTTTCACAGAAGAAAAAAAACAATCATATACTCAAACTTATACTTCTGTTAAAACAAGCCAAGAAGATTTATTTCCCACTAGTGATACTGTATTTGAATTGGTAATGACTCAAACTTCTGAAAATAATAAAGAAACAACAGATCATTTATTTTCGTCTCATTTTAGTTCAATTACAAATAAAGATTCAACTACTGCTTCTAGTCCATTGCAATATTTATATAGTGAGACTGTCCAGCAGGCTATTACAGATACTCTGTTAAATAAAAATACTTTTAATGCTGATCAAAATCATGATCTTAATTTAGAAACCACAAATTATAATTTTGATTTTGAATATTCGAATGGAGAAAATTCCTTTTTTGAGACAGAAATTTTTTCAACAAAAGACAATACAGATTCAAAAATAAGTTCAATTGAAATAGATAAAAATACTCAAACAACTGATACGATATTAGGAGTTGATAAAAGTTCAGTGTCATATATTTCAAATAAAAACTTAATTTTTTCCAGTACCCTGTCTGGATTTAGCAGTGAAAATATTACAAGTCGACCAAATCTAAAAAAAGAGGAATTTTCATTTTTAAATTTGAATTCATCAGCACTTATTGATTTTTTAATTAAAAATTTTGATTTGAATGATTGCCTTAAAAATTGTTCCGGAAATGGATTATGCAAACTTGTAGATAAGAGTATTCTAATATGCGAATGTTTCGCGAATTTTGCTGGAACATCATGTCATATTAATACATTACCATGTGCATCTAACCCATGCCTAAACAATTCAACATGCAATGACAATATAGTTAATAAAACTTATAGTTGCAATTGTCAATCTGATTTATATTATGGAAAGAATTGTGAGAAAAAATACGACATTTGTGCAAATGAAACTTGTAATAAGAATGGAATTTGTCTAGATAAACATAATAGAGCAGTTTGTAAGTGCTTTTATTCCTATTCTGGAGGAAAATGTGAAATAGAATCGGAAAGTAGTAAAACCAGAAAAATTGTAATTAAAACATCAACTATTATTGCGATAATTGTATTAGTGCTCTTCTTTCTTACATTTATAGTTTGTGATTTGATAGATATTTTTAGGAAAAAAAAAACAATCAAAAAAAAAATTGTAATTAAAAAATTAGTTTATATAAATTAGGACGATAAATAAAATATGACTTAAAAATATTGGTGATATTATTGATCCGAAAATTTTTTTGAATATTTAATAAATGTTTAAAATGAGATTAACTATTTATTAAACACGCCTCAGAGTTGCTTAAATTTTACCAAAATAACAAAAACAATTCATCTAGAAAAAAAATCCTGGAATTCGTCTTTGTACTTTTTCTAGTCGTAATATATCTTTTTTTAGATAAGGATTCCATATATTTTTATGTAAATAAAAAATCGATAAAAGCAAAACTCTTTTTCTAATAAATTATTAAAAACCTTTTATTTATTTTTCGTTGTTGATATAATAAGTGAAAATAAAAGATAATACACATGAAAATCTTAAATATTAGATTTTATTTAGTCAAATTACCTTCTGTGTCGGACCTACTTTTCGATACTTCCTATTTCTATATAAAATGTGGGCATCCTAACAATGGGTTAGGTTTTAGCAATCTTCAATCTGCCTATGGTTAGTCTTGATTTAAGGATTGTCGTTCAAGCCTTAAAATATTTTTTATTGGGTTAAGAGTTAATGGTAAACACTATTAGATTTTACTTTGATAATAAATGCAGCTACGCTGCTGAAATGGTATTCGCCTTTGGCTCGAAAAAGTTTTTATTGTACTCTAAGTACTCTCGAAGAGCGCAGTTTAAATTTTCTTTAAATCTTAATTATTGTGATTATTTCATTTAATACTAATAATTTAAATTTTTTTTATAATATTTAATTTTTTTAGCTGCCTAATAATTTACATCCTAAAATTTGCAGATTTCATTCAGTCAAATCTATAAAATTCTAAATATTAATAAAGAACTTTATCTTTTTCCTTGATTCTTGAAATTGATTTAATGCCTTTTTATTAATAGAATCAATTTATTAATTTTTCAGTAAAATTAATTCACTTTTCTATTGCCTACATCAATCTAATTAAATCTAAAAAAATTATCTTTTAAAAATATTTATATTTAAAAAAAATTTGGCACATCCTACAATAAAACTGACCATATGTTCTGGTAGATTGTTTAAAAATGAACCAATTTATATATTTCAAGATTATTTTATATAAATGGTCACTTGTTTAAAGACCAAACAAACATTAAAGAAACCATGTTCTTTAATGTTGTTCGCATTTTCCTCATACCAGCAACATGCTACAGACAAAAAGAATACCTCATTGGATTATACTTGTCAAGACTTATCCAAAGGTACCCTTATTAATTCATGAACGAATATTACAATTTTTTTCTGAGTTAATTTTCCAAAGAATCAAGAGACCTTAGGAACTGCAAAAATTTGATTTAGACAAAGTGATATATTCTGTTACCATTTAATACCAATTTTGTCCTAAAAACAATGCAATAAGCTGATACGTGTGTCAAATATTTGCTCATTATGATTTTCTAGTGATAATTGTCGTTCGTTGAGATGACTATACGATAACTATACATACATTATTTTTAATTACCCTCTAAACTTAATCATTTAATTTTTTACTAGATAAAATTTAATATAATAATTCGGTTTAAAAGAAAACCAAAGCTTATTGCACTAATCTTGGGAGGTTCCCTGAAATCTTTTTTAACAAAAATAAAATAAAAACAATTTTATAACCTTTTTTATTAATTAAATTTTAAAATTCAAGACAACAAAAATAATAACATTGACTTTAATTTGCGGATTAAACTTCAATTAAATTCTTAGATTCTGAATAAATTACATACTGCAGAAGATGGTGCACGGAAGCGAATGTTGGGAAATGTCCGCAGTCTGATTGAAAAATGTCTGTATATGTTTTATTTTTGATGATAAATAGAAATTTTTAATTGGGAGAACGTGAAAAATTATCAAAATTATTATTAAATTTAGCCCTATTCTATCCATTCTACACATTAATAAAAAAATAGAATAAAAAAATTAGATTTTAAAAAAAGGATCTGCTTTACCAAATATTGCCAAATATTTAAAAATATCTAGAATTAATATCGTAAGTAAATGATGAATTTTTTTGGTTGACTCATTTTAAAAAATAAATTCAAATTTTTTAAATTCTTTATTATCTATATTCTTAAACATTTTAATTATTAAATCTAAAAAATATTTACAGTTACAGTTTAGTTATTTTAAAAGAATATCTCTAAATTAAAACAATTTAGAATACAAAAAATGACTAACTAATGTTTGACCATGTCTAAAAATCTAAAATTAATGTTTAATTATTCAATAATTAATTTATTTTAGTTTGATTTTCTTTTTTTTCTTGAATACTCTGTCGATACATAGAAATAAGCTGGCTCACCACACAAGCCTACTGGATTCTTTTGACAGCAGTTTCGCCATGGCCTCAGAGAAATATCCCTTATATCCGAGCATCTTAGCATTCCATTTGGATACGGAGCATTCAAAAATGGATCCCTTTGGATATGCTCTATATTATCACCATTCTCACAAATAATTTTAGCTAAGCTTGTTCTCTTTATTTCAGCTAATTGTTCCGGTGTGAATTGAGACGGATTTTCGTACCAAAATCGATCTCCATCTCTCAATACTTTCATCTGCTGGGTTATGATGCACAAAAATGTAGGGCCTAATTTAGACCCTTCAACTACATCTTCCAAAATGCCTGCCAACCATAAGTCAATATTTCGCACATCACCATATAATCTTTTCAATGTATCCCTAACTTCTTTGCTTGATATTTCGTTTTTTAGGTCATCGAAATTTCTGACTTGCCTTAAATTACACATTTCACGGTACTTGACATAGCCAGGGATGCCGTGATCTCTACCTCTCTAAAATAAAATTTTTTCCTAATATATCTATTAATAATTAGACTTTACTTGAATGTTCAGAGCAGCTAAATCAAGAGCTATAATTCTAGATACATGAAATAATTTTTCGGTCAGTTCACTGTTCATTATTTCACGTGGAAGTTTTATTTTTGCAGCTACACCAAATAAGCCTCTTAAAATGGGGTCTATTCCACCCTCGTGATAATATCTGTCCGGAGCAAAGAATGAATCTCTTAGCAATAAATTTCCCTCTGGTATTGGCTGAAAGCTACCATTAAGTCTGAATGTAAAAGGTTGAATCAAGGCATGACCGAACCTTAAATATTTAAAATATGCTTAAATTATAATTATGAGCTTTAGCTGTTTACCTAAAAGCAGCAGTGGCAAACTCATTGGTTATGGTGGGATCGACATTGGGATCGTAGCCCCTGTAATGACCAAGTTGTTTCATGCCAACAGGACCCAAAATATAAGGCAGCCATTGCTCGAAAGTTATATACTGCATTTGGGCTCCGATTATTTTTCTCGATTCCTAAATTAATTTAAAATCTGATATTAGCCATTTGCTAGTTAAAAAAGATAATGTTTATGAAATTAAAATCTTATTTCTCTAAATAATTCGAAATTTAGTTTTAGGATGTATATAATTTTACAGTGAAATGATGATCTCATTTGAGACCAATTTTTTAAAAATAAATAACCAAAATTATCGACATGTTTATATAAAAGATATATTTCCTATACAATTATTTTTTATATTCTATTTTTGATAAATTTCTTTTTTGTTATGGCAATGAGAAGAACTTTATGAATATATAAGTAAATAAAGAGTTGACTTTATTAGTTTGGTTATAAACCACGTAACGCCAGATCCAAACAAGTCGGGAGCATATAAGTCATGCTTAAAATGATCTGAAAAAATTTACCTTTAAATTTATTTTTGATATCAATCGATAAATGTATGTAATGAGAATATATTTAATCAATAAGTTGTCATAAACTCCAAGTAGTTTTGATTATTTTTATTCATTCAAATTATGAATGCAAACTAGTTCGATTTAGTTTATTTTCAGAAAAATGTGTCTTGGTAAAAATAAAAAATCATATCTAAAATTATCCATATTAAATGTGTATATAAGAGAGATACTTTCTAAACAAGAAAGCACCATTAGATAATTTATCAAGAAAGAAAAAAAACCTTAAGAGAATGATAAACAAAGTTATTACATCCTCCTTAATTATTCTATCTGTTCTGGTCATTGTATTAGCTTCAACCTTACTTGACAAACCACAAGCTTCCAAGTTACAATCAAAGAACCTTCAAGACTCTTTGAAAGCCAAACTTCAGTCTTCGCCTTCAAATAAAGCTAAGCGCTCAATTGGCTATGGATATGGGTTGTATGATTATGGAGTAGGCTATGTACCATCCTATGGCTATGGATACCCCAGCTACGGTTATGGAGTGTATGATTATGGATATGGTTATGGATATCCAACATATGGATATTATTACAAGAAAAAATAAATCCAAGATCAATTTTGTTTTCACTTTTTTTTAAATCTATTTCCTTCTAATTTAAATTATTATCAAGTTAGCTAAAGAATGATTTTTTTTTTTAAATGTAAAATTGATCTTAGCCTTAAAAAATAATGATTTTAAAGAAAATTAGCAAAAATCAATATTACTATAAAATTTAATAATTTGGTCAATTATCTAATCAATTTTTTTCAGGAATTCTTTCTTTAATATATAAATAAATAAATTTTTGTAAAATGTTAGTTTTTTAATTTCTAACAAAAATAATTTTTTCAATTAATCTAAAACTTAATATTTTGTTTACATACTTGTAATAACATATTTATATATTAATAAGGTTTCATTTTTTATTTTTAATAGTAAAGTTTCATAGTTTTGACACAATTACTGTGCGAAAAAAATTGAGTAAAGACATTTTGGAAATATTAAATTCTGTTATTTACTTGAAAAAGTTGTTCTGGTAGCCAATGTGGATTTTCGGATTTAAGTCTATCTACCATGTGATTGTGGTGTCTTACAAAAAGATTGTGCATTGCAAGTAAGCCTAGCTGTTCATTTGCTCTGTAATCTCCAGCCATAAAACATCCAACTGTTGATTTATTATCTTTATGACAGTCCATAGGTGTGTCCAAATTAAAAGGTAAAAAGCCTTTTGGATATCTGGGCGTCGTGTGCACTTTAAGCTTTCCATTATTTACAGTCCTTTCTCTTATATCAAATCCATCTTGATCAGTACTTCCGTATACATTTGAAGCATCAATAAAAGCACTCAACTGATTGATCTGTTCACGCTGGTGAACATTACCACCAAGTAAACTGGTCTCACCAGAGCCACATATGGCCGAACTTCTAATGAATTCCATGCATAAACCAGGCGAGTGCTCACGTCTTGTATCGTTAGGCAATATCTCAATTGGAAAACAAGGTTGCTCATTGGTGCATGAATCTCTGCAGGCAATACCATTGCTAAACCTATTTAAACTAATGGCCATCACAGTGTGGCCCAAATCATGGTCTAAAAATTGACCCCACTGCATCAACAAAAGACTAAATTTTTCATCACTTGTTATTTTATCTGTGGTTATCAAGCGTGTGGTCAAATCTCTAACATTTGGCAGCATGTAACCATGATAAAGCATTGACTTGTTCCATCCTTTGGGAGTAGAAAATCCATTTTCGTACTCAGCCGGTGCCAAACGTCTTAAAGCAGTGTTCGCTGCACCCCATCTTGGATTTTTTAAATTGTTACATGTACCATCAAAACTGCGATAGTTCAAGCATCTTTGGGAACAATTAACTTTACGCTTGTAGCGAGAGCAACCAGACAAATCAGAAATCTGCTGCAACTGCCGATGTGTCAACAAGTCTTGAGTTTTAAAGTTCCTTTGAGTGAGGTTAAAAGTGATATTATCTGCGTGACGGAATATAATGTCCAGAGCACGTTCATAAATCTCTTCACTTGATGCCAAATGAAGAGTGCTGTCTTTTGGAAAGCGTATTAGTGCCATCAGTTCTGAATGGGTCTTTGGCTTGCGACTTTTTAATAAACGATTTAAAGAGTTTTGAAACTGTTTATTGACTTCTTTGCGAGCTGTGTCCACTGCTTGGGCTACCACAGTATCTGATATCACTGTTCCATATAAATCTTTTACACTTAAGGAAAATTTGTGAACTGCTGAGCCAGCATGGTTTTCCGCTCGGCAAATGTAATGGCCAGCATCATTTACTTGCACTTGAGTGAATGTCAGATATCCAAAAGAGTCAAAGTATACCCTAGAACTGGTTTTTATGCGTTGACCATTTTTATACCACAAAACTTGCGGTTTAGGCTTTCCTTCAGCAAAGCACTCAAGAGTTGTTTGTTGGTTTTCATATACACTAACATTTTGTTGACTTATTTTAAAGTATGGTTTAACTTAATAGAATAAAATTAAAAAAATTTATAGAAAATTTAAATATCAGGATTTTTAAAGCATTCTAGGTGAAAATTTTTATTTTTTTAATCAAAAATTTATTGCATCTAAACTTGGTGCAGAAAATTTCTCACTTCATCTAATCTTGTAATAATAAAGAATAAATTTGAAATTAAAATACAATCAATTGTAATAAGATAATTTTTATTTTTTTTTATTTAGAAAAAATTAATTAATTAGCTGTCCAAGCTTAGTTTAAGTAACAAGAGGTAACTTAATTAGTGTCCTGTAACATTTAACAAGGATAAATAGTTTCGAAATAAAAAAGCTAGGAGAATTAATGGAATAATTTGATTCATTTATTGAGTAAAACTGCTAGATCTGGAGCTCTTTTAATAAAAATAAAAAAATTAAGTTGGAAGCAAAAATAATTTTGGTAAGGCGGTAAGTTACACAGTCAGATTATAATAAGAGAAGTATGATTTAAGTTTAAAAAAAATTAAATGATTAAATAAATGATATATAAGTGAGAAACTATCAAAATGGTATTTTAATGGAAAATAAAATTGTAATTTAATATTTTAATAGTAAAAGTTATCATTGAATTACCTGCTTGAGTTATGTGTAGAGTAGCATCAGAAGAGATAGTGTTTATTAAATTAACTGCTGTACAAGTGTAAACACCAGAGTGCGAATCGAGTTTTAAATTATTAATGCGTAATAGTTCATTATTTTGGTAAAACTCATATTCGGACAAAATTGAATTTTTATTTGAGTTTTTTTCTATTATTTTACCTTTACAAACAAAATAATTATTAATAATCAAGACAAAACATATTTTCTACCATCTTTTTTCCAAATGATTTTAGGATCCGGTTTACCAGCCACTTTGCAATAAAATTCAGCATAATCCCCCTCAATGCCATTGATATCATACGGTCTTTTAATAAACGTAACTGGAACTTTAAATTTATTAAAATAAAAGATTTTTTTAATTAAAAAATTTTATCATTTATTACCATTAACTGTAAGTTTGGCTTGTGTGTATTTTATATTATGATTGTTTCCGATCGAACAAACATAAAAGCCTTCATCTTCAGCTAAAACTGTACTAATTACAAGATCACCGTTGTATTTTATTCTAAAATGATAATTATTTTCTAAAATATCTCCGTCCTAAGCATATCAAATTTTAAATAATAGTGATAAAAGATATTTTTTATTAAAAATACTTTGAGCCAAGTAACTCTATCTGAATATCTACTAGATTGACAGGAAAATGTAGCCGTGCTTCCTTCAATGACGGTAAGATCATTCGGAATTGTTGAAAAAGACAAATCATTGGCTATGTAAAAAATAATATAATATTTTTTAATAAAAAAAAGTTTTCTATTTAAAAAAAAGGAAAAAATAATCAATTTTTTTATTTTTTCTTATTTTTTAGTTATAAAAAAATAAATTAAAAAATAAAAAAACAGTATAAAATCAAGATCTCAAATTAGAAAATATAAAAACTCTAAGATGTTAAAATATATAGGATTTTTATATTAATCTAATGATTAATCTTATTTTTAACTGAATAATTGGAAAATACGAATGATTGTATTAAATAAAGATCAGATAACGATAAATATATTTTTTCTATACCAAACATCAGATACAGTAAGGACAATTGAATGAAAAATCAAGAATATACTTAATAAAAATTTAAATATTTAAGATTTTTTAAATATTTTTATTTAATCTGTAACAAAAAAAAATTTACAATATATTCTATTCAAAATTTTATTTAGATAAGACTGTATTTACAAATTGATATCTTTTTTAACCATTCCAAATCAATAAGTTCACATAAACTCCAAGTAGTTTTGGTTATTTTTATTCATTCAAATTATGAATGCAAACTAGTTCGATTAAATTTATTTTCAGAAAAATGTGTCTTGGTAAAAATAAATAATCATATCTAAAATTATCCATATTAAATGTGTATATAAGAGAGATACTTTCTAAACAAGAAAGCACCATTAAATAATTTATCAAGAAAGAAAAAAACCTTAAGAGAATGATAAACAAAGTTATAACATCTTCCTTAATTATTCTATCTGTTCTGGTCATTGTATTAGCTTCAACCTTACTTGACAAACCACAAGCTTCCAAGTTACAATCAAAGAACCTTCAAGACTCTTTGAAAGCCAAACTTCAGTCTTCGCCTTCAAATAAAGCTAAGCGCTCAATTGGCTATGGATATGGGTTGTATGATTATGGAGTAGGCTATGTACCATCCTATGGCTATGGATACCCCAGCTACGGTTATGGAGTTTATGATTATGGATATGGTTATGGATATCCAACATATGGATATTATTACAAGAAAAAATAAATCCAAGATCAATTTTGTTTTCACTTTTTTTTTAAATCTATTTCCTTCTAATTTAAATTACTATCAAGTTAGTTATAACGAATAATATTTTTTTTTAAAATGTATTCAATTCTTATTTTTAATTACTTTTTTTTAAAAATATTTTAAATCATTTAATCAGTTTCTATTATATTTGAAAAAATAAAAAAATAAATTTTTCTTTTTAAAATCTAATGACTTAATATCTTGAGTTTGTTTACAATCGAAAAAACTCTAAAAATTATGGTTTAAAGAAAATAAATAAAAAAATTAAATAAAAAACAATATTAGTATAAAATTTAAAAATTTGGCCAATTATTTAATTAATTTTTAACGATATTAATAAAAATAAAATATCTTACAATAATTATTGATTGTTTTGTCATATTTTATGTCATTTGAATCTAAAATTTTGACATCATTTTCCACTATAAAATTGTCAATTTTATTTTCATTAAATTTATTGTCAAATTCCAATTCTTCAACTAAACAAAATTATCTCTCATTTTAAAGAATTTTTTTTAATTACATGATTCGTGATTTATCTTCAAATTTGCCACTGCTCTTGCTTGTCCAAAATCACTCAATGCCAAGCATTCGTAATTTCCAGCGTCATTTTCATTTACATTTCTTATAGATATTAAATTACCGTCCTCAGAGATCGAATATTTGTCTGAAAAAAGTCTTCGCCTTTGAAAAAAATGAAACTTAACTTTCTTAATTAACAAACAAAATAACCTTTTACCCATCTTTAAACCACTGAATTGTTGGTTCTGGGTAACCGATCGCCTTGCATTCAAATCTAGCCTGACTATTCAGACTATTCGAACTTATCACTACATCTCTTGGCGCTTCTACAATTAATGGTTCTGCACACTTAAAATCATATTTGCTTAAACTTGTTATCTTTTTGTTTCTCAATTCATTTGGAGAAAAACACGAAGCACTTAGCGCAAAATTATAACTTCGATATTGGTTCAGAGAAGGTTTAATCGCTTGCCAAAGCCAATACATATCACAATTGCAGTTCAAAAGATTATTGTCTAAACGACTGATATAATTTTTTTAATATTTAAATTCTTAAATAAAAAATTTTAAAAATTTACACTAATTTTAAATTAATTAATGGCTGTATCAATTGTTCTTGAAATGAAGACATCAAATTAGATGTCAATAGCAAGCGTTCTAGCTTAAGCAGGTTTTCGAATGTACCAACTTCGATTTTTTTAAGCTTATTTTGCTGCAAATATCTTAATTAATTAATTAGATTAATTAATAAAAAAAGTGTTTTTTTTTATATACAATGTTTCTAGATTTCTAAGATTTGAAAATGCATATGGATGAATTTTTTCGATTGAATTTCCGTCAAGATTACTAAAAAAATAATAAAATTAAATTTCAATTAAATTTTAAGATTTAGATTCGGTTACAGGTCCTTAAGTTCGTCAAGACCAATAAAAGCATATGCTTCTAGCTCACTAATTCGATTGTTGTTCAAAAATCTGGAAAATAAACCATTTTACCAAAGTTAAAAATTAATTAATTTTTATACAAAGATCTTAGTTTTCTGAGACTGAAGAAGATTCCATAGTCAATTTTGGTGATGAAATTGTCCCGCAAATCACTTTAAAAAAAGGACAAAATTATACTTTTTTTTCTTTAAAATAAACAAACAATATAATAGAGCTTTGTTGAATTTTTGGAACTTGGATTAAACCAGATCTTGCGCAACTGGTGACTATTGAGTGGCATCTGCAACGCTGGTCGTCAGAGCAGTAATTAGAGTATTGGCTATTTATGCCTATGATGAGGATTATAAAATTAAATGTTTTAAAAATTTTCATTTTTTCTAAATAAAAAATAAAATTAAAAAATTTTAGATATTTTTTTCGGCTATCTATAGACAATTTTGTCAATAAACTATTTGATAAACTTTATTTAAGATGCATGTTCATAACTGATATGTGAGATAAATATTCTATCTCTAATTTATTTTAAGTGGAAAATTGTTTAAACTTGATTTTTTTTTGATAATTAATGAATCAAAGAGAACTCAAGATATTCCCAAATTATCTATTTTAATTTGTAAAGAATCTAAATAAACTTTATTAGTCAAGTTGAAATACTTGAAATTATTGATTTTTAAATAATTTTTGCAAAAATTTAACAAAATTTAGACTTAATTAATTGTCTATCTCGGGTCAAGACTCCGAAAATTGTAGACTAGTTAGCATCTCACTGGAGTGTTTTAATCAAATTAACTTAATTATTCTTCCGGAAATTTCTCTTTATAAATGCGAATATGAAAATTATGAAAAGAACTTTGAGTTAATAAATCTTTAAATATTTATTTATTTATATTTGAGTTAAATTAAATTATAGGAAATATGCCATAAAAGAAAAAATTCTATGGAATTTATTTTAGAGATTATCGAGGGAATAATTAATCAGCCAAGTTTAAAATTATAAGTCTTGGTTATCGATCTTTTTTACAATAGATATATTAAAAAAATTAATAGGAGCATTTAATAGAAGAATCGAAATGCGACATAAGATAAAAATCCCATTGTAGTTTGAGACATTAATTTTGTAGAGTCTACGGTACAGTTTAATTGCCAATTGTTTGTATTTGGGACTTGATTGAAAAATAAAAATTAGTGAATGGACTAGAAAGGTAAACCTGGTCGGATATCTGGTTTCAGTCGCGGCAATACATGGTAATAGCATTCCGAGCCAAATTTTCCCTTCTTAAGATAGAAATGATTTTACAGCTGCAGTGAGCCCCAAACATGGCTTTTTTTCTACCAGAGTAGTCCCGCACTGGAACAGCCTACCGCGGTTTCAAAGCTGTTCTTGATAAATTTAATGGAGTAGGCTACTATAGATCCAAACTGCCTGGTGGTGGATTCAGACACCTAACATGTTAGGCTCAGCAAGATTTGCTCCTATTAAAATTCCTTAATAACTGATACTTAATTTTTTTTAATTATTTTAGTTGGTCACAATTCTACGTCAAAAAATTTTTCTAATGTAATTCTTTTTAATTCATACTATCCAAGACTTTGGTACAATAGAACAAAACAAAATATAAAAATATCATAAATGCATGTATCAAATTTACCAAATATTCTAACATGCTATTAATTGTTCATTCCAAATTTCTGACTCTGTTGCCAAACGATTTGTCCATTTCAGTTCTTTTGTCTTAATTTTAATTTTTAAATATAATTAATAAACCAATTCTAATTATTATCTTAAATGAACTGACTGTAAGCTTGGTGTTTTTTCAAGTCAAATTGTGAAAATTATCAATTTTAAAAAAAACTTAAATTTATTAAAAATTAAAATCTAGTTTCTATAAAACTACCATTACTTCAAAACCAAAGAGATAATTAAATTCTTTAACTAGATTATTTATGAATGAAAACATTAAGAAGAATATATTTTATTAACCCGATATCGAAGTACCAAACGAGTAGCTGCCTAGAGCCTTCTAAAGTAATTCGTTAACCTGGCTTAACATTGGCTTAATGACATCAAAACACTCTCCTTGAAGTTAAAAAAAAAAACTTAAACAAATTATCTTTTATCGATCAGGAACTTGTAAGATTTTTGATTAATTAAGAGATAATGTCAAGATCTCATATAAGAATAATTTAAAATTTCTATATTCAAGACTTTTAATTCTTAAATATATTTTCTCCTCAAAGTGTGAATACTTGGTAGAAATCGATCATTGTCCATAATTGAACCTTCAAGAACGCCTCTTAAAAGCTTATAAATAACAAATAGCTTAATAACATATTTTAATTCTAAAGAAAATAATTAAATAACGAATTTAATATAAAAATAAAGCTTGTTTAACATATTTGGTAATTTCTTTTTAAAAAGAAGGATATTAGTTTAATTGCCTTTAATTTATCCAATATTAGTTAATAAAATATATGAGTTTTTTTTCTCAATTTAATGTAAAAATTTGAATATTATTTTTAATTCTTTTTAAGTCAAACGAAGCTATCTGAATAATTTTTCCATAAAAGGCGATTGAACTAATAACAGCTGTAATTTATGAGGAGCATCACTCAAAAATGTTTATCTATAAATATTTTTTTATAAAATGTGAAATTACTCAAATTAATTATAAATGTTGTTTAATAGATAGATGAAAAATTTTTCTTTACAAAACCTTACTAATCATCCACTTTTTTTTTAAATTACATATTTAAATTAAAAGTTAATAATTATTTATTAATAGACAACATGAATTCTTAAACTTTTTTGTTCTCTAAATTAGTTCAAGGTAAAAAAAGTTAAAAAAAAAGCCAACTTTAATAATCATACTTAATTTAGTTATTAAATATATGCCAATTAAAATTTATTTATTGTTTAAAGTAAAATTAGAAATTTATCAATTATAAAATAATTTACACAAAATATTTTTTTTAAGCAAAAATTTTAGCCTATAATGAAAGCTTTAATTCTATCTATTGTATTTGTATTAGTTTTAAACGAAAGCTTTTTATTCAACCAGGCTAAAAATTTGAAAAACAGTGATCTATTTGATTATCAATTTTTTCCCGAATATCAAAATGATTATATTTTTGATTCATATGAAAATTCAGTATCAGTGGAATCATTCGAGACATTTTCAGAAACATTTTCAGAAGAGTTTTCATCTGAGAGCGAATCTTTTGAAGACGAGTTTCCAATATTTAGACCAATTTTTTTGAAAGATTCGTCAAATAAAGAACAGAATAATCTTAAAAATGGTATTTACCCACAAATCGCCAGTTTGACATTTTTTCCATATCGAGTAGGCTACAATTATTGTGAATCATACGACTACTTATGCTTTTATTATCATTATTTTATGTAAAAATAATCAAACAATGCTTTAAAAATAAAAGCTTTAATTTTTAAAATTTTTTTTTAATCATTAAGTTTTTGGCATCACAAATAATACACCAAAAATTAAATTAAAATTATCTGAAATGAATTCGATTTTGATATAAAGAAATGATGAAGAGGCATTTGATTATAATAGAACGATTTTTTAAATTCGGACACATTAGAAAATCAATTAGATCTTTAACAAATTAAATAAAAAATAATTTATTTCTTGGATGCTAGTAACAAATTTATTGTTTTCTTGTTAAGAATTGATAACAAAAATGATACAAAATAAACTAATTTAATTAAAAAATAATTAATTTACGAGTTCTTCAATTAATTTAAATAAAATTTTAAAACTCAAGAATTAAATTATTTAAAAAATGTTTGCTAAAAGTTTTAAATAATATTTTTGAATTTCATTAAGAAATTAAAATAAAATAAATCATTTTTAAATCATCTCCTCTTTTCTCAACCGGGCTTGGGACCGGCTTTGGTAAAGTTATGGTAGGCACTTTTCCCTAAGAAGCCAGTGGGAGGTTCATCATAAACAGCGCCACTCATCCGAGCACTTTAAATTGGCTGCCAACTCGGACAACTATTTAGACTAGCTTTGAACCACAAACCAAGCGACTTCTCTCTTACATAATCTGATAAAGTTTTAACTTAAGGATTCCAAAGATACGTCTACCTGCAAAGGGTCAGTTGTAAAGCGGATTGTCGATTGAAGCCAGCGGCGCCCTCATACGACAAGACTTGGACAAAGACCCGTACTTTTTCTGATAGAGACCAAAATGGCATAGACCTTTTGGTCAACATGAGTCAATTAAATTAATTTAACTAATATGATTAATTTATTTCAATTTTGTAAAAATTATATAAAAATTTTTTAGATATGAAAAAAGGGTTGAGAAATTCAAATTTAAAATTTATGGAATAAATAAAATATTGAAAAATACTTTGTTGTTGCCTGTTGATTTAATCAAAATAGATTATCGAACTATTGAAAAATAAATTCCTATTTTCAACAATGTTTTATAAAATTTATAAGACCATTTAGAGGTTTTGAATGGTTAATTTCCCAAAATTTACCAAAAATGATAATATTGCTAAATTATATTGCTTTTGGGTACTGTAACCATCCTGTTGTTGGTAAAATATTTTTGATGAAAATTTAAGTGATAAATCTGCATTGAAAGCGCTTTAGCCAATGGTTTTTACAAAACTAACAGCTTTTTCCAAGTATGGACAGAATTTTCTGCATAGTAAGAAAAGAAGAAATTTTTTTGGGCTATGTGAAGTTTCATACAATTACATAAATTAAAAAATTTTTAGATTTTTTTTTAAATTATTAAATTTTTTTTAATTTTTTTTCTAAAAGTCAAAACTTTTTATGTAAATGAAACAAAGTGAAAAAATTAGTTTGCACAGATTTCGCAGACTTCTGCAGAAGGTCAAACAAAAGTTGAATACTGAAGAGAATAGAATATAAATCAATCAATTTTTATAATTTATAATGAGAATCTGATAAAGCCAGTATCAAAAACTAGAAATAGAGAAAAAATATTTTTTCTTACACTAGACTAATAAAAAGGTTTTATCAAGAGATCAATGTTCAAGTTCTCAATATTCAAGCATTCAATATTTGATAATATTAATTTCATTTTTATCGTATTTAAATATTTCAATTTTTTACTTTTTTAAATGATTTTATAAGCAATTTTTTTATTTGTGAAATTATTTCATCATAATTATATTAGATAAACGAAGAGTAAATCGGTATTTCATGGCAAAGGCACTAACTTATGATTAACCTTAAAATTCACTATAATGAACAGAAAGAAAAAAGCTTAGCTAGGAAATGATGTTATTTTTCCCAATTTTTTAGAATTTTTTATTAAAAATATTATTTGAGTGGCAAATATGTAATTTTAATTTTATTATTATCACTGCATTATGAGATATGGAACAATATTATCTATCTATTTAAAAAAAGTGAACGATTTAATCAACAAATACTTGATTATTTAAAATGTATTATCTTAATTTTGTTAAGTAAATATTTATTAACTTTCAATTGTTTTAAATTTATATTGTCATTAAATGAAGGTTCGAATTAAATTTGTTTTTATTCAAAAATTTATCAATTATATTAAAAAAAATATATAAAATTTTAAAAATATTTTTTTTTCATAATTTTATAACATACTAAACTAGTTTTAAAAAATTTGATTTGAATTTTTCAATTAAAATCAAATAGCCTCCAAAATATATGTTAACTTCATTAACTGTCCAACATCTTAACTACTACAAATAAAAAAAACTATTTTTAATCGATTGACTAGACTTTTTTGAACCATTGTCATGGTAACTAAAATTTTTAATCAATATATTTGCTTGATTGAATTTTGATTTAGTCAAAAAAATTGAATTTTCTTTGAAAAATGAATAATAAACCCAAGCCAACGACACCGGTCGGTGTATTAAAGACATTTAAACGAGAGACAGTAAACGATATTGTCAATATTTATAAAGAGCTGAAAAGTATCCAATTTAATTTATTATTTAATATCTTATCAATATTATTATATTTTAAAGACGAAACTTTGGGAATATGGCGGACTTTTCACAATCGAAATAAAATAAATATTAATTACAAATCTTTTAAAAAAGAATCAAATTGATACATTTTATTCAAAATTTTTAATAAATTATTTTTTCTTTAGTATCTTCAATTTAATTAATTATTTAAAAAGTGTTTTTTACTTGGTCATAAGATTTAAATTTTTCTAAAACATCTACTTGTTACATTAGGAACCTGTCATTATTTGATAGCAAAAATTTACCGTAAACACTCGCAAATAAGTGCTCCCAAAATTGCGTCTTTATTGAAGAATTTAAGTCCTTAGGTGATAGAAAATTTTCTTCAAATTCATTTACAAGAAAGCAACATAGATAGAAATAAGCCACTTTTAATTAGCTTTTAAAAACGAGGGTCTGAGGGGTGCACTTATTTAATAATAATAATAATATAAGTTACAACAAGCTAGCAAGCTAGACTTGCGAAGATGAGAAACAGTAGGATCCCATCTATAGTAACTGTGGTTTGTACACTATGTTCAGAGCACAGTCACTACTTGCTCTGCCTTCATCACTCTGAAGATTGATTATTCCTTAGGTCACCATTCCCTTCGAATCGATTTTTTCGAGCCTCAGGAATTCATCCATGGTAGGTTTCTCCTTTCGTCTGTGCTTATCTAATCTGTTCTTGAATTGGCTGACGGATATGGATTGTACGATCTCTTGGGGTAAGGCGTTCCATGGCATAGTCACTCTATAAGTGAAAAGTGCTCTCTCAGTTGGCTGTTGGCTGGGACTGGTCGGACAAAGCTGTGCTGGTTGGAGCTTCTTCTTTTTCTACCGTTGACTTTGATAGACGGGGCTATGTGCCAGTTTACTATGTTGGTGCCTGTGTAACATTCATAGAATTGAATAAGATCACCTCTCGTCCTCCTGTCCTCCAGAGAGGTCAGATTTAGTTTCACCAGTCTCTCAACGTAGTCAAGGATTTTAAACTGTTTGACCAGTTTGGTAGCTCTCCTTTGGACATTCTTTATGGAGGTGATGTCTCGATGTGGTGACCAGGTCACAACGGCGTATTCTAGATGTGGGCGGACAAAGGTGGTGTAGAGTGTTCTGAAGATGGTCGGTGTCCAGCATTTGAATGTCTTTCTAAGTAAGAGTCTTACTTATTTCCATGACTTTGCATTTATCCGGATGGAACCACATACGCCATTCATTGGCCCAGTCGACAAGGGCGTCTAGATCTTTCTGGACAAGCTCAAGGTCAACGCTATTTTTTATTACCCCGATAAGTTTGCTGTCATCTGCAAAAAGCTTGATAATGTGATTGACAACTGCCGGCATGTCATTTATGACGATGTCGAAGAGGAGAGGTCCGAGGACACTCCCCTGAGGGACTCCACTGGTTACAGGTTTCCATTCCGAGTAGCTATCACCAATCATAACTCTTTGCTTCCTACCGCTTAGATAACTTCTTATCCAGTTTCTTTAATTGGGAACCTAAGATGATCTTATACTTTTATCCTTATTCCTGAATCTTTTTAGTTGTCACTTGGCTGGTCAACTAGAAGGTCCAGTTTTATGACAGCAAAAAAATACTGGTAGCCAAAAATACAGTAAACAAAATTGATTAAAAAAATTAAATTAATAAGAAGATATTTTATAAAAATAAATTCTAAATTTAAAATGAAACATATTAATAGAATATCTTTTGTTGGTTTATTTTTTTTTTTTAATTTTGTAGTGCATCCGTATTCTTTAGGTCTTAATTTTTATCAGTCGTAAAATTGGACCGCTTTTTTTGTCATAAACTTAATTAATTCGATTAAATTGATGCAATTCAATGGTATGTTGATGCTCATTTTCCCAAAGCTGTGTTGAATATCTATACTGGTGAAGATAATACACCATAATTGAATCCATTTGAGTTGAGATGTCCAGTTGAGATAATTATGTTAAATGAAATTTCACGAAAATTTTTTATTAAGATTTATGTTTTAATAATTTTTTTTCAAATATGTTTTTATACAAAAATAAACTTTTGAATAGTTAAATTTCCTTTAATTTAAAAAGTAATCAAAACACATGCTTTTATCAGGTGAAATATTCAAAAAGAAACAAATTTACTTTTAAATAAATCATCAAAATAATTTATGCTTTGATTTGAATCTTGAAATAATTTTTTTTTGATTAATATATATTTTAATTAATTTTTTAAATTTTAGAATATTTTAGAAGGAAAAGTTATATGAAACTGAAATTTAAGCCAGCTATAGATTTTATTAATAAGTTTTTTCGAATCAGGCCTTAAGTATCGTAAAATAAAGCCAACATTATTATCAACAATAAGGAATTATTATAATTTAAAATTATGCTATTAAAAAAATTATTAATATATCTATATATTTCTGTTTAGGTTTAAGAAATATCACTTCGAAAACAGATAAAATGCTTGAAATCTTTTTTCTATAATTAAACTACACATATGTTTAGATTATTTACAAATTCATATACTGATAAGAAAATCTAATTATACTAGCCTTTTTCGATAAGCCTTTTTGACCAGAGAAGTTAAAAATAATAATTTCGTTCTTTATGAAAATTTTTAAATTTTAATAAATAATTTCGTTACCATGTTCTTGCTGTATTTTGCCATTATTTAATATTTTGATCCATTTCAGAAAATAAATTCAGCTTTAAATGGAAAATAGAATTATTGAGTCTATTGAAAACGATGACTTGGACTTGTTAAAAAAAAATCTATTAACGTTGACAAAATGTGACCGTTCCAAGCTGGTTAATTCTGTTTACATTGATCAGACCAGCCAAAATCACGGTTTAAGCTATCTGCTAATAGCAGCTTTGAGAAAGAATGTTAAAATAGTTAAATTTTTAATAGAAGAATGTGATGCTGATCTTGAGATGAATATTTCGCTCAAAAATACAGAATTCTGGGACAATTTGACATTTTTTAGTTATGAAACCAACTATGGATACAATGCTTTGTTTAATTTTAAAGCGCCAATTTTGTGGCATCTTTGCCGTCTGGAGACAATTAATAGCCTGGACATGGTTAAATTTTTGGTGTCAAGTGGCGCAAATGTCAACTCAAAAAAAGAATTCTATTTTAAATCAACTCCTTTAATGTAAATTTTAATAAATATCTTATCTTTTACAGATGATAACCTTAGCTCAAGGGTAGCTTGTTTGGCAAGTAACCTTCCACTGGTTCAGTATCTAATCGAAGAAGCAAATGCTGACATAAATATTTTAGATTCAAAGGGAGAAAATTGTCTTTTCTATGCTGGTATATTAAAAAAAATTATCTTTTGTTACATTTTAAAACAATTTAAAAAGTGAGAAATATTGAAGATAATTTGAATATGGTCAAATATTTAATCAGCAAGGGTCTTGATGTAAATTATAAAAATAAAATGGGAAGAAATGTTTTTATCTATAGCATTGATTTAAAAAAAAATGAAAAATTTTACTATCTGATGAGTCAAAAGCCTTTTGTTTCGAATAGTATGACATTAGACTGTCCTTTGATTTTGTCAGCACTGAATGGTAACTTGGGAAACTTAAAATAAATATTTTTTTAATCAAATTTAAAGGTGATTGTGAAAAATTCAATATTTTAATTAGAAAATTTAAATTCGATTCAGAGATAAAAATATTTGCTTTGGAAATAATGGGCAGCAAAATGATTGAAGAGGAGCAAAATGTCCAAAAAGGCCTGGACTATTGGAAAATGTCTTTGAGTGAAAGAAAAAAGGCTCGTATTCCCAAAGATCCAGTTTTTATCCAAAATTTTGTAGCTGAATTTAATTCTGTCTACGATTTAATCAAAATTAGCCAGTGTTCAATTGAAATGATTATGCAAAATTTGTTAATTAGGGAAAAAGTTTTGCTAAAATTCAGTCAACTAAACAATTTTGCCAAATTTGATTTTTATAAAATGCTTTTTTTGAATTCTAAAAGGTTCAATGTAGAAAGTTTTTTGGCAAAAAATTGCGACCGCATTCAATACTTATGGATGGTTAGTTTATGTCTTCAAATAAAGTATCTAAGACCTTTGGACGATTCATTAATGCATAATTTGATTAATTTTTCCTCTTTTCTCAATTATTTACACACAGATAGGCGCTTGATTAAATATAATATGATGCTTTTTGATGAATTTTTAATCAAAATACTGAAAATTTGTCTGCATGAAATGGATAGAGTGCGAGAAAGTGGCCCTAAATCATTGTTCCGGACAAAGTTTAGCTTTTCTAAAGTCAATTTTGATGATGTATTTGAGTTTAATGATGAAGAATTGGTGAAAAAAATTGTCCAAGTAGACTGCTGTGCGTCCAAAGACAACTTTTATATAATTTATAATTTAGAAATTTTAAAAAAAATATCTGTTTCCATGACACGTTTGTTATTGGCCAAATGGGATAAGCCAAATGAAACATTAGTTAAAATAGTCAAGAATTTGGTCAATTTTGACAAAAATTTCTTGGGAGAAATGACCATTTTGGCAATGTGCCTCAAATCTAATTTATTAAAAGACTACGAGTATCGTCATGAGTTTAAGATTCATGATATTATTAGTGTTAAGTGTGTAGATTTGTTTTTGAAATGTGGCTCTGATCCTGATTCAAAAGAGTTTTGGAATCGATCAAGCAAAAATAATTGTGTTAATACGTGTATAATGACCAGAGAATTGTACAAAAATAAGGCTCTGGTTGATTCCATAATTGGTTTATTTCTAAGACATGGGGCTCATTTGGACTATAGGAATGATAATTTTAAGACATTTGTTCAGAAATATGAAGAAAAGTACTTAATAATATTCAAGGATAAATTTAACTACTTATCTTTAAAATGTTTGTCTGCTGTTGTAATTAAAAAACATAAGCTAAATTACAAAAATCACTTGCCAAAAGTTTTAGTGGATTTTGTTGATTTACATTAATTGTATTTGGTTCAAATAAACTTTTTCTAAATCTAATTAAATAATAATTAATATTTATATATAAATATAAAAATTATTTTTTTTTTGTTTTTGTTAAATATTGTAGCGAGTTTTTTTTTAATTTATTATTATATTTGTCATATTATATAAAATTTAATTAAATTTTTTGGAAGAAAATCATTTTATTTTAAAAAATTATTCATACATATCATGTCTTTGGATTAATTTAAGCTAAAAAATTACATATTTTGACTAATTACATAATGGTAAGGTAAACCTTGGTTTGGACAAAATCGATTTGGATAATACTCAATTAGAGTGGACATAAATACAAAAGGAAAAATTAGAGCCAGAAGACTTAATTTAGTCCAGCCATCAGATATCACCATAATGCGCTACCCACTTCACTTTGAGTCAAAAGGCTATCCGAACTATTTTTTCAAGAGAGAACAATTCAGAATAATGGATATTTTGCTTAGCCCAATGGTTCTAATGATGGTTTTACCTTTGGTTTTGATGTTTATTTTGCCAAAACTAATCAACCAAGATCCAGAATTGCAACGCGAGCTTCAACAAACGGCAAACATATTTCCACAAAACCAAAATGTGCCCAGTGTGAGCGAAATGGCTTACAATTTATTTGGTGGTGGAGGAGCAAAGAAAAATCAAGCCAAGAGACAGGAAGGTACAAGAAGAAGATAGATTTTGTTAATTAATATCAATATTTTTAAATGTTTTATTTAAAAAATAAATAAATAAAAGATTCTAACATTATATTAAAAGATATTTTATTAATCAGAATTAATAGATTGATAATAATTTCAGCCTTCACTTTGAATTAATTTATAGACAAATAATTGAATACTTTGAAAGTTTAAGAGTGTCAAAACTAGTCCAATGTTTGAAGGAAGAGCCCTTAGCCATGCCAAGAAAGGCTAAGGGCTCTGGATTTAATGATCTTAGAAGATCGTAGAACAAGAAGGGATCTCATTCAAATGTTCAAAATAGCCAACCATCATAAGAAGATCAACCTAATGAATGGTATAAACCCAGACTTAAGGAAAAAACATAACATGAAACCAGAGTAAGAAATTTGCAAACAAGCTACATCAATATATAACTTTCATACCAACAAAGTGATTTCAAAGTAAAATACTTTACCGGAAAGTGTTGTTAACTCAGAGAATGTTGATGGCTTTAAAAGGGGTATCAAAAGAGAAGTGTTTGATATAGAAAAAAGAAAGAAATGAAAGACTGTCACAGCTCTTAAAGAGATAAATGTCAGAAGACAGTAGTTTACATTTCTATACTGCAATCTAAAAACTCCTAAAAGTACTATAGACAAATAATTGAATACTTTGAAAGTTTAAAATTTAAAATGATCTAATTGACAGTTGATATTTCGTCAAAACACCTTTTTTATTTATTTATTTTATATCGAAATTCTGATATTGAAGAGTAAAATTATAATGATTAATTATCAAATTGAAACGAAATTAACCATCCATATCTATTTTGATTCAAATTCTTAATTACGAAATTTTTAAAATTTTCCGAAATAAATAAGAATCTATTTATTTGCTGTAATTTTTTATTTGAGTGTTAGAATAAAAATGGAAAACTATTTTGATGAAAATAATTCTTATGATAATTATTACAGTGATTACTACAATGACTATTATAGTGATTATGAAGATACTGAACAAAAACAAAGTGAAATACGAACAAAGATAAAGAGAAGAACTAAAGGAACTGCTAAAGTTCTACTGCTATTTGCATCAATAGCAACCAAAATCGCAACTATTTTTCATGAATAAAGCTTTTTGAATGAAATATTAGATAATTAAAATAATCTGAAGATTAATGATCTGATTAAATAATTTGTTTAGATCAAATTTGATATTATTTTTTTTTAAATATGTAAATAAAATTTAAAAAGAAAATTTTTTAATCTTAAAAAAACTCTATTCAATATGACAAAAAGAATTCGAATAAACTTTTGTTTTTTTTTAGTTAAAAAAGTATGTTTCTATGCTGATAATTGTTCAAAATTTTAATTTTATTAATATAAGTCTTTCAAATAATTATTCTGGAAAAAAAAGCTTCCTTTAGATTAACTTGATAATCTTTATTTTCGACTAAATCGAATTTGTAATTTAACTAATAATACGGGTCTATTGCAATATGTGACCATTGATTCCTACTTAATTATTTGATCAGGACTGTTCACCTTTTAAGTGACCAGTAAATAAGTGACCAAAGATTTCAAAAAAAATTAATATTAAAAAGTTTGTTAAAATATGTGACCAAAAAAAATTATACGTGACCAAGTGAAAAAATATGTGACCAGTTATTATGTTATGTTACCCAATAAAGAAACTAAAAAGATTAGTGTTTTTTTGAAATATGTAATTTTAAACCCTTTCCATCAGATAACTTTTGATTAAAATTCATTTCTTTTTCGGCTTTCACTTTGGCTACCGTTAGTTGGGCAGACCAACATTTGATAATGGCTAAGACTAGCTTAATTGGTTTAAGAACTCTTATCTATTTTTGATTTGTTCCTGTTCCTCAAATCATGGCTTAATGCTTTTCCACTACTTTCACAATTTTTTTAAGTGCAAAATTTTTGTACGTCAATTAAACCAATTTGGCCTAGTTTAGTGAATATTTTAAATTCTTCGGACTCTTGAATGTTTATTTTATATCTTTTCAAATTTAATTTTTAAACGCAAATTTACATTGCTTAATTTTTCAAAAGAGTTATTAAGAAATTTTTGTTTATGAAAATTAAAAAAGCGAAGCAAAATTTAGTCAACTTTTTCAATTTTAAATTTTATTATTGATTTTCGTATTGTTTAAAATAATTTAATAAAAATTTATTAGGAGAGCAATTAAAAATTGAAGTGACCAAAAACAAATTTATGTGACCATGTTTTTTTAATCTTTAATTTTTTTTGGTCACTTATTTACTGGTCACTTAATAGGTGAACAGTCCTGATCATATAATTTAGTAGGAATCAATGGTCACATATTGCAATAGACCCAATAATACTTTCCTACAGATAACTTGTTTAATAATTTGCCACGAATGGATCAAAGATAAAGAAAGTTTGAATGGATCAAAATTCAGCTATTTTGAAAATCTAGTTGAAATGAAATTTCGTCAGTCGTTTTTATTTATAATATTAAATAAAGAGTTCGAAAGCTACCGATGTAGCTTTATGAAGCTTATATTTTAAGAATAAAAGCATTTATATTTATTGACACATTTTAAATGAAGGGACCATTAAAATTGATACCAAAAAGTTTAAATAATATACCTGAAATTTTAATTATTTATTCCACTTGATAAGTACAATAAGGATTTTGATAGAAATCAAATAAACAATATAAAAATGTTACCATTAAAATTCAAGTTTTAACAAGAAGACCTAATTCTAATCCAATTTAAAAGAATAATATCTTTTATTTTCTTATGTGAAAGCAAAGTAAAATTTAAAAATATATACAAATATTGTTTTTATTTACAATTAATTTAAATTAAATAAAATGTTAGTTTTTAAAATAAATTTGAAAAAAAAGATAAATTTTTAAGAATTAAATAAATGATTTTTAGAAATATAAATCTCCTACAATCAAAATTTGTAAGAGAATTTTGTCTGAGTTAAATTTATAACATAAATATAATCAAAAAAAAGCTGCGATTTTTGCCGCTATTATTGCAAATGGCAAAAAAATTTTTGCAGTTCGTTTAGTTCTTCTCTTTATCTTTTTTCGTCTGTCACTATGTTCATAATTATTATAATAATCATTGTAGTAATCATTGTAACCTTCATTATAAAAATTGTTTTGATCAACATAGTTTTCCATTTTTATTCTAAAACTTAAATACTATATTAAACACACATATATATATATATATATATAAATTTATACATTTTTATTAATTTCAAAAAATTTTAAAAATTTCGAAATTAAGAATTTGAATCAAAATAGATATGGATGGCTAATTTCATAATTCATATTTCTCGTCTAATTTCAATTTAATAATTAGCTTTTAGAAATCAAAATTTAGGTAAAAATTTCAAATGTCTATTAGATCATTTTAAATTTTAAACTTTCAAAGTTTTCAATTATTTGTCTATAAGATATAAATTAAAAGTAATTTTTATGATCTTTTTCGAATAATTTCAAAATACTTCTATTTCATCAAAACGAATGATGGGACAATTTCGTACACGAATTCAAGTGCAAGAGTTTCCACATATTGTGATGATCACTGAGACATGGTTCAATGAGAACACAATCAAAAAGATGGCTAATTATATTCTGTTTCATTTGAACAGAGAGCAAATAGGAAGTGGTGATGTTGCTTTTTACCAAATTCATAAGAAATGATTGTGATGTTTGCGAGATGTTGGAGGATCGCATAACAAACAGCCACATACAAAAATACATAAAAAGTTCAACTAAAAATAAAATAAGATATAAAAATTTTTTGAGTATGAAAATGAATCCTAACGATATATGAAAAGATCCTGTTTTAATTAATTTTCCAGACATGTTAAATTCGTGGTAAGAAAGGTATGGTAATATTGAATTGAGAATTTAAAATTATTGAAGGATATAAGAGGAGCCCTAGGTTATTATTTGCCTTTATCAATGTACAAGATGAGTGTAGAGATAAAATGTCTAGTAGTGGACAATACAGTAATTAAAAACAATGTTCAATTTCAGAATTTTAGGAATGATAATTTTAAGACATTTATTCAGAAATATGAAGAAAAGTACCTAATAATGTTCAAGGATAATTTAATTTATTTATTTGTTTAAATATTTTGAAGAAATTCTCAGACAATACACAATGGATATTAGTCCTTCTTTTCGGCCTAGCGTTTGAAGCGTAAAAATATGATAAGAACTCTAAACTTGATAATATCAGAACACTGGGTTAGTAAAAATTATGACTAAAAAATGAGTTTTTTTTATTTTATTAATTGTTTCTTAGAAATTTTGGTATTTTTTAGATAGTCATCTAAATCTTGTAATAGTTGCTGATGATCTATTCTTTTATGCAAAAATTTGTCTGACAGTAGTTTCGATCTACGATCTTTTTTATACCATGTCAATATTTAAATCTCATTTGGATGGTTTTGATATTGGTCTTTGGTGGATAAAATTTTAGAGCTTTTTTATTTTTTGTTTGTTTTTTTATAAATATTGTAGTGAGTTTTTTTAATCTGAAATTATATTTATTTACTCAACAAATATATACTAAGATTTATTAAATATTATGAAGAAAAATCATACTTAATATTGATAAATTTAAAACATTTAAATTTCAATTTAGAGATGCCAGTTTATATATAAAAGTTATTTTAAAAATATTGAATAGAATAATTGAATAGGATAGATTAAACTGGCCAAATAGTAAATGTAGATGTATTTTCTTTTTCTGTTTCCATATTATGGCTTTGGCAGTCAATAAAAAGTTAAATCCTATGCCATTGAAGTATACTGATATTCCAATCGCTGCGGAACCTAAAGCTGGCAGATCGCCCAAAGCCTAAACTGCTTAATTAGTCAATTCGTTATTTTTCTTAAAAAATTTTATTATTAAATTTTTATTAGAAATTATTGTTTTATACACAAATAAATAAAATTAAACAACATCAAATTATTTTGGACTATTAAATTGGAGGTAACTATTCACAACAAAAAGAAATTATTTTCATAGCACAAGAAATATTATCTCATTGATTAGACTTAATATATTAATTTAGATTATTTAGGCGTTGTGAAGTTGCTTTCAATTCAGAAAAACTTGTTTTTTAGTTCTGTAAAATGCTTAATTTCTGCTTAATGCAGCAAAATAAGCCTGCATTTTCAGCATTATATTATTAGATAATCTCAAAAAGTGTGCAATTACTCTGCAATGTTTATGGAGAAAAATAATATCGAATCAATTAAAAATTGCTTAAAAATCTAAATTATTCCTTAAGGTAAAAAAGTAATTCAAGTTTTCTGAGATGAAATGATCGAATTGAAAGGAACTAAACAACCCCTTTTTTGTAGACAAATAATTGAATACTTTGAAAGTTTAAAATTTTAAATGATCTAATTGACACTTGATATTTCATCAAAACACCTTTTTTATTTATTTATTTTATATCGAAATTCTGATATTCAAGAGTAAAATTATAATGATTAATTATCAAATTGAAACGAAATTAACCATCCATATCTATTTTGATTCAAAGTCTTAATTTCGAAATTTTTAAAATTTTCCGAAATAAATAAGAATCTATTTATTTGCTGTAATTTTTTATTTGAGTGTTAGAATAAAAATGGAAAACTATTTTGATGAAAATGATTCTTATGATAAGTATTACAATGATTACTACAATGACTATTATAGTGATTATGAAGATACTGAACAAGAGCAAAGTGAAAAACGAACAAAGATAAAGAGAAGAACTAAAGGAACTGCAAAAGTTCTACTGCTATTTGCATCAATAGCAACCAAAATCGCAACTATTTTTCATGAATAAAGCTTTTTGAATGAAATATTAGATAATTAAAATAATCTGAAGATTAATGATCTGATTAAATTATTTGTTTAGATCAAATTTGATATTATTTTTTTTTAAATATGTAAATAAAATTTAAAAAGATTTTTTCTAGATTTTCTTGAATGAACGATACCCAAATTAATGATAATATTTATTTTTGAATTATATATTAACACTAGAAAGCCCGACGGGTTTATAAAACCCCTTTTTAAAAAAAATTAACTTTGAATATTTTCTCAAAGAAATAAAGTTATCAAAAATTACTCAAAGAAACTTAAAATCAACTTGTATGGCTTAAATTTTTTTAATTTTTCCTTTTTTTTTTGATATTTTAATTTGAAATTTTTGCGATTAATCAGTCGGGCTTTCTAGTATTAAAAAAATTTTGTATTTGCTATTATTTTAAATATTTAAATATAAGTTTCCTTTTTCATTTTAATATTAAACAAAAGTAATCAAAAACTAAATTATATATTCAATAAAGAATAATAAATAAACATCTGATTTGTAATTTTCCAAAATTTCAGTGGTTTCTACTCACAATTGGACTCAAGGCTTTAAACTTACATTTTTTATAACTGTTTTTATGTCAATGAACCTAATTTTATTATCTTATTTAAAGATGCCAATAATTTTAAGAGTTTATTAGAAAATTTTTAAAAAATGCATGTTAAATTAATGTTTTTACAGAAGCAATCAAAAGAAAAAGAATCTTCTTCCTCTACTTGACTGAATCAAGTTAAACATTCTTTAATTTCCATTGTCAATTTAATAAATAAAGTCTAAATAAAAATATTTTTAGTATTTGGAAAATTATACTTAAAAAATTGTGTTTAAAGAAATAAATTTCTCTTTAAAAAGTATGCCCAAATAATAAACAATAAGGATTTGACAAAAATCATATAAATATTATTTAGATGTGAGGAGAAGAAAAATTTTAAATTATATATACATTTTTTTATTTACAATTAATTCAAAAAATAAATGTTTAATTATTAAAATAAATAGTAATTTTAATAATTGAATAAAATAAATAAGTATTTTAATAAATAAAGTTTTAATTTATGAATTTTAATAAAAGCAATTTGTAAAATGAATCTCCTAGAATCTAAATTTTTAGGAGAATTTTGATGATGTCTTTTAAAGATTCATAAAATTTTGTTACACAAGAATAATACAGGAAAAAGCTGCAATTTTTGCTGCTATTAAAACAATTGGCAAAAGAACTTTTGCAATTTCTTTGGCTCTTCTCTTTATCTTTGTTCGTTTTTCACTTTGTTTTTGTTCAGTATCTTCATAATCACTATAATAGTCATTGTAGTAATCATTGTAATAATTATCATAAGAATTATTTTCATCAAAATAGTTTTCCATTTTTATTCTAACACTCAAATCAAAAATTAAAACAAATAAATAGATTCTTATTTATTTCGGAAAATTTTAAAAATTTCGAAATTAAGACTTTGAATCAAAATAGATATGGATGGTTAATTTCATTTCAATTTAATAATTAATCATTATAATTTTACTCTTGAATATCAGAATTTCGATATAAAATAAATAAATAAAAAAGTTGTTTTGATGAAATATCAAGTGTCAATTAGATCATTTAAAATTTTAAACTTTCAAAGTATTCAATTATTTGTCTATAAATTAATTCAAAGTGAAGGCTGAAATTATTATCAATCTATTAATTCTGATTAATAAAATATCTATTAATATGATGTTAGAATCTTTTATTTATTTATTTTGTAAATAAAACATTTAAAAATATTGATATTAATTAACAAAATTTATCTTCTTCTTGTACCTTCTTGTCTCTTGGCTTGATTTTTCTTTGCTCCTCCACCACCAAATAAATTGTAGGCCATTTCGCTCACACTGGGCACATTTTGGTTTTGTGGAAATATGTTTGCCGTTTGTTGAAGCTCGCGTTGCAATTCTGGATCTTGGTTGATTAGTTTTGGCAAAATAAACATCAAAACCAAAGGTAAAACCATCATTAGAACCATTGGGCTAAGCAAAATATCCATTATTCTGAATTGTTCTCTCTTGAAAAAATAGTTCGGATAGCCTTTTGACTCAAAGTGAAGTGGGTAGCGCATTATGGTGATATCTGATGGCTGGACTAAATTAAGTCTTCTGGCTCTAATTTTTCCTTTTGTATTTATGTCCACTCTAATTGGTTCGTAAGCGTTCCGAGGAGCTGAAACCTCTATTACATACGAACCACTTTTCAATCCTGGTATTGTGAATGTTCCGTCTGAGTGTAAAAATCCTACATGCTGTCCATCATCTATCAAAATTCGAGTATTGTCCAAATCGATTTTGTCCGAACGAAGGTTGACTTTACCACGTATTGTATATAACTCATTTTCTACCATTATAGCTGTTGTTTCTATGCCGATTGTTTCTTGGCAGTTAATATTCAAACAAATAGATACAAGAATAGTTAATAAAATAAACACTTTATTTTTTTGATAAAACCTTAATAAAATTTTTTAAATAAATTGATTTTTAATTATTTTTTGAAATACATTTTTCACGCAATTCTTAAATTCGATAAATTCTTTTTGGCAAATGTCTTTTTGGATGCTTTCGGTGTATTTGGCCACACACTTACCGTAGGCAACAGACTTATATATCATATTAAAAATAGGGAAATAAAAATAACTCATTTTCAAAGTATTTACTTGAATAGAGCACTGGGCTATTGCTGACGAGTATCTTAGTAAACGATGTGACGTTTGTTGAACCCCTTTGTTTGGATTAATTGGCATCAAAGCTTTATTCAGACTGCGAAATTTTTCTTTATTATTTGGATGATTATTATTATTTTTCTATTTAAATAATTTCTAAATGCAAATTTGCATGATTTTGTTCTATTTTATTTTATTCATATACTCAAGCAACCTATCAATTAATGCAAAAATAAATTTAGTTTGATTTTGGTTTGATATTTTGTCTCTTTTTAAAAAAAAAAATAAGGCTAAAATTTTCAAAAAAAATTTATCTTATAACATCTTTCGATCATTTGTTGATTTTCAACTAACAGAAAAAGATTAAAATTAATTAATTTTAGTATTGTTGCTTATTAAAAAAGATATAAAATAAGATTAAAATAATGTGAATTTTTTATTTCATTATTTAAACTCAATTATTTTTAAGTATTATAATTGGCAATTTATGTTTTTATCAACCACCAAAACATGGTACACCGAATTGGATTTTGTCTAGGATGTTACTGATTTATATTTTTGTTTCAGATTCTTTGAATAACTAATTAGCTATTGAAATTACACAAACAAACATTAACATTCTTTCCAAGTTGGAAAAGAATGGTCATTTTAGAAAAAAAAAATTTGAGTTAAGACTTAAACCACTTAAACTAATCAAATAGAAAGATCTGATAGTTAATAAGAAGATTTGAACTATTTAAAATATCTTAGTATGAAACACATAGTTTTTCAAGTCGATTGGTGACAATTATTTGGTTAAGTATCAAGCAACTATTGAAAAACTGGCACAACTAAACTTCAAACATTTTTAAGAATTAAAATTATTAGATAATTTTTTTTCGATTTTTGATATAAATATTATCTTAGTTAAAATATTTCATTATCTTAAGTTTTTTGAATAATCAAAAAGAAATTGAGTTTTTAATAAGTCATAATATTTAATAAACTTTTATTCCTTATATTTAATTAAATTAATTAAAGTAAAAATACTAAAAAAATTAATCTAAAATATTCACAGATGGTATTTTTATTTTTGTTCGTTTTCTACTCATTTTTTCCCAATTATTGTATTTTTCAATAGATACTGACAGCTTCTAATGGTGATGATATAATTATTGCATATTAAAAAGGCAAAGCTGTTTCAAATTTTTTTAACTTGGGATAAAATTGTTTATTTTTTTTTATTTCTAATACTAATTTAAGTGTTTGTTTTCAAAGATCCTTTTCTATTCCTTGTGGCGTTTGGAAATTCTGGATTGAAAGTATTGAATTTTTAGAGTAATGCCTTGCCCCCTAATGCGGCATTTATTTTCAGAATTCTGGATTTTAATGCATGCAATACCCACTTTTTTTTCCAGATACGCTCCGACTAAAAATGCTGCAGTTAATGTCAAAATTTTGGTATAAATGCCGCATTAAATATGTAATTTCAATTGTTTCAAAATTTGAAACCCAAAAAATGTTCTTTGGACATAATGCATGAATGTAAAGTTAAATTTTGAGTTTTAATGCGCCGTGAAAAGGCCGTGGTGATCGCAAAAAAGGAAGCAAAAATAAAAAAACTCTAGAAAAAGAAGCACGTGAGAATGAATCTAGCGAGAGAAAATAAAAAAATTTCATTTTTTTTTTTAAACAAATAATTTTTATACGGAAAATTTTATGCCATTATTATATTAAAATACCGTTTTTTTTTATCAATTTAAATAAAATTTCTTGACGCATTAAAACTCAAAATTTTAACTTTACATGCATGCATTATGTCCGAAAAACATTTTCTGGGTTTCAAATTTTGAAACAATTGAAAAAATAATAAAGATATATTTTTATTAAATGCAGCATTAAAATCCAGAATTCTGGTATAAAGTGCAACGCATTAGGGGGCAAGGCATTACAGTAATTTAAAAAATTCTATAAAACCGCCTTTATTTATTTTAGATATAAAAAAAATATTTTTAAGCAAACCATAAAAAAATTTGGTCATTTGAATTAAAATATATTCTTAATAATTAGCATATCTCTTGATAGTATTTACTGTTATTAAATACCAGAGTCAATCACATGCTAGTTATAGTTGTCTCACTTAAAGAGGTAAGCAAAAATTGAGATGGCTTTTTACCAAGTTTCCAAAAACTGAAGAATATTTTGATCACATGATTTTTTTGAATAAATTTTTAATTTATAAATTTGTTAACATTCATAAGTTTAAAAAGCCATAAAATAACAAAAAAAATCTAAATGAGAAAAAAATTTAAATTGCTTTTGAATAAGAAATACTCAATAGTTTACTAGATGATTTGATTTCTGATATCTATTCGAAAGATAATTTTTTACTTTACTATTATGTTAGATATTTTAATTACTAATTTATTCTAAATAATTAAAGCCTGATTTAATAAGAATATGGTTTTTAAGCCTATCCGAATGATTAATTAACAGAGCTTATTTAATCTTGAATATTTATCTGAGATCTTCCTTCAAGTCTTTTTCAGGCATCATTTTAGTTTTTTTATTTCCCAATTAGGAATGTAATAATTCCAATTATTTCAACAAGCGCTAATCTTTTTATTTATTTTATCTATAGTAAATATCAATTCTTGAGAACTGAGCATATTTATTAAAAGACTTTTAAGCTTCCTTATTTTTAACTTGAAAGTAAAAATCTAATTTTAGGACTCGAATTTGTTAGTTATGAAAAAGTAGATAATTTATGTATTTAGATTAAATATTTTCAGGATTTGAAAATTTGGTTTCTTTAAACATAGGCCATTTTTTTATTTTTTTTTTAAATGCTAGGTAAAGTTAAAATAATTAATTATGTTTTTTAAATTAAAATTTTATTTTCTGATCAATTCGACAACAATTGCTGTCATTTATTCAATAGAGTTTTGTTTTCATAATACATGTTTAAAAAAAATAGAGAGAAATAATTTTTGATAATTTCTTTCAAGACAAAGAAATATAGTTATATGAATATTATGAAGAAATGCAGCTTTGTGAATATTATACACATTTTTAGAAAAAAGTGTGCTTTTTCAAATTACATTTTTCCAAATTTTTCTGGATGCTTGCTAAAATAAAAAATTGACAAAACCTGCAAGACTAAGCAAAATATTAAAGCAAATAAAAATAGTCACTTTTTATAATTATATTTAGTCATCATTTAGAATTTGTTCATTAAATTTTATTATTTTAGATAAGTGAAAAACATGTCCAATCAGTCTTCAGTCACCTTAGCTGGAATCCGAGAGTGGTTCAAAAAAAAGCTCAGAGAAGACAACTCTGCCACCAGATTGTTGGTTAAAATCGAAACAAAAACCAAAGTTGACAGAGAATATATAGCTTTAGGTGAGTCAAATGATTTGATACATATACTATATAACAAAAATATGCTTTTTTCCCTTATCTACTCAATTTTATATAACTGTATATCAAAAAAAATTAATTTAGAATTTAAAATGAGTTTTATAAGCATTGATATTTCTAAAATTGATTTCTCAAATTTTAATTTTAACACTGTAAAACAGGAGGCATTTAAGCGTCCTAAAACAAGCTGTATGAAAAGATATATTTTGATTTAATTTAATTTCTTATCTATTTGTTTAATTTAAGGTTTGATTGGATTTATTGCATTGTATTTGGTCGTTGGTTGGGGAAATGATTTTTTATGCAATTTAATCGGATTTTTGTACCCAGCTTATGCTTCGTAAGCTAATAAAATTTTCTTAAAACAGACTTTAATTAGTTTAATTGTTAAAAGAGTGAAAGCCATTGAATCACATGCTGCTGATGATGACACAAAATGGTTGATGTATTGGTGTGTTTATGCTTTTTTTGGAATACTTGAGTTTTTTAGCGATCAACTGCTTTTCTGGATACCATTGTACACCTTGTCTAAAGTAATTTAATCAATTTTTGTCTATTTTTGCAATTTTTATACCAAATTTTCAAGTGCCTGTTTTTACTGTGGCTGATGGTTCCAGGAAAGAATGGCGGAACTCATCTCCTCTACTACAAGCTCATACGACCATTTGTGTTGAAGCACCAAGACAGAATCGATTCAGCTACAAGTCAATTTAAAGATAAATTTGACAAAGTGAGCAAAGATTTACTCTCTGAAAAGCAGCAATAAATGGATTTATATCTTTATTTTCTAAAATTTTATTTATTTCGAAAGATACCAATTATTTTAGAATAAAATTGATAAACTTTTTTTCTAATTTTTAAAATTTATTTTAAGATAAAGATGTTATTAAAATAAAATCTCAAAAATAGCTTCAAAATAGATTTTAATTCATTTCTATTTAGGCTTAATTTTATTTAAAAGCTATCTTGTCTTAAATAAACTTATTTAATTAATTAAATTTTGCATTTATCTTGGTCCATTAGCTTTTTTTTTAAACTTTACTTTGCTTTAGCCTCCAAGTATCTTTTATTTGAGTTGTTTCAAAGGCTAGCTTAGAAGTTTTAATATTTTATGATATTTTATGATTTTAGGAATCAATCATATAATAAGTTAAACTCAAATTACATTTATTGAGCAATCATAAATAAAAATATTAATTTGTTTTTCTAAATTATAATTTTTGTTAAGTACTTGTATATGAAGATTTTTTAATTATACGAAGTTTAATTATGGAATTTTTTTCCAAGTTAAAGGTTTTTCGAACGTTTTTTGGAGATTTAGGCTTCTTTAAAAGTAAACTTAAAGCCTTGTTGGCATCTTGAGCCACTCATCCATTTATAAAGGTGCTATCGGATTTGTATTATTCTATTGGTACATTTCTTGGACAGAGAGCTATGTTTGGGACATTTTGTTCTTCATCTACACAACATATATTTCGTTAGTATTAAACTGACCATGTTTTTTAATTTTAATGAACTTTTTTATCAAAAAGTGTCACGACTTTTGTAAATTTGATGACCAAAGTAGCCCAAAACGACTCATTTTGGTCAATGTGCTGCACAGTTTACACTTGCTACAAGATTTTTATTTATTTTGCAGACATGTATCTTGAGTGGATACCATACTATACTTGGATCAAAGTACTCTATTCAAATTTTTAAGTCTCTTTAAAAAAAGAATACCATATTTTTATATTTTAAAGGTTTTATTGATTATTTGGCTTGTGTTACCAAGCAAATCGGGTGGAACATATGTAATCTATCATGAAATGCTAAAACCTATAGCTTTGCGTTTAAATTTTTAAATAAATATAGAAAAAAATAAACATTTTTTTTTGCTTTAATAAAAATAAAGCTATTCTAATTTTATATCTTGAAATAAATACTTGAAAAAAAATTTCAACAGGTATTTTTAAATGCCTAAAATATCGTTAAAAAAAACAAAGATTAAAATTTTGGAAAATTTTTATTTACGTAATGTACTGAATTGTTAAAAAAACTTGTCCTCAAAAGTCAGAATTTCTCAAGTCAGTCAAGATTCTCTCGAGTTCAGAACAGTGGCTTATTATTACTATGGTTATTTTAAATATAAAACAATTTAAACATTTTGGAAACACTCGAAAACCCTAATCAAGAACCCTTCAGTATATTTTTCAAATTCTGAGGCGGCTTTTTAAAATAGATTGAAACTATTTTTTAACTAAATTTATATTAAAATAATTGATAAGTTTAATAGTGAACATTTTCTATTATTAAACTAATAATACTTTACTTGAAAAAAAGTTGATAAAAAAATTGAATATTCCAACTTAAAAATTTAGAAATTTGAAGAAAAGAATTTAGGTCGATAAGGTCCAGGTACTTTTCTCTTAGTTTTATTTTTGATTATGCTAAAAAAAGAAAATATTAAATTAAATTAAAAATTTTATTAAAGCTTTATATTGGACTCTGAAATTAATATTATAAACAAAGTATAATTAAAGTATTTGTTTTTGCTTTTTTGCCTTTCGAACAGGAATTAAATTAATTACATATTTACTTGAATTGTAGGCTAAATATAAAATATATTATATAAAAAAAGAACTAATTTTGATATTTTAACTTTTTTTTTTTAAATTCCTAAGTAAAACAATTCTGCAGGCATTAATTATTACTTGATCAAAATGAATGGCAATTTAATAAAAAAGAGAATTAAAAAATAAAACTTAAAATCGCTCGAATTGGTCTACAGGCAAATGACTTTGTAAATCAAGCATTGACAATTCAGGTTGTATCTAAAAATACCTACACGGAAATAGCTCATTTTGCCATTTTTGCATCAAGCACTTTTTAAAATGAATAAATAAATTAGTTGCGCGGATATACTTAGCGCAGATGGATCTAATTTTGAAATATGCTCAAAGCAAGACCGGAAGATTAGGTCTTACGGTCAAGCTTAAAATTTGGAATTTTTTAATAAAATTAAAGATTATTTAGTAACAATTTTATTTTTATTTTTTCATTTCTATTCAGCCCTTTTGGAGCATGGGAAGTGCCCATCTCCTTTCTAGGTACCTTTTTTACTAAAATAAGTTTGGGAAAATCTGCCAACTTTGGCGATTCGGTCTTGACAAAAAGAAACTTCTGGACCAGAGTCCAGTGGCCAGGCAGAACCAAGGGCCTAGAAAAAATCAAATCGGTAATCTACTTAGACTCGTTATTCAATCAAATTTGACAAGATTTTCACCAACATCTACCACCACTATCTCTCAATCAATCAAATTATCATGGACCAAAGTAAAACTTTTTCTCTCTATTTTGTTGGTACACTATTCGAACACGTTTACACGTCTAATCGAACTTATCTCGACTAGATCTATAATGCTAATGCAGACTGGACACACCACTAGCTGCAAAAAAGCATTGCCAGCCAAGGTCCAAATTAAAACACGTGTAATTAGGTGTTGGAATCAGCAGATTGAGGCCTTTGAACAGTCGTAAATGATAGACTTTGAACGCCAAGATCAAACCGGAGATAACGTTGCCACTTGTCCTCCTATGCGCATATATTTGTGTATATATTTATATACACAAGCGTCCAGAAGTCGTCAGAGTCAATTCAATACTCAAATAACACGTATTGTATATCTATTATTATTATGACACGTTGAGTTCTTGGAAGAATTGCAATAATTAAGTGTTTTTCTATTTGCTTGACAAATATGTTCTGTGGACATAAGTGAATTTATATTAGACTTAATAAACATTAATTATGACACCGTGTTGCTTTAAGTTGTATTATCTATTAAAATATTTACTTTAAAGGCTTGAGAGTCTCGAGAGAGGCTTCTGAATCTATAAAAACTGCTGGCATATTTTTCGAATTAACTCGAGCTCTCCTGGTTGCCAATAGTTATCTAATGATTCATTAGAGCAGATATCAATTTCACTTCTTAGCTTATTAGGGCTTTTTTTTAATCAAGTCACGTAGCTAATAAGTAAATAAACGCCTCTTTTTTCTCCTTTTTATATATTAAATACAAAATTCATTCGAATCGCTAGGCTTAAAATTCCACTCGAATATTTCTCACCTGAAATTATCAAATTTTATTTTTTTCTATTTTTGTTATTTTTTTTTTTGTTTTTGGAATCTTTATTTATCAAATTAATTGTCAAGAGATTTATCAATAGAGAAAATATTTTTCTACAGTATTTTGCAGTGGCATTGATTGAGAGAATAAGAGAATGAATTAAAAGTGTCGAATTAAGCAGATTTTACTGTTTAATTCCAAGAAAAAATAATTAACTCCACCCGTAATAATTAAGCCAGAGCTAAATTCATTTATTTGCCAACTAATTGGTCGATTTTAGATCAACCAATTGAGCATTTTTTAATCAACTAACCTAAATCATAATTGGCTGCGTTTTATTTTAATAAAATATATATAAACTTTTTATTCTCTTTCTATATTTTATTTTAGCTTTAAATATTTTTGTTTAGAAAGAGTAGAAACCAACAAATTTGAATTTTACCTAAATTTTGCTGAACCAAAAAAAAAAAATAAAAAGAAAAAAAACTAAATTGGTAAAAAGCAACAATGCCAGAAGGTATGGGCCCGATTGTGAATCAAGCAGTGTCGACAAACGCCGTGTGCATGGGATGCGGCTTGTGCATACAGGACCAGTTTGTGCTCAAATGTTCGCCGGACTTGCAGTGGCACGAGGATTGTCTCAAGTGTTGCGAGTGCGCGTGCAAGCTTGGCGAAAATTTGACCTGTTTTGTCAAGAATGGCAAAGCGTACTGTAAGAGCGACTATGCGCGCTTGTTCATGGTCAAGTGTACTAGGTGTGGCGAAGTGGTGCGCAAGAACGAGCTGGTAATGAAGTCCAAGTCGAGCATTTACCACTATGGCTGTTTTTCGTGCTCGACGTGCAACAAAAAGCTGCAGCCTGGCGACGAGTACCAGCTCAGAGACGAGCAAATATACTGCAAAGAGGACGCAATCGCCACCAACTTGGCCAATTCTGCCCAGCTCTACTTGTCCAGTATTTACAACACAGTGCCGATTACGCCCGAAAACTCGGTCTCCTCCTCCTACAGTCCTAGCCAAAACTCGTCCAGCTCGTCGGTCATCGACTCGCCAAACAACTCGACCAACTTCTCCAACTACAGCTATCCACACTTTACTCAAGGCTATTCGTACACAGATCACAACAATTCGGAATATCAAGAAAAAGAAGGTATTTACAGCTTTTTTTTCAAACTTTTTGTTCAATTAAAATGCCATCTAGTCGGCCAAGTGGACATGAGTAAAGAAGAAAGAAAAAATTTCTCTAATTTTAATTATTATCTATTCTCTAAAGCTGATATTCACAGTTAAGATAAGCTATAAATCTGAGAGGCATATTTGGCTTTAATTCACGCAATGATAAGTCAAAGACCTACAAAAATTTTGTTTATTATTTTAGAACTATTTCACAGGGCAGTTCTTTATTTATTTTGATTGGACAAGTTTTACCATATATATATATATATATACACATATACAAATATAAAATATAAAATATAAAGTATAAAAATCCATTAATCTAATTTGTAAATATTTTTTTATCACTAAATAAACAGAGACATTTGGCTGTGTAGCTTTTGTTTATGAAAAATGTACACTTATCAATGTTTTCCAGTTGACTTAACTTTGGAACACTTGAGTTTTACATAATAGGCCATATGGCAAATTAAGTCCAGTGTTAATAACCATTTATTTGTTGTTTAAGACGATGGGAGCGTGAGCGAAGACGAGGTGGACCAAGATGAGGACGACAACGATAACTCAATGTGCGAAGAGAACTCGCTGGGCGAGAGTGGCGCCACCAACAGGAGCAAAAAAAAGCCAGTAGTGAACAAACTGAGCAAGCCGACGTTCCAGAGCAATTATTCAGCGAGCACACTGATCAAAGTCAACCAAACGAGCCACAAGCCGGCCAGAATACGCACCGTCCTCAACGAGAAACAACTGCACACGTTGCGCGCATGCTACGGTGCCAATCCGCGGCCCGACGCCCTCATGAAGGAACAACTGGTCGAAATGACCGGCTTGAACCCACGCGTCATCCGCGTCTGGTTCCAGAACAAACGATGCAAGGACAAGAAAAAGAACATGCTCGCCAGACCAGAGCAAAATCAACAACACAACCAGCACAGTCAACACATTCAAATGCCAATGCATCCATCTTTTACCGCACAGTCTCTAACTCAGCATATTCCACAGGCTCACCACAACCTAATATATGATAATTGTTATTAGCTTTTTTTCCTTATCAAATTGCCTGTTTTTTTTTTTTTGTTTTAATTTTTTTTTGTGATTTTAGTGTCTTTTAATTTAATTTAAATTTTGTTCTTCTCTAGAACTCGGAAAAGGAAATTTTATCAATTTTTTCTTCTTCTCTATGTTGTATGCTAGTGTTGCCTTTTCCTCTAATATCTAAAGTGCATTTATATTCTCCAACAGAAATATATGCACTCATGTAAATGAACCGGATGAAACTTTTCATGTTTAGGCTTGTACAAAAATTTTGCTTTCCTATTTTTTTATATCGAAAAAGAAAACAATGTTTAATCTCTTTAAATAATTTTTTATCTCTTTTATTTTTCAAATTTATTTAGCTAAAAAATAAACAAAATAAAAGCAAAAAAAGAAAAAGATTTTTTTATTTTAATTTTGGCTTGTTTATTTACTATTATTTCAGAAGGTAACTCTTGGGCGATGGTAAAGAGAAAATTGTTCAAGAGTAAAAATTAGATATACTTATTTTTTTGAATTTATTTTTTTAGTTTTATACATCGGCCATAAGGCGTCCAATGAGATAAATAATAATAAGATAAAAATTTAATGTTCGGTAAGCATTGATAATTTTCCAATTACCATTTTTTCTCAATTAGAAGCAACTTGCTTGTATTTGGATCAAAAATTATCCTTTATTTTATGAATTGTTTATTTACAAAAAATGTGTCTTGTTTAAAAGAAAATTCAAGAGTCATATCTAATGTAAAAAATAGAGTTTTATTTGAGTCACTTTTTCACATTCTTCTTCTTTCATCGTCAACTTTCAGTGGGGCATAAGGCGTCCACAGTAAATGTCACATGACTGCTTTTACATTTTCTAAAATTGGTTGTGATCATGCTTGAATAATAGCGAATAAGACTGCCAAATCGCCTCCTATTAAGCAATTAGGGTTTTTTAACAGGAGGCGATTTGATCATTGACCTAAAAGAAAAAGAGCCTCATTGTAAAATATCATTTCAAAAGTAAATATTAAAAGCGTCCTGAGGGCCTATTTAGCCGAATGAATCCGAGATTCATTCGACGACTTCTATTGACCAAGATTGCTGGCTCTCTATTGTTTCAATAGTAATAATTTTCAAGTAGTAATTTGAATTTAGCTCAAGTTTTATTGAAATTAGCAGGCAAAAGAGCTACTGGAACTAGCTCTGTTTGAGTATAATTAAACATGATTTTTGATATAAAATAAGCAGTCTTTAATTCTTTATTTGAAATTTTAACAATAGATCAACTTGATGTTGACACAGTGATCGCGTGAAGCTATCTTAAATAACAGTCTGGAGCAAAGTTTGAGTGACAAATCAATAATTGCAGCCATAACCTGTAATTAAATTGAACAAGTGGCCATCGACTGGACTTGTGTGAAGATCAAGTCAGTCAGAGAGTGGTAATGATACGCTCTCAGTGCAAAAATCATTTATCAGCTTTTTTCTCTCTAAATTTCTCTCCTCTTCTCTTAGCTAGCCTCTTGACAATTGAGCATATTTAAAAATGTATATTGCTAAGGTTTTGTTTATTTTTCAAATACCTTAGAAAAATTTGGCTCTGTTTTCACATGGAATTAAAGCAATACCAAGCAACACTGAGCTATACAGAATTTGATTTAAAAAAATAATGATATTATTCTTGTTGCCAAAGAGCGCTAAAGCGATTTGGCTTAAAATTTGCTAGAATAAATAAGCATTTGAGTGTATTTGTGTGTTTATATTTGAGAAAAAAAAATATTCCAAATATTCTTGATATTGGTTAGATATTCTATGTATAATAACAAGCTTTTGACACTAGAAATTTTGTTAGGCCCATTTGCGACCAAGAGTGCTAATGTGAACAATTACGCAATGAATTGTTGCACAATTAGTGAATCATATTACACCGAAATTTGATTCTATCATTTCATAAAGCTTGGGCAAATATTTAAAATGTGGTTAATGCAGTTTGGATAGGAGGCACGTAGCCGGAAAATGCTATATCTGCTTAATGTTTGCTTGAATCGATGGGAATTGTGGCCATGCTGATGTTAAATAATGTTTAGTATCATGATTGAGCTCTGAAATCTGCTTTATGTTGAATCACGGCAAGTTGTTTAATTTATTTATTCTTGATTTTAGATAATTTTTCAGTCTAAACAATTAAGACCGTGATCTACGGGGTGTTCTTTATCTTTTTGTTTAGCTTAATAATTAAATTTACCAATTGTGTATATTACCAATTACCAAAAAATAAAGAGGAATAAGCTCAAGTTTAGAAAACAAAATATTTTAATAAGAAAAGCATTTTTATGGTTTGTTTAAATTATTCCAGAGTAAATTTAGGATGACTTGTTTTTTTTGGTAGACTGCAGACTTGAATGCAGTCATTTGGCTTCAGTTGTATGTTTATCTTTGGTTTAATTGAATTAAAACTTATTTAAAAACATTGACAAAAATATATTAAAGTTTGAAATAAATAATATTTTTGTACAAGTTTATCAATAACTTTTTTAAATCATCAAAATAATAGTTTGGGGTGAACCCCGGATAGTCTGAATGATCATCCTTTCAGTCCAGTGATAAATATTTTTGATAAAATGAGAAAAATAAAAAAAAAACAAAAACTTAAACTTTGATCAAAAGTATAGATTCTATCACAGAAAAAAATCTAAAAATAAAATAAATAATGATATTATACTTTGTTAAATAAAATTGAGCCACGGCAAGTTTAAAAGCTTACTAAGCGTATTTGAGAGGAATAATGCTATTCCTTACGCCTTAGTAGCTTTTTGTTCTGCAGTTTATCTTAACGCATTTACTGTCTTCCGCTACAACACTACTCAATTTATTCCAATCATCTGCAATTCTATTCATAAAGAATGTTTTATGAAAAAAAAACCAAAAATTGAAAATATAATGTTTATTGACTGAATTAAAATTAAAAAAAAATAAAAATAAATTTTAAAATACATTGACTAGTGGTGTTTAAAAGTGATCAACGACACACACTAATTAGTACTTAAATTTTTCATGATTTTCGCCAATAATTCTTATTTTACTACGTTAATTGAATATTAATAATTAATTTAAAATACATACTATTTGAAGATAGACTTATATCCTAAGTGTATTATTTATTTAGCAAAAGATTATTTTTAGACAGTAGTCAACCAATTGACTCGTTTGGTGTTGATATTTTTTATCAATAATTTTATAAATTAATTTTAAATTTGCATTAAATGAAAATCTAAACTAGTTTTTGTATCATTTTATTCAACCCAGTCAGACATTACACAGAAGGTTATTATTTGAGGTGCATGTTTAGGGTAACGCCCTTGACCCTATACAATCAAACTGACTAATTCAAGGCGTCGCAAAATTAGTCTGCAAAGTGTGCCTGGAGTTTTTGTTGTTATTAAGGAACAGTTAATTTTAAAATTTTTTAAATTTTATCTTTTTTTTTCAAATGATTTATATTAAGTTTTTTAATTTTATTCAAAACAAAAAATTCAAAGAGTAATTAAGAAAAGCTAGTTATTTTTGTTTTCTATTTACTTAAATAATTTAACAATTTGAGCAATTCCGACAGTAATCGATGAGAAAAGCTGGCCCCACTGATGTTTATCAGTTGTACAACTCGCTCAAATCCAAAACAAAAACACAATAAATCACGCCGGTACAAAGATTAAAGGTTGATCGATTAGAAAAACATTTAAGTTGGCAAAATAAGAACAAGAACAAAAGAGCTTGGCATGAGATTTTTAGTGGTTTAATGCATTTGAGCTCTAGGATATACAAGAGCATTGATCAAGACCATTGTTTCATCTTAAATTAAAATCTTAATTATTCAATTGAAAAGATTCGAATTGTAGAACAAACATATATAGATAAGGTCTTGCTAATAATTTTTATCGATTATGTTTTTATCTAGTTTGAAATAGGCCTACCGCTAAATGAGTTTTAATTAAGTTGAAAAAATTATCGGCTGTGTGCGCTTTTTTTTTTGGTTTTTGAGCTTTGGCAAATATAATGCATCAATCATTTTTTGCATCCATAAATTGAAACTGGTTGATTGAACTTGAAATTTCGAGCAATTAAATCCTTCTAGTAGAAATGATATTAATTGAAATGAGAAACGCTAATTGATATTAAACTGTGCCCGCGAGGCTCTTTAAAATGTCATCAATTGAGTCTTGAGCAGTTGGAGAATATTGGTGAAATACAAGATAAATGTGCCTCCACTTGAAAAATCCTCCAGCATTAATAACATCAATTAATTCATTTACTCTTCTCTTTTACTCAATTCGCCTTACCTGTATTATACTTTCTCATTTGAGTTGAAATAAAGGATCTTTGACGAGTGTTTTGTGTGTTTGTATGTGTTTATGGAATCGATTTATCTTAAGCAGATGATTATCAAGATGCATTGAAAGCTAGCTTAGCACAACGCTTGGCTGAAGGTAATCTACTTAAGCCAAGACACTCAAATATTTGATTAAAACTGCTTAAGCAAAACAAAAACAAATAAGTGTCCCCACATCTTACTAATATAAGTATATTTATTATTTTTTGCCATTATATTGCATAAGTCTCGGAGACTATTTTAAATATTTATGAAAATATTCAAGTGTGCTAATTGAGTATTGGACTAATGTTAAAATAAAACAAATAAATAAACAAAAAAATACTAATTATTTAGTGCTCATATCAGCTAGATAAATTAATTATTATCCAACTCTCACTTGAGCCAATTTAAGTATTCACTTTCTCTCCTTGATTCACTTTTTTTCTCGTTTTGCCACAACAACAATAACTCAAATTCACTCAGCTTGACGCTATCGGTCAGCAAGTGTCTTATCTAGCTGTAATCGAATACCTACATGCATACATGCATTAGTACATGCTTGGCCCTAATTGAATTGGGACCGTTTTCACTAAAAACACTTGAATAGCTCAAGCATCCAACTTGATGCTATTTTTAAAACTTTGTTTACTTTTTAAATTAGTCTATGCAAACTCTTGAAATAGGACAATCTATAAATAATACAAATCTATAAATTATCTTTATTAAAAAAATAGAAAAACAAATAAAAATTGATTAGATTTTGGCGCAATTAGGGGAGAGAAAGCTTTTCAGTTTTAATGATGGAAATTTTCGGCTTTGGACACTTGTTAAGCCTCAAGGACAGTGTAGTACAGTGCCAATCACACAATATTAAAATTTTGATATTTATCTTTATTTATTAATAAAATTTTTCAAAGACTTTTTATTTTTTAGTTTAAAATATCTGTTTATATAATAAGGAGCGCAATTAAGTTAACATTTCAAGTCAAGTCAAGTAGATTTGGATTTGAAATTGTCTTGTTTTATGGTGTCTGAAGTACCAAGTTCCTGTACTTGAAATTTTTGGAAAAGACAAAGTTTTATGTGTCTTAAAAATGTCACGACTAAGTGCCCATATACCAAAATTATCACTTTCGAATATTAAAAAGATAAAAAATTTATTATTACAATTATAAAAAAAATGTTAAATCTAAACAATAAATCACGAACAACATCATTACTGTCAGCAATTGGACTTGAGAAAATTGAATTAAATCTAAAAAAAAGAAAACTTGTTTTTTTTAAAAGAGCATTAAACAACAACTTGACAAAGGACATTATAGATGGAGTCGAATTAGATGAGACTCAGCAACTCAGCAAAAAATCAGTAATAAAAGAGATTTTTGAGAACATAGAGTGTGAAGAAAAGGACTATTTAATGATGGCAATAGAGAAAGAAATCAAAGATACCTTAGAAAAAAACAATACAGCCATTAGTAACTCAATAAGAGTATGCCTTGACAACATTGAAATCCCTGAATACAAAAAAATGCTAGTTGAACTCACTAAATCTTATTAACTGAGCTCGATTTAAGGGAAAAACATTATTAGTACTATTTATATTTTATTAGTACTATTTATTTCTCTCTACTATTCTAATTAAACTATGAATAATTATCTTAATTATGTAAGAAAACTAGAAATATAATTTAAAAAATTTATAAAACAAACTTATTTAACTTGACTTATTTAACTATTATACTTTTATCATTTTTTTTTTTTTTAATTCTCTCTTGCTCTCTTTTTATTTTATAACATCGCCTACGAGGCGTCAAATGAAATAATAAATAAATAAATAAATAAATTATATGATGTCATGCATGCATCTTGCATTATATATTTTGGTAAGAAATTTATAATTAAACTCTTAGAAATGTCAATAAATCCAGAATAAAAATAAACAAAGTCTTCTTCTTGTTCATTTCGATAAAACTTATGTCTACAGTCAGTCTTGCCGAACACAATTAATACAAATATATTTTTTACTAGCTTACAAGTCGCATCTAAATGAAAGAATCCTTAACCTGATGCCAAATGTTGTAAAAATTTAAACGATGCCATCATAATTCTTACATGAATTTTCTCTGAGCCATCATTCACTTTGACTTTCCCAAATTTATCGGTTATAAATTAAAAGGGAAAGGTTCATCTATATCGATAGTTTAAAAAAAGACGCTTTCACTAATTTTATTTGATACAGCAGATATCTAATTATTATTAACGAATCTCAAATTCTTACATGAAAAAACTAGATGTTAGTTTTAAAAATAAGCCTACATTAAAAGGTGCAAATGCTATCAGAAAATGTTTTATTGATAAGGTTGTTGATATAATTTTATACTACAGATGTATTTTAAACACCAAAAATTAATTATTTGCCTTTAATTAACTATTTGTAGTTAAATTCAAAATCCAAATTCATAATGAACTCTAAGGACGGACTTGATTTTAAAAAGCGAAAAAAAGGAAACATTATTGCTTAATAAATGAAAACACCACTGTTTAATCTGCATTTAATCTAAAATCCATTAATTTAAAGATAATGACTTAATATTTGTCATTAAACAATATTAAAAGAATTTATTATAAAAAATTTTAATATAGATGCATTGTATTGAACCAAAAATAAATTATTTTCTTGTAATTAACTATTTGTAGTTAAAATAATAATCCGAATTCATATTTTAACTTTTTTGATGTGTTTTATTAGATTTTTTTATTTAAATTTAACATTACTCTGTGTTTCAAGTGATAATGTATTAATTTTGAGATATTAGTGAATTTTTTGGTAAATGATGAGATAAATTGCATATTTAGCGCTTTTTATTCCAAAGGAATACATACTTAAATGAACTTGATTTAAAAAACGGAAAAATAGGAAATGATTTAAAATATGTCATTAAACATTACAAAAATCATTTATTATATTATATTATACTAGAGATGTATTGTTTTATACAAATATTATTTATCTGCCATTAATCAATTATTTATAGCTAAAATCATAATCGAAATTCCAATATTGAACTATTTGGATGTGATTTCCTAATTTTTTTTTCTTAAATTTAGAGTTACTCTGAGTTTTAGGTGATATTGTATCGATTTAGGGAATTAAATGAATATTTTACCAAATGATTACAATAAATTGGATATTAAGCTCTTTTTATTCCAAAAGAATACATATTTAAATTAATTTGATTTAAAAACGTAAAATTGAAATATTATTGCTTAACAGATGAAAAAACCACTGATTAGTCTGCATTTAATCAAAAAACATTAATCTATGGATAATGATTTAAAATATTTTTTTGTTTATTTATTTATGTTTGAGTTTAAGTCCCATGGACAAAATAAAGTATTTATAAATTTAAAATAAATAAACGTGAGGCTTGTGTATAGTTAAAAGTGGATCGTTATTTAATATTTTTATTATATATATTTAAATAAAATAAAGCGACTATTTATAATAATTCGCCTTAATTAATATTTAAGATTTTCAGCATTCAAAGTTAAGTAATAGAATATAAAAAGTCATAAATAATAAAAAACAGATCACATATTGTTTAGCTTGAATAATTAAAACCATTATGGGATGTTCCATGAAAACATGTTTAAATAATTAAAACATTTTAGAATGTTCTTTGGCTACGTGTCATATCACATATGCCCCTCGGTCGAAAAATTCGTCACGAATTTAAAGTTTTGCTTCTTTGAATGACATTTTAGAATTAACCTTTTCCAGTTGGTAAATCATTTTCAGTTGGTCTGAAATCAAATTATTGGCTTGTCTTGTTCCGTTCTTTTGGCTTTTCTTCTCAGCCTTCGACGTAAGCCACAAAACATGATTAAGCTCAGAACAAATAAACCTACACTCAATGATGTAATTATTCAAAATCTTAAGCTTTTTGACCACTCTGTTATATTACTGACAATATTCTTTATAAAATTTGATGTTTCACTAGAGAAAAAATCATCTTTCGCCGACTGAATAATCATATTAGCTTCATTTTGAATAATATATTTGTCGATTTCATTCTTTAGATCAAGGTTATTTAATATTTCCGGATTATGACTCATTTTCAAACTATAATTATATGAATTAATGCCAAACCTATACTCATAAACGTGTCTATAAGACTCAAGGAAATCCACTTTAAGTCCTGTTTTTGAAATTATGATTTTCCCTGACAAAATGTTAAATAAGCTTTGTTTTACTGAATATGATATTTCCGATTGATTAGTTATAATTCCATTATTTGTAAGGAAACCGTATCTAGACTCATTATTTAATTTTAATGTTATTTGGATGTGTTTGAAGTTCTTCTCTTGATTAATGATCTCAATGTTGTTTACTTTTTGACATTTTGATACAACGAGTTCTCCATGATTATTATAAATGATCGTATTGTTTTCAATTTTAAGAAAATTCCCTTTATCCTCCCCAAAGTCGTTTATTATGATATTTAAAATAATACAGTATTCCTGATGAACCTTCCCAGATAGTTTATTTATTATTTGAAGAAGGCCATAAGATTTAGAGTCGAAACCTGAAAGAATTAGATCTAGTTCAACATTGATTTCTTTGCTTGAAGGGAGTAAGTCCACAGCCGACTTATCCTCTTTGAGGTATAGACCTTATGAGGTTGACCATAAACTTATATTACAATATGTAACTTTCTTCTCTATTTGAAAAAGTTGATTTTCAGTAATGGCCACCTATCCATCAATTTTGAATTTCTTTTTCTTCACGTACCTAAAAGGACATTCGTGAATTCAGAGTTCCAAATATACGTCGATTTGTTAACTTGGCAATAGAGATCTTTCGCGGTGCATTGGTTATTTACCCTCTCAAAAATCCTGTCATTTAGAGAGAACCCTCTTATTTGAATTTTTGTTGTCGAACATTGGTATGAGACATACGCTCTTTCCTCTAGCCACTTATATTCAAAATAAGGTTCCCCTTCAAAGCTATAATGCTCGCCGTCGCATATCATTTGATTATTGTGACATATCTTTGATATAACCATTGCCAAGCATTCTTCTTTTGAAATTACCTCACCTGATGTATATCTATTCATTGATCTTGCCCCAAAGAACGATTTAAAAGTCGTGATTTTCACATATTTTATCAACTAAACCATGATTTTCTTCGATAAATAAATGATCAATTAATGCTCTTCTAATTAATAAATTTTGTCTAATGTCTAGTTCATTTAGTTTATTTTCACTAAAAAACCAAATCTAAATGATATCAAAAAATAGACTGAGAAAACTTCTTATAAACACTATACTATGCCGATTTCGATTTACAAACAACTCCGTAAAAAGAGTAAGAACTTCTCTCAACTTTTTTCCACTTTTCTTCAATAAAATTACAGATAACATACTATCACCTATTTGAAGACCTAGATACTCTGCATTTTGAGTCTGTGGTATCTCAAATTCATTCAGGTTAAATTTATTTATGCTCAACGATTAACCTTTTTGAAAGATAATTGAAGCAGATTTAACTGGATTAAAATCTATCTTCCATGTTTGACCAAATTTTGAACAAATGTCCAGGAATAATTGACAATGTCGTGGTGTAGTTGCTTGTATAACAATATCATCACAATAACTTATAACAGAGACATTCAGCCCATTTATGGAAGCACCAAGATTTTGATCAGGACATTCGTTTAGCAGATCATTTATGAAAAAGTTAAACAAGTTTGGCGATAAAACACCGCCTTCTTTCGTAATCCTCAATGAATTTTCTATTCTACAATATTTTAAATTACATCTTGAAAAATCGAAAGGCTATAGGACATTTTGAGGGTTTGAGGAAGTTCAAGGTTATATGACTGCCTATTTCAGGAAGGCTTTAACTGAAAAGCTGACCATGTATTTTTATACTAGATAGCCCAAAGCACCCCTGTGTAAAATTTTATGTGGATCGGTCTACCGCAACCTATTTTTTTTTTCAATTTTAAAAAAGAGCACCGAGATTTTTTGAACACCCGTTATTAAAGACGTCATATTGCATTTGGTACATTGTTGATTAGGTTACAGAAAAGTCCATCTCTCCATTGTTGGTCAAAAGCTTTACTTAAATCTTGGAAGACAACATGAAGTTTTGAATTATTTTTACTAAAACAGTTGATTGTATCATTTACTAAGAAATACGCATGTTTGTTTTGAATGTTTTTACTGTATGCAAATTGATTAATGTTTATTTTACTAAAGCAATCCATCTTACTAAGTAACAGTGATTCAAATATAGTAGCTAATGAGTTAAAATTTAAATACAGTTAAAGAAGCGCTGCGCATCCGTCCACTGAATAAATGTGAAAAAATGATGCAAAGCCGTCTTTGATGGACGATCTCTAAATGCAGAAGTTTATTCGTACATAAAAAAATCAAATATATTGAAAAATTGTTAAGCTTAAATTTAGTACAATCATTTTCTTGCTCAAATATTTTTCTTTTTTTTTCAATTTTTCAGTCTAAGAAATCTAAATATTTTAATAATAGAAAAAATAGCTAAATGATGTTCAATAATGCCATACATTTAATTTTTTTGGCATGAACTTGAAAATCGTCCATTGAAGATGACCTATTCTATTTTTGGACTAAAAAATCTATTAATATACTAAAAATATTGTAAAATAAGTTTCAGAATTTCCATATCCTAATTAAATCCAATAAATGGCATATTCGTGCAAAAAAAATCAAACTTATGGCAAAATTGATCAATTTATTTGATTTTTTTATTATTTTCAAAATATGTTCTTAGTATGTTTGAATTCGAACAAATTCAAATGTGGCTTTAGAATTTTTAACTTCTATCTCAGATAAATTCACTACAGGAATTGTATTATTCTCTTCTCTTATATTCAATGGTTCTTGTCTTCCATTAAAACAAAATAAGTCTTTTATTTCCTCATTGTAGACTTCTACAAATGACACTTTAATATAATATTTTATTTCTATATTTGCATTTTGTTGTTGGCACAAACATATGGTATTCAATAAAATAAGAGTAAACATATTTGCCGCTATTTCGTTCCATGACACGAAGACAATTATTTTTCAAGTCTCTGATTAATATTATTTCCTGATTGGCAAAAACAACTTCAAGTCCAGTTTTAGGTAAAAAAAGTCGCTCATCCCATTTTCTACTTGACCAAAAACACATTTTTTGTTAAATTCAAGGTCCAACACAGTGATACATTTTTTTTTCTCCACATAAATCATAATCTCATTTTGATAGATGTAAATAATTTTCTTATCTGCATTGACAATTTTCAAATTTTGAAAGCTGGCTGCTATTTCATACAAACAAATAATTTGTCTTTCTTACAAATTAAAAATTATAACTAAATTTTTGCAATAAAAAAAAATCATGTTTGAACTAAATGGAAAATTTTTTTTCAATTTTTGATTGATTAATTCTTGTTTATTATCAATTATTTAAAGTTTGTTTTCTAAAGAGTTTTTTTTCTCGGTTCCATTAGAGAAAAAAAAATTTTTTTTTATAGGATAGAACCATTTTTTTTCTTGTATGCTATCAAAATCAAAGTAAACTGTTATAGTTTGAACATTATCATTTACAGGCAAAGGATTATCATAACTATGTCATTGTTCAAAACAACCGTATCAATTTTGCATAAATTTTTGTTAATTGTAGATAGATAGAGCTTTATTTTTGACACTTCTTTTAGTATATGCTTATAATCATAGTTATTCAAATTGAATTGTAAAAGATAATTCAGTTCGAATTATTTATTTTATACTCAAAAAGAGTTGTTTTTTTTTTTAAATTATTTGCTATTTAACAAATTTTAAAAAATGCACTTAGAGAAATAAATTAACTATTTAAAATTTAAAGAAACACAACCATGTGACATACAATTGTCAATTTTATACAGATGACGAAGAGTTTGGTTCAATACTTTAGAATGACTTATTAGAAGATGGAAAATTAGATAAGATTGAATGTAAAAAATAATTATTATTTTATAAATTAGATGAATTTTATTTTTTCTTGCTTAGTTGAAGCATCATTAGTACCAAATAGGTATTTGTCAGCAAATAAATTGTCAGTGGCTATGTGTGTAAGCTTTACTCGAGTGGAAATGTCTCTTACTTAACAACAAGTAAAAATTATAATTAATCAAACACAAAAATCATAAAATTTTAATAAATTAAATTTTTTTTTAAGAAATGCATCACGTATTTATAAATGTGCACTATTCAACGAATTTTATTTTTTGCCTGATGGTGGAACTTTATGGCTAAATGCCGAAGATCTGAGCTAAATCATTTTTAAAGATTATGGTCTATTTGCCTATTTGAAAGGACACGAATACCGCATGTACAATATTACGATGTTCATTTCTATGCCAATTTTGGTTTGCTTCAACTTTGTCCTAATCTTTACTTGAGAATTCAGTATCACATAGCTGAGACCATAAAACTAGAAAACCTGGAGGATAGACTTTTTTTAAAACGACAATTTGACGTCACATCAAATAGACCAACTTAACTATTTTTGCCAAAAGGACAATGTTAATTGAAAGTTACACTTATGGATCAATTGCTCACTGAACCACTATTTGGTAAATTTGATTTAATTTAATTTAGAAATAAATATCTAGGAAATAAATCATTAAATTGTTTGAACTTTATTTTTTTATTGATTTTCTATTGAAAAAAAATATTTTTTTATTTTTTCAATTTTAATTTTTTTTATTTAAAGGTTTAATTTGTACTTTTCTGATAGCGGTGTGTTTTATGGCGAGTATGTTATGTTTTTTGTTTGGTTCAAGTTTTTTTACGAGCAGCAATGCAGCCGAGTGTCTCGGCCAGAATGAACAAACTATCAGAGATCTCTTATCTGACAAAATCTTTGAAATTCTTGAACAATCTTTGTAGACAGTCTCAAACTTCATTCCAGGAAGTAGTTTTTCTTTTTATATTTAAAGCCCTTTTCAGTTTATTGTTGCTTGGTATATCTTTTGTGATAAACTAGCGGTAAAATTTTAAAAATTTTGAAATTGCTTCAAACTTATAGCCCATTATTTAATTTAACTCAATTAAAAGCTATTGTAGTGTAGATTCGTGATAATACTATTAGATCATGTGTTCTTAATCAAAAATTTATTAGCATGGCGAGATTTACTTTGCTGTTTGGTCGAAAAGCGTGTCTTGATTTTTGTTGCAGCATGCACCATTAAAAGTGCATGGAAACTAGCCAAGTCTTTAATGATTAAATTATTAAATTTTTCAGCGCATATAAAGCATACTCTAAAAATCAAAATTAAATTAGATCAAGTAGATTTAGTCAAGGAAAAATTAAAAAAAAAAGAAGATTACTAAGCCAAGTTTATTATAATAATAATAAAAGCAAAAATAAAAATTTAGTTTTTTAATATGGGTTATCTCCAAAATATCTAAATTTTGTTATTTTAAATTTTTTAAAATAGAAAAACTAAAAAAATTTGAATTCCTTTTTATATTTAAATCAATTAAACAAATAAAATTAAAAAATTTTATTAAGAAATAAATTCAATACCCTTTTTAATTTTTTCAATTTTTAAATGGTTAGTAATTAAATAATTAAAGTTAAGTAAAGAAATCTGTTAAGGTTGTTTAATAATTTTTTAAAATCAAATTTTACAATTTTTAATTTTTTTCATCTTATAAAGAATTAATTTGCATCTAAAATTTAAACCATTTCATTTTTTATATGCAATTAATAAAATATTTAATTAAAACAAACGGAATATTAACTTAACTCTATAATTAGTTAAAATTTCAAAAAAAAAATATTTTTTTCAAATAACTATAAATGCTTAAACTTTAACAATTTAAATAAAATTATAGCATTTTATTTAATTTAACTCAACTTTAAGTTAGTATACTGTAGATATTTATATACACTAAAAATTTATTAGTTTTTGTCATCCGCAAATAGTTTAGTATAGAGTATGACAAAGTTAACTTAGGCCCAATATTAATAAAATTATTTACAATTGATAATCGTAAACAAATGAAAAATAAATCGATTAAAAAGAAACTCAAATAGTTAGACTTATTTCATAAATTGTGTCGTTATTAAACATATTAATAATAACAACTTTGGATATTTTAATGCATTAATTTGCTTTGTTTAATTTTAAAACAACTAACCAAGCTTTCTGTCTCAATTGAAAAAAAGTCTTAACTAAGGCTTCCATAGTTACATCTAGCTACAAAAGATGAGCTCAACATTAGATTCCTATTTTTTATGGAAGAATAAATAACTTTATTTATTTACAATTAAATTTTATTTTTAATAAATTAAAATAATTTGTTTATTATTATCTAAAGAAATTAGATATAAATAAATAAAAAAAAATTTAAGTTTATTAGAATAAATTGCCAATAATTTATCTCCACGGAATTCTGAATTTTTTACCTGTCCCAGTCGACTTTTGGCCTTTTTCTTCAGTTTTCATGTAAGCTCGAGTTGTCTTTTCTCTCCTTCTTAGCTTACTGTCTGACTCTTTTTTGTCTTGAGCAGTTTCTTCGCTTTTTTCAATTAGGTTCAAGTAAACTTAATTGAAAATGTTATTTTATAATATTTAATTGAATTAATGTTTACTTTTGGTTTAGAAATTAGTAATTTTAACCTAAAAAATTGTTCTAACAAAGCTCGAGCCGTCTTCCGTCTTCTTAAATTAAAGCCGATATCTTTGTTGGCTCGAGCTGATTCAATACGTTTTAATCTTGAGTCGGTCTCGATTTTAGCTCGAGCCGATTCCGAAGATCATTTTCGCTTCGCATTCCGGGCTTCCATTTCGGAAAAAACTTTTTTTTTTTTTAACATCGAATTGAATTCGATTTTAAATTGATTTAATCTATCACTCATCAAAAAAAAATAAATTTTTTAAATTAATTTAAATTATGTTTTAAGAAATTTTTTTTTCGCTTTAGCTTGATATAGTAAAAGACTTAATAGCAAATAAGATAATACAGATTTTACACATAAACTGATAATACTTTTTTTTAAAATAAATTTCAATTGACAGAAAATATCTGTGTTATTTTAAATCTCACTGTTTGACTTTTTGTTGAAAATTTAAGCTAACTTTATTTTATTTAACTGAAGTATCTCAAAAATTTTAAGCTCAGGTGATGAATCCATTTACAATTAGGTTTAAGTAAACTTAATTGAAAATGTTATTTTTTAATATTTATTTGAATTAATGTACACTTTTGGTCTTGAAATTAGTAATTTTAACCTAAAAATTGTTCTAACAAAAAAAAAAGTTTTAAATTTAGATAAGTAAATGTAAAATTTTAAAAAATAACTTAAATTAAGTTTAGAGTCGGCTTGAGCTAAAATCGAAACCGACTTTAGTTTAAGTGTATACAAAATAAAACTGCTATTAGTTTATTTCAAATCTCAGATTACTATTTAATTTTATTTTTAATAAATTGAAATAATTTGTTTATGATTTCCTAAAGAAATTAGATATAAATAAATAAAAAAAAATAAAGTTAATTAGAATAAATTGTTATTAGAATAAATTAATATTGTTTATTTTTTTAATATTATTTTATTAGGGCTGTTATCATAAGCAGGCAGTTAAATTAAATCAGACAGCTTAGTTGTCACCAGATTTTTGCCGAAGGTTAGAGTGGGTGTTTTGATTGCACTATATTTGAGGGTAGAAATTATTGCTTTTGGTTCATTAAGAGAATTTTCTAAAAGTTTTGTTATATTAAGATGTCTGATACCCCCTCGTGTGTTATCGGCCTACGACAGAAGATAGTTTACTTGATAAAACTTTTCTACGAGAATTTCACCCTAAACCGGTTCTGCTAAATCAGTTCGAAATCGGTTTATAACAAAACCAGTAAGAATGAAAAACCGGTTTAGAAGAACCGGTTCTATTGTTAAACCAGTTCTATTACAAAACCAGTTTATTAAACCAATAACTTTATTTGGTTTAAATAAACTCAAGATTGAAAATTCAAAATTAATATCTTAAATATTCGAATTTAGAAATTTTTAAAATGATTATAATTTTTATTTTAGTCTATTTTATAATCAGAAATTTATGGAATTTCTAAAAACCTGAACAGTTGAGTGGTAAGTTCGCTCTTATTCTGGGCAGAATGTCTTAGGTTCGATCCGCTAAAGAAAACAATAAATCTAAATTAAAAATTAACAATTAAAGATTTTTTCATTCTTTTCTTTAAAAAAACAAATTCTGTTTACTAAAAATAATGTATAAGAAAAGTTGAATATGAAAATCAGTTTAGAATTTAAAAATCTGTTTACAAAATCTTAATTTTTTTGATTGAAAAATTGAAATTTGGATATAGAGATATATTTTTAAATTTTTATTGAAATAGAAAAGATGTTCAATAATCTGAACGTTTCCACTTTTTTTTTTAATTCTAAAATAAATGAAATCTTCACTCTATTATATTTTCTTTATAATATGACATTTAATTTCACTAAATAAATGATAAATACTGAATCTCATTCTATAAAAAATAAAAACGATAAATATTAGCTAATTTTTAAAATGTCACTTCCAAATACTAGTGAAACAGCCTTACTTTCATCTGCATCGAAGCGAAAAAACGAAAGCAGGCGTAACACAAGTCATGTATGGCAATATATGAAAAAAAATTCGGAACAGGAGAAAATAGTTGGTTGTTTTGAAAATTGCTCAAAAGTATACGCTGAATCGACGAGTACAAGAGTCTTGGCAAATCATCTTAAAGCTGAGCACAATGTCAAAAAACCTTCTCTTGAGGACTCTGACTCGGAAATTGAAATTACCACTTGTCCTAAAGTCTTTCGAATGTCAAAACAAAATAGAATAACTGATCTGTTCTTGACATTTTTAATAAATTATATTCAAGCCTTTATGTTAGCTGACGATCCTGATTTTAAGCGATTTATAAATAGTCGAAATGGCAAATTTATTTTACCATGTCGAAGAACAATAATGGAAAAGATCAAGTTGAGGTATAATAGTTTTTTGAATAAAGCAAAGGAAATGCTCGATTCAATAAAATCGAAAATTCACGTAACAATTGATATATGGACGTCACCCTGTAGTGAGCCGTATATGTCTGTAACGGTTCATTTTTTCAATATAAATTGGAAATTGACAAATATGCTTCTTGATTTTTTTTACTTTCCACATCCTCGTGACGCTACATTTATACATGAAAATTTAAATAGAGTAATTAAATAGTTAAAAAATTATTTGGCTTTTATTTAATTTTTTTTAAAAGGTTTTAAATTACTTTTCGATAAACGAAAAAGCAATATCAGTAACAATTGATAATGCTTCAAACATGGTTTGTTTTGGCGAAATGTTTTGTTTTGCAAACGAAAATCGAATGCACATCAGATGTGCTCTTCATATTTTGCATCTTGTGCAAACTGGCATAGAAAATGAGTCAGTCTCTTTTCTTTTTGAAAAAATTCGCTTTTTTTGCAAAAAAATCCACAACTCTTCACGTCTGGTGCAATATGTTGAATCACAGGAAACAACAAATGATGAGCCCAAAATCAATCTTGTTCTTGATGTAAAAACTCGATGGAATTCGACTCATGAAATGATAAGAACTGCTTTGCGAATAAAAAAATCTTTTACAGCAGCGTCGTTACATATTGCTTCAGAAGGTAGTATAATGTATAATCAATTGGATGATAACGATTGGTTGTTAGCCGAAAGATTATGTCTTCTACTTGAGACCTTTAATCAAGGTAAATTAAAAATAAATTTCTACGAGAATTTCACTCGAAATTCGAAAATTAAGTTATTTATATTTATTAAGCCACACATGATTTAGGATATGAAAAACAAGTCTGTATTTTAAGCGTTTACCCGTGCTTTATTCAAATTCAAGACCATCTTAAAAATTTTCGAGTCGGGCTGAGTTTGAATCAATCAAAGTTGGTATTAATGAAATGATCAAAAAATTTGAAATTTACAGGAATGAGATTAAAGATGTTGCACTTCTTTGTCATTCCCTGGATCCTCGCTTTAAGTTATTATATATACAGGGGAGAGAACAAAAGAGACAAGCTAAAAAACTACTGACGGATTGTTTTGAAAGATACTCAGATGAGACAAACGAAACATTTGTCAGCCAAGATCCAGATAGCCCTAATAAACCAAAATCTTTGGCAGAAAGAATGATCGCGAAAATCACAAATACGTCAACAAATAATGAAAGTGAGATCAAAAAGTACTTGAAGCAGCCTGCAATTATTTTATCTCAAGAGATTGACATTCTCATATGGTGGGAAAATAATCGAAAGGATTTTATGATTCTATCAAAAATTGCAATGGACTATTTAGGAATAATGCCATCGAGTATTCCTTCAGAGCGGTGCTTTTCTATTGCAAATCTAACAATGAATGATAAAAGAACGAATCTTGCTCCAGATACTGTACAGGAACTCCTCTGTCTAAAATCGTGGAATAAAATATTTAGTAATTGAAACAATTTGTGAATCATGCAATTACATCTAATTCAATTAAAAGAAGTTATTAATTTTTTTTTTTATTTACCATCATAAATAAATTTTTATCATGATGTAGTTTTTTTTTTCAATTAAAAATGATTAGTTTTTGAAAATCAGTTTAACTAACTGATATTTTTATATTTTTTATTTACGATTCTTTATTTAAAAGCAAATTTAATTTTTAAAAATCAATTTAAGTTTTCTGTATTTGAATAGAAAAAAACTAATACATAAACAATTTGTTTTTCGGGAATATGGGGAGGGTAAATCAACCAACTTGATTCTACCTGGATCGTTTTCACCTGGAACCCCAAACCAGGCCTAGAGTACTTTTATATTCCCAGGATAGTCATTAAAATGAAAACCTTTTTAAAACTAGAGAACTCAGGCACTCATTTATTATTTTATAGTAATTTATTTTGCAATTTCTTAGATTGAAGAAATTTATATTATTTAACTTACAAATTTTGTATGACATCTTTTTTTTAATTGAAAAAAATTTAAGAAGTTTAATCATTTTAAATTTAAAACAAATATTAATAAGATTCATAAAATTAAAGTATTACAAACCGGTTTCAAAATAGAACCGGTTAGCCATCACCACGCAAGACTTGGCGAACACGCTAAACCAAACGGACTCGAAGTTAATTGATCCAAAACGAAGGTAATGTGCATAAACACCAAATTATATACCCCGATCAGCATCTATGCTACACAAATCGAGTGTGTAAATGAATTCACGTACCTAAGTAGCACTATCACTACAACTTTGGGAACACAAAGATATATTAAGAATAGACTTGCTAAAGCAAAGAGTGTCTTTGCTTAACTCCGACAAGCATGGAAATCAAAAAGCTACAGCAAGGATACAAAACTTAAACTATACAACAGTATAGTAAAAGCAACAATTATGTACGGAAGTGAATGTTAGTGAATGAGTGAATCTGACAGAAAAAGCCTTGGCACCTCCAACAATGGAAGCCTCCGGAGGATTCTCGGGATACACTGGCCTGAGAAACTGTCGAGCCATTAAGTCAATGCATCAAGAACAAAAGGCTTCGATGGCTCTGACATGTACTTAGATTCTAAGATACACGGATACCAAAAAGGGCTCTACAATGGACAACGCAAGGGCGACTTAAGGTAGGAGGACCAGCAGTAATATGAACCAGTTTTTGATTTATCTAAATCGTCAGAAGACAGTCAGAAGTCGATATTTTTTTCAGACAATATTATCTTAGTCAATAATATTCATTTAGTTCCATAAAATGATCAAAATTAACAAATATCATTCAACAACGCGAATTTAGCAATTTTTGTTTTAGAATGGTTCAATATTTGTCTAGAAATCAAAAGTTTATTTAATCTTTCTTTTGAAATAGACTTATTTGAACTAATTTAGTAGATTTTGAGTGAATATTGGCTTAATATGAAATAACAAGGAATTAGAACGCTATATAAACCAGTTTTTGATTTATCTAAAAAAAAACACTCACTTTTTGGAACTTAATGAGTGATTTTTTCGAGATTTTATTGTCTGAAAAAAAGAATTAGACTTGTTGACTTTATTAAAATAAATCAAAAACTGGTATATTTAGCGTTTTAATTCCTTATTACTCCATATTAAGCCATTATTAGTTCATATGACTCAATTTCAAAAATTGAAGAAAATAGACGTTTGATTTCTACACCAATGCAATGGCAATGTTGACGTTTTAAAAAGACCATTTGTGTTATTGCATTTTTGAAAAAGTTGAGAGCGAAGATATCTCTACAAATTCCTTACTTTTATGACAATAAGAGCTTAATGAAATTATTAAAAACGTGAAAATTAAGTGCTGGTTTAAAGAGAAAGCAATGCAATTTAAAAGTTTACTGTTGATTGTAGACTACCTCACCTTATGTTATTCAAATCATTTCTAAAACTGCCAGAGATATACTTAACACCTTTTGGACTACATATGCCTCATTGGACCACAACACGAAATTCTCTTTGGTCAATGTACCGAATTATTGGAAAGTGAAAGCGATAATTTGATTCGTTAAAAAACGTCCTAGACGAAACTCTAAACGATAGCTTTCCTTTAAGCCGATATAAAATTGATAAAAGAGTCGATATTTTCTGACCAAAAAAACAAATGCTTTACAATAAGGTCAATTTTGGATTATATGAAAGTTAATGGTGGGTATGAATACATAGTACAATCGGCAAACAAAGAGTAACAAACTTGGGAACCTAGCAGTAACTTCGCTGATAAAAGAATAAATTTTTTAAATATTTTTGAATAAATTTGAAAATATAAGTATTTTTACTTTTATTTTACTTTTTATTACCATAAATTACAAGATTTTACATGAAAAAGAATTATTTTTTACGTAAATTTACGTAAAATTTCTTAATTTTACTTTTGGTAAAGAAATTGGTCAAAAATTTAAAAGACCTAGTTTTTTGTGAAAATTTGCGAAAAACAGCTGAAATTCGGCCATTTTTTGGCAATTTTTTTTTTCTGTAAAATTGCGATAATTAACGTGATATTACGTTATTTAACGTAAAATTACGTAAATAATGGCAATTTTTACAAAAGTAATTTTACGTAATTTATCGAAAAATTACGTTAAATAACGTAATATTACGTAAAATCCACGTGTCATAGCATTACTGTATATAAAATGATTGCTTGAAGGGTTACGTAAAGTTTGAGATTTTTATATCTAAAAAATTTTTTGAATACTTGAAATGAAAAATTGATAGGTATCTTAGTTTTATTAAACTAAAAAAACGGGTATTAAAGAGCTATGTAAATTTTAGATAGTTTAAAAATTTAAAAAGTCGCCTCTTAAGTTAAAAAAAAATGTTAAGAAAACAACAACCCTTTTTTTTTAAAAACTACTTGAAATTTTTAAAATTTGCACATAATTCATTCAAATTTTTGGTATTAATTTAGCCAGGCCTAAAAAATAAAAAATTTAAAATAGCTTAAATTTAATATTTTTGGATAGAAAATGAATTTTTAAATAATTACAATTTTATCTACTCTGTTTTGTAGTAATTTTAAGAGACAATAAAATTTTATTTTTATTCTAATAAAAAAAGAAAATAAATGCAAAATTTTCGTAATCTTTTAAATTTTTTTTTGAATAAACAAGATAGCCTGATTTAGAGCAGCCAAGTTAGCAATTTCAAGTTTTTCATTTGTTTTCGGTCTTGTTTGCATTAGAAACAAATGATCACTAGGCCTCACAATTTAACACAAAATTCAGTTTGTTATTGTGTACATTTTTAGATACATTTTTATTTTAATAAATAAAAATTCTAATCAGATAAATTAAGGACTTTGGGGTCAAAATGCGAACAGGGAAGACTCTCGGCCTAGCTGTCAATTTAGTCATACCATTTAGTCATAGCTTTGAATGTTCCTATCAGGTAGTTAAGCATCGCGCTAAATTGGCTCCCAACGGACCTAATTTTAGTGCAAATCGATCAATAAAATTTCCATTTTAAATTTCAATTAACACAGACTATTTATCTCGGTTCTAAGTCCGAAATAGTTTAAGTGATTAATGAATTTTTTAAGACTTCTTCAAGTAGTTTATTCGCTTGGGGCAATCAGTTTTGTTTCCGACTAGGACAGGTGACCAATCAACTATCTGAGAATATTTTTTTTGTTTATAATCAAAATCTGATTGTGAGCTAAAAAAATCCAGACACAATTATTTTTAAATAACACTAACCATTCTGATCGCTCTAGACCCTCTGCTAAATTAATCTGATCTATTCTAGCAAGCAAAAAAATTTTTTTCGATTTTTCGTTCCAAGCATCAAGGTTAGTCTTAGAGCAATAGCTTATTTTGGAATACGCCATAAATTCAATTTAAAAATATTAAATGTTCCTATCTACAAATAAATATACTGTTAAATTTTTATGAACCAGACTTTTGAAAGAAATTTTGTGTAGATAAAATGTAAAAAAATGTGTAGATATAATTGAATATTTTCAAGTTTAAAAGAAAAATTTAAAAATTTTTGAATATAAATTTATAATATTGCTTACTGGTCAAATTATTTATCATAAATATTTTACATATTGTAATTTTAAATATTTGGTGATTAATTCTCTTAATAATTCCGTAAAATCTTACAAAAAGTAGCCAAATGTAAATTTTTATTAAAATAAATAATCAACTCTAATTTTCATTTTAAAGGAAAAAAAAACTTTTTCAAAAATTTTAATTTACGACTTGAATCATTACTTGAATCATTTTCAACTTAATATTCGTTTTCAGATAAAGTACTTAAATTTAGACCTATCAAATTTGAAATATTATTATAATTGTTTTAGTTTTTTATTTGAAGAACCTTAGGCTCGAACAGAAATACTGAATAAATAAATCAAATTATTATTATTACTTTTCTAAAATCACAATAAATTTAAGTTAAGAAAAAAAATTCAAGCATATAAATATTGATTATTTGTCAAATAAACTTAGAGAGAAAAAAATTACACAACTTTTACCTCATTTTCATTATTATTGATTATATTAGTATTATTAAGTAAAAAATTAGCTAAAATGAAAAAAGATATATTGAAAAATTAGTTTAAGTAACTCTGGAGTGATAACAACAACTAAATAAAAACTAAAAAAATTTAAAAAATCATTTTTAGATCCTGAAATTTAGTGAATTTTTTTATTAAAATGAAAATCAATAAGAAAAAATTATTATATTTGTCACTGATTACTAACAAAATTTTAGATAGTTAAAATTAAAATTCAATTAACGTAAACAGTCTCGTCTCTTCGTCTTTTTTGTACTATTGTTCCAGGTTTGTTTTGAGCATCTGGGTGATTCATTCGTTCATAAGGACATTCATTAACAGGACTTTCTAGAATTGCCATTTTCAATTCATAAAACAAATGTGCGTCATCTTTAGTCAATAATGTAATAACAATTCCACTTTTACCTGCACGACCTGTTCTACCAATTCTGTGTGTGTAATCTTCAATTGTTTTTGCCATATCAAAATTAATTACAAGACTAACATCTTTAAAATCGATGCCACGACCAGCAACATCAGTTGCAACTAAAATTTCTTTATTGACTTGTTTTAATGATGATAAAGCAAAGTCTCTTTGTTCTTGACCTTTTCCACCATGTAATGTGCAAGCGCTATAACCCATCTTATCAAGTGATTTCGCCANATACTGAACATGTCGAATCCATTCTGGTCTCGACTGGTGTCTACAACCCAAACAATGATCTCATGGTTCACTTGAGAAATTTGTTCAACTCTCAACTTGACAGGAACAATAACGATGATTGCTTTGCTGAAAACCAAGCCAGAAATGTCAATGTTCCCATTATCAGAACCGACTCGAATGGTCATTTGGATAAGAATGAGCTAAGAGATGCCTTGTCGAGAAAAAACTCATTTATCAGTTACTTTGACGATCAAGACAACATTCCAGACCTAACTGTTGACAATCTAAAGGACGCCGTGGATCATATTATAAAACGATCCAGGCTTTGAGCTTGTTGGTTTTGTTTTTAGTCTAGACTAAGTTATATTTAGAGTTTTATTTTTGTTAAATAAATGTTAAAATATAAATTTGTTTTTATAATTTTTTCTAATATTAATTTCAAATATATGCATACATTCTTATGGTTTTGAGTGAAGCTCAAAAATTACTTAATGGCTTACTATGGGCTTTAATAAAAATACTTTTCTATGTAAAGCAATCATAAGCGATAACGGGGACTAAGATATAAAATAGTCAGCATAAACAAATTTTTTCTTTTTTTCTTGTTAATTTAATTAAGATTTTATAATAAATTAACAAAAAATGGGATCAGATGGGACATTTTCAAAAACAGTCAGCCAAACTCAAGAGATGAAAATTTTCAAATTTTTTCATAATTTCCTCAAAAAAAGCATTTAAAACAATTACATAATTTTTTGATAAAAACAAAATTTTGTTTCATTCTCATTTTATTTTTTATCAGATGCATTTTTAAGAGTACACATACTTTTTTTCAGAATTACATACAAAATTTTCTACTTATTGTTATTTTGGATTTTTATAAATTTAAAGTGAAAGATATCGGACTCAATTTTATTTAAAAGAATCAATAAAAAATGCTCAAATAAAAAATTAGTAATTATTTAAATATATTTAATTTTTGAAAATTTATCAGTATAAAAATAAATAAAGTTTAAAAAAGCTTGTTCAAAAGTTTTTTTTAAAATACCGGAGCTGTTTTTTTTAATTTAAAAATTAAAAATTAATTGCAAAGCTAACAGTCCTTATATTCTATCGATATTATCTTAATGAAGAATTATGCCTTGTTTTGTATTTGTATAATGAAATAATTGCTTTTTTGTAGTTAAATGTCTCAAATATCTTTTTTTAAATTAATAAATAATTTTTACTTAAATTTTTATGGATTGATGAATTTTATAATGCGAACTCTTTTTTAAAATTAAGATTAAATACATGATATAGATTAGATTGTTCAAAATATTAGAAGACATTTTTTTAACTTTTTTGTTTACTAAATTATGTTTAACTTTTTATATCATATTTTAATAAAATGAAATCAAACAAAATTCAATAAATTCTGATTTAAAATTATCCTGTCCTTTATAGAAAAAATTACTTTCAATTTCTGCTTAAGATTTTTTTAGTAGTAGTAGTAGTATATAATGCTGCGGAAGAGAGGATCTCCAAGCGAAGACGCATTTTTTATTCAAATTTTAGGTAAGTTAAAATTCATTAATAATGGTTTTAACTGTAAATTTTTCATGTGCTTATAGTATGTGTAAAGTGATTTTGGCGGATATTGTCTTATCTAGTAGAAACTGAGTTGTTAATCATTTCTGTTTTTAAATTTGTTGATGTAATGCATTCCAGTCGACTGCGGTTCTGTCCGTGAAGAAGTTGGTGCGTGCCAACAGACGCCAGCGTTTGATTGCCGTTGACAAAACATACTTGGTCGTTGCCGTGCTGAATCTTATGGAGCTCAATGAGGTCACATGTAGTCCAACCGAGAGCTTCTCTTCTTTCAATGTATGGTTTTGATTTGAGTTCAGGGACAAGCTTTGAGAATCTCCTTTGCGCCTGTTCATGTTGATTTGTAAGTTGTACATTCTTAGCATTACGTTATTACAGAGCTTTGGGTTATTACAGAGGTTTACGCCTAGCGAGACGCTCACTTGGCTTGCTTTCATGCCAATGCGTCTTGCATTTGATACCTTAATGATTTGCACCACGTCTTCTCTCACAATTTTTTTTGCTAGTACCAAAGTCGTCCCTTTTCCTGAAGACATTCGCTGGCACGGTCGGACGTTCTACTTCTTACGCATTTAGAGTCCAAATTTTTGTATACTCGAATCCAAAACCGTAATAAATCTGGAATATTTTATTTACTTATTTCACATTTACGACTTGTATTTTCCAGAGCCAGTTAATTTTAAAAAATTTCGGTTCAAATAAACAAATTCACAAATAAAGCGGCTCTACTTATTAATATATACGACAAAATGCCAAAAATAGTTAAAATTTCAAAAGTAATTTTAACAAACCATTACGTAATACTTTTATACATTTAAAAATTTGAGATGATCAAAGGTCGCATTAAATAATTGTTTTGTCAAGTTAACAATTCGAACAAGACATATTCGTCAGAGAACAAATCCGTTAGTTCCGTTTTTATATCAAAAGACGGAATGTTATACTCGTAATCATCCGGATTCTGTACCGGATTGATTATTTGAACTTCTTGATCACTGTCAAAGTCTTCTATTTGTCGCATTATCTTTGTAACTTCTAGTTCATTTTTTTCTTTGGATTCAAGATAATCAAGAAATCTTAAATTAAAAATTAGATAAAGTTAATAAGTAAAAACTTACCTTGGCCAATTGGTATCATTAATGACTTTCGCGCAATTGTCCTATTTTCTTTGCGCCATGGTTGACTTGGCTTATTAAACAAATTTGCATATTCGAGGCTGTCCATGTTTAAGCACAAGAAACGTCTACTAAACTCGGTCTTTGACGCAATTGCACGGCATACATCAAAATCGATGTATTCGTCCGGGTTAAAGCTTATTAAAAGCCTTTCTATAGAAAGGTCTATGTCTTCGACGGCAGTTTTATTTTTAGCTTGCCATACGTTGAGGCCACTACCGGACAATTGTTCCTTAATGAAACATAATGTATCATTAAGGGTAATCTTTTTGAGCAAGTTGACGAACTTGCATTCTTCTATAACGATGGAAGATATCTGTGCTCGTGCGGCACTGTCATATTTCAAGGTATCTTCCTTGACGAATTGTGTTCCGGCCAAATATGGTATGACCCGAAACTATCGGCGAGAATTTCGCAAGTCGTACTCTTGTACGTCCTTGCTTTTCCGGCTAGAAACAGTGCTGTTCCTGTCTCAATTCCATGACTTACCAAGTCTGTTTTTGGAATAGGAAGAGTACAATCTTCCTCTTGCCGCTGTCTTTCGAGGGACATGAATCCTTCATAGTCCTTTTTGGACAACCGAAGGTTCACGCAGTCCCTTTTCCACGAATTTTGGCGAGGATACTCCTCGCGGAACTCAGCCATTTCTTCTGGTGAGTGTTTTGGCCGAGTCTTCATGGTTTTCAAAATCCATGTTGTCAGTTTTTTTATCTTTATTGCATTTTTTAATATTTATTTTTTTTCAATTCTAAAGAAGTTTTGAAAACTTTTAATAAATAAAAAAATAAATGAGGGTAAAATTTCTATAAAAAAATTAATTAAATTTATTTCAACAATTAAAATATAAAAAAAAATAACAATTTGGTCATATAACAAAAAATATGTTGTCCAAAAAACTGTATACCTAAAAATACTGTGACAAAATATGCTGTAACCTAAATAAATCAGAAGAAAAATATTGGGACAAAAAAATCTTGGTCCAAATTCACTAGATCCATAAATACTGGGTCATCAAAGAAAACAGGATTAAAAATAAAAGCTCCAAAAAATACAGTGAATTAAAAAATCAAATCAAATACACTATGTTACACTTAGATTTTGGCCACTACTTTAAGCGTAGTAAAAGATAACGAATTCGTTTTTATAATATTTATTGAATAAAATAAAAGTGAATCAAAGGAACTGCTAACATAAGAATAAGTTACTTCAATTTATAGTGAAGTTCTTTATGCTAGAATAAAAATGAATTTAAATAAAAACTAGGAAGTAAAACTTAAACATTCTAAATCAAATATATATTTATTATTATATTATTAATTGACTGTTGCAATAACCATTATAAACCGGTGATTGATTGCGCATCATTAATAAATTTTGATCAATATTTATGTAATCCATAAATAAATATAGAATTTAATTATACCATGGAGAATTGGTGATGTACCGTAACAAGTATTTTGTAAAAGTTTGGAAATCAATTGTATTTTTATCTAAATGAGATCTAATGAAAAAAATGATTATACTAATTTGTAGATTTTTTTTCTCTACAATCTGATATATCACACTCGGAATAAAATTGAAACACCATGAACCCTTTCAAGAAAGTCCCTTAAAGGTTCACCAATTGCAAAATCTCCCAAATTCAACTTCGATTTCAGCATAACTTTTTCAATGCCTCTGGTCTGAGTCAAATTATTTTTCTAATGGTCCACAAAGTCTATGGGCACAAGCCTGCTGTTTTGAGCGTTCATCATGGCAAATTTAGCCGCATTCCACAAGTTGTTACAAAAGTGTCTGTAGCCTTACGATTGAAACTTAAGCATTGGTCTGTCATCCTTTGACAAGTCTGAACAAAAAGTAAAACTTTTATAAGATATCTATTTTATTAAGTTCCATTTTCAAAAAGAGCTCATAAGTTAAATTATTTTGAAGCTTAAAATTTAATTCAGTCATTTTGGGTTCAAAATTAAATTAGGGGCAAAATTCCAATGTAAATACTGTATACCTCTTTATTATTTAATCATTTATATTTCAGGGTATTTTTTTTATCAATAGACTATTAAATAAAATTTAAAAGTTTTTTTTTTTAATTTGATCCTGATTAAATTTATAATAGTGCTAAAGGATTCTTAAGGATTTTTAATTAGGATTCTCTACCGTCCCAGATTAGGGCCGATGGAAAAATGGCTGCGAAAAAATCAGCTGGAAGATATAATAATAAAATAAATACTGGCAGCTGCTTTCTGCTTCAATGCTTTTGTCAGTAAGTGAATATTTACCAGAGTTGTTTTTAAGTCACAAGTCATAAGTCAAGTCAAGTCAATGACTTAATTTTTTTAAATTTTTTTTGAGGTTAGCTTGTGATTTTTTTTGTCGAAGGGATTAATATTTTTAATTCACTTAATAAAACTCTGGTTAAATTAATTTAATTTAAAATGAATAAATGAGAAGAATAAAATTCAATTCAAAGTTTGTATAAATCTTTATTAAATAAACAAAAATAATCAATGTTTATATGTTTTATTCTTTTAATAAATCCATATTTGATACCAATAATGTTGTTGCTTCTAGATTTTTATTTGTCAATCTTGATCTGTGTGGTCTGTTGATGTAACCAGATTTAGAAAAAAGCCTTTCAACTGGTCCTGATGAAGCAGGTAAAGATAAAAATTTTTTTGCAAGTGTTGAAAGACCTGGTAACTTTGACTTGTTCCTCATCCAAAATCTTGTGCATCCAACATCTTCGCTAAAACTGGCATTTTTGTATTCTTCTAATTCCTTTTTAAATTTGGTTTTGTCGTCGTTCTCTTCAACTGTTAAAGTGCTCTTATTTAAAAAGCTGAAAAACTTCCGTCGTTTTGTTGGCGATTTTAGCAGACTTGCTTCTGAGTCTGTGCTTATTGTACTTAATGGTCTCGACTTTTTGGTTGCTTCGTTTGAAGTACACTGTATTGGATTGTTTTCATTTGAAATAATTTCATTTCTTTCTGGACTTGCTATTTTTTTCCATTCATTAAATAATTGATCTTCCAAGCGCCTTTTAAACAAAAGCTTTTCATCTGAATTTAAATTAGAAATAGTGAGCCATTCGTTTTTAAATAAGGGATCCAAAAAAGTAGAGATGTACCATGAATAGTCTACCGTATTCTTATTTTTAAAGTCTAATACTTCACTGAATCTTGATGTGATTTCTTTCTTTAATTCATTTAAGAAATCTTTTAGACTATTATTGACAAGTCTGAAATTATCCAAATGTTGTATTATCTGTAACAAACTTGGTATAACAAGACTAAGAGTCGAGTACTGGTCGCCTTGAATTTCATTAGTAACAAACTAGAATGGTTAAAATGCTATTTCAGCGAATCTTGAATGTTCATTTTGACTCAAAATTAAGCCTTGATTGTCAATAAAATTAAGTGCTTCATTTAAATCGATCAATTTTATTTTACAAATGGCCCGTAAGCACTTAATCTCACTATTCCATCGTACTTTTATTGGTTTTGGAATTGAGTTATAGTTTCTCTCTACCAAGTACGAGGCGAAATCTTTTTTCTGCCAGTACTTTGCTGAAATCTTTGTGCATTTTTTGATTATTCTTTTAACGTTGTTGATTTTTATAACGCTTTTTTTTACCACAAGTTGGAGAGAATGTGCAAAGGATCTCAAATGCATCAATCCTGAGTTCAACAATAGTTCATTTTCAATAATATTTACATTTTGATCAATTTCATCTTCAGAGTTTGTAACTTCGCCTTCAGTATCAGTTTCACTTTCTTCAGCTATCCTATCATCAAGATCAAATTCATCTTCACCGACGAGATTCATTAGCCTGCCCATTTTGACCATATTTGAACCATTATCGGTTACAATTCTGACCAACTTTTCACGAATCCCGAACTCGTCAATAATGTTTTCAATTTCTCTTTTAATGCCGGTTCCAGTCGTTGAGATAATGCTTTTACAACGAAGAACGTATGTTTTAAATTCGAAATTTTCGTCTATAAAATGAATTGTCATTCCAAGAAACGACCGTAATCGTTGATCTGTCCAAACATCTATAGTTAGCGAAGCAAACCGTATTTTGGTTAGTAATCTGTTATTCATTTGGCCTAAAGCTTTATCTTGCAATTTTAATAAATTTGTCCGCGATGTGGGTTTCCATTTTTTACAAATAAGTGACATAAAAGAATGGAACGCTTCACATTCAACTAAACGATAAGGTAAACCACATCCAATAATCAAATATTTAAAAATAAAATCATTGATAACTTCTGCTGTCAAACATTTTTTTTGGTCGTTATAAAATGCTTCATTTCGTTGTGCTTTCCTGCATTGAAATTCATCATAGGCTTCCTTGTCGCAATATTTTAAATGTCGAATAAATTTGAAGTATTATTTTTTGAATCCGTAATGGTTTTCGAGCAGAATTTACACTTTGCGGTTCTTAAATAACTTTGTTATCACCGTTGTTTTAAATCAAATTAGATGAAAATTCTAAGCTCAAGGTTAAAAATTACTATTAATTATTAATTCAGAGTAAGCAAAGTTAATTATTGCTTGTTGCTTCTGAGAATCGGAATCAGAGTTTGTCGAATTTTGAGAATCAATCAAATTATTCATCGCGATATGTTAATGTTCAATAGTTTGTTTAAATTTAAGTATTTTTAAAAAAGTAATTTAAAAATCTGTCATAATAATTTAATTTAATTAATTTTCTTATAAATTCGATTGATAATTTTCATGAATGAAATGGTCAAAACTTAACTAAAGGTTTTTCAAATCCTCTCAAAAGTTTTTCAAAAAATTATATGAAATTTTCAAAAAATTATATGAAATTTTCAAAAAATTATATGAAATTTTCAAAAAATTATATGAAATTTTCAAAAAATTATATGAAATTTTTAGTTTTTTTGAATATTTTTATTAAAATAAATATATTAACATTTAAAAAAGTAAAATTCAATACAATTAACTGTACAAAAATGAGATTTTTCGATTAAATTTGACGTAAACAGATCATTTGATGAATATTGATTGAATAAATATAGATTTTTTGTTGAATATAATACATTGACAACTCCTAAAAATGAAAATCATCTTTAACTCAAAATAGAAAGAAAGGAAGGCTTTGCATGACTATAGAAAATGAATAGTTATAGTCCATTTTACAAAAAATTACTCCAATATCTACTTCCAGGTATCGGACTGAACTCAATCAGAGAGAAATTTAATAAAATGCGCAAAGATTTTTTTAATTAAGATAATTTTTCTAACATAAAAAGAGAAGAAAAATGAAAAATGATAAGTTCTCGATGAGCTGAATTGACCACTATCTATCCGCCATAGATGATAAACAAACGACCATACACAAACTATTACTATTTACAAAAGATAATTCAAAATCCACTCGAAGAATTGAAGCTATCCGTTCCAGTTCCGATTTTTGTCTACTGAATCGATGCTGCTTTGTTCTCGACGGGGTGCCCTTCATATTCTAACTCAAACTCTTAATTGTTACCCGATACGCTGTTATTAGAACCGTAACATGCTGGTTATGAGAACCACCAATAGTTAAAAGTCCGCTAACAGGACTCTATAAGAGAGTTTCTGTTTGACGAAACGAATGTGAGCCCGAGCCCATCAAGCAGCTTAAAGGTAGGTATTCCGTCCCACGGGAATCCCCCTTTTTTTATTTATAGAAAAAGGCATTCCGTTCCACGGGAATCCTTCTTCTGTATGGTAAGATAAAAGATGAATTAGGCTCCAATCAATTTTTAATGGCCACCATTAAGTTCGTGTCATAAACGAACAAAATGGATTTGCCGAGATCAACACAGGCATCATTAGCTATCTGTCTCCATGACAACATAACCTCGCACTGTGTAACCCACGAGGGTCTAAACGGAAAGACCGCGTCGACCCGGGCGAGTGGCATTCAAGTTCCGATCTCAATTAAAAGATGGAAGCGGAATTCACAGACTGGTGGCCATTAGAAAAATGACGCTTAAGACCAGTGCGGACCTAGCAGTTACGGAATAAGCTACTTATCTTAAGCTGACTAATTCTAAACTATAGCTTTTTAAGTATTAATATATAAATACTATCTAATCTTATCAACTGGCTATAAACTAGTAAAAGCACTTAAATATACAAACTACATTTTGATTTTTGATACTTTATTCCTTAATCTTAATAAAAAAAAATGATTTATAAAATATTTTGAAATTTAAAAATATAAAAAACAAATATATATACTAATAAGTTTGAATTTATTTCGCAGAAATATCTTAACATTTTATTAGGTATCTTTCTTAACAAAAAAGTTTAGGCTAATAAGATGGCAGAAAAAATATATTTATTAAAATATATTTTTTATAAAAAAATATATGAATTCATTAAAAGATTTATTAAGAAAAATAAAATTAGTAAAATTGAAGTTCGTTGGTGTTGTTGTTCGTTGGTGTTGGAGTTGGAAGTGGTTTGTGTTGTTGTTCGTTGTTGTTGTTGTTCGTTGGTGTTGGAGTTATTAATTTTATTGGAGTTGGAGATGGTTGGTGTTGGAGTTACTAATTTTATTGGAGTTGGAGATGGTTGGTGTTGGAGTTACTAATTTTATTGGAGTTGGAGATGGTTGGTGTTGGAGTTGTTGTTCGTTGGTGTTGGAGTTGTTGTTCGTTGGTGTTGGAGTTGTTGTTCGTTGGTGTTGGAGTTATTAATTTTATTGGAGTTGGAGATGGTTGGTGTTGGAGTTACTAATTTTATTGGAGTTGGAGATGGTTGGTGTTGTTGTTCGTTGGTGTTGGAGTTGGAAGTGGTTGGTGTTGGGGTTACTAATTTTATTGGAGTTGGAGATGGTTTGTGTTGTTGTTCGTTGGTGTTGGAGTTGGAAGTGGTTTGTGTTGTTGTTCGTTGGTGTTGGAAGTGGTTCGTGTTGGAGTTGGAAGTGGTTGGTGTTGTAGTTGTTGTTCGTTGGTGTTGGGGTTACTAATTTTATTGGAGTTGGAGATGGTTGGTGTTGGGGTTGGAAGTGGTAGGTGTTGATGTTGTTGTTCGTTAGTGTTGTAGTTGTTGTTTGTTGGTGTTGTTGTTCGATGGTTTTGGGTTTGATGTTCGTTCGAGTTGTAATTTTTTTGGAAATGTTTAACTCGCGTGTTTTTAAAATTTTTTTTTTTATGTAAATTAAAAAAATTATTTTATTTTTTTTTATTTTAGAACAGTTCAAATTCGTTAAAAATTTTGTCTTTTATTTTATTTAATATTTATAGATTATTATTATGCCAATGTAATGAATAAATATTTTTTAAATATCTATATATTTTCCTATTTTAAAAAAAATTGAAATTAACCCTTATGACTTGGGTGACAAAAAATTGAAATCAAGTCACAACTTTGACTTAAAAATTTAAAAAAAAAAAGTCAAGTCACAACTTTGACTTAAAATTTAGTGACTTTGACTTAAATCTGTGACTTAAAAACAAGTCTGATATTTACACAGATAGGTCCAACTCAAGGTCCATTTGGTTAGGGAAGTTTTAAGCGTTGGATCTCAAAGACTTCAACAACTGGTTTACTTTTTCCAAAATTTGTTCTTTTATGTGACAGGACAGCTTCAGTAATGCCATGTTGACTTATTCAACCATTTTTTAAAGGCAATGACTATTTGGTAAAGACTGGTAGTGTAAATTACATTTTATAAGGACTTGAAGCTTTAACTAGTGCGCTTTTTTTTGTTCCCAAGGGTCTACTTGGTTTCATCTTTCATGTAGCCCGGCAGTTTTGTGGTCTCTTGAACGTATATGTAGAATGAAAAGAAAAGTGATAACAAAAAAATCATTTGATTGTGAATAATTAGGATTTCTAGGAAAACACTTTACTTTAGTCAACCACAAGATTGATTTGTTCATTCAAGAAAACATTAGGCCTGGATTATAAAAAGTAAGATATTAAAACATTTTAATTAAAATCTAGTTTTATAGTGATATTATTTTTTATAAAATATATTCATATAAATAATAATGTTATAAAACAAATTAGATGGTAAATTGTAGATGCGCCAAAGCACCAATTTAGGGTTTTGAAAAAAATATTTTTGGCAAATAATTAATATTAGTTAAGAAACGATAAGAGATCATATTTTAAGTTAAAGATAAACTTTGTTAAACTATTACCAAACATCAGACTGGAAAAATTTAAAATTAAGAATTTTATTTGACCATTTAAGTCTTATTCTAACTTTTTAAACCATTATCATTTAAATTTGATCCAATTTGCTTGCAGAAATCAATCGCCAACCAAACGATACCTTAGTTTGGAAGCCTGAGCAGAATTCGTGGGAAACACTGGCCTGGAAAAGTGTCAAACGATGAGGCTAGCAACAAAAAAAAAATCATAACACCATTAGGTTAATACATCAAGCTTAAAGAATGCAATGGGCATGTACTTAGAATGAATAAACCAAAAAGAGCCCTTCACTGGACACTTTAGGGACCACGCAAGGAAGAAGGGACCTTATGTCCCACAATGAGTGGTTAAGGAAGCATAAATTCCAAAAAAAATGTTGAGTGTTGATATAAAAGAGAATTTTTTGACCAATATAGTGGTAAAAAAACTAAAAGAATTTTAAAATCATCTTTATCAGCTAAGTAACATACTGATACCAACGTGTCAGAATACAAATAGTTTATATGGCACCTTTAAATTAGTATTTCTAATTTTATATGGTTTTAGTAAAAAAATTATGCTCTTAAATTCGAAAATTTATTAAAAGATAATTTTTCAACATTTTCAAGTTTTACCAAAAAGACACTTTGGATGAGTCGGAACAGTATTAAATTCTACTGATTGATTATTATTATTCTAATTTTTTCCCTGATAATTTATTTATACTTGAAAATAATTTTAAAAAAATTATAAAAATCTTCTCTGAAATTTCCAAATAAAGAATGATAAAAATTTTTTTTTTCACCCCTAAAATATTCAATTGTTAATTTAAAATCCGATTGCTTTATGTTAATTTAAGCCTTTTAAAAATAAGAATTCATATTAATTTTTCTAGCTTAACCATTTTTCAAAGACTTAAAAACATTTTCTAATATTTTTAAATTTTAAAAAGTTACTTTCCATTTTCACAACCAATTATCTCCTATAATATGATATGATACAAAATTCTTTCAAACAGTGATTAAATCTCAATGAAATTTTAATGCCATTTTCATTATTTATTTTACAGTGATTTTTTTAATTAAATTAAAATTTTCCTTTTAACTTAAAGAAAAAAATTTAAGAACACGTTTTTAAAAATATGCCAAAACAATTAAAGTTAGCTGGTACAAGTTGTTACTTTAGTAACTTGAAAATTGAGCACAGTAACATTTTCTCATTGAATTGTTCCAAATGATACCATAGTCTGAAGATATATAAATAAAATAGAAACAGCTAATTTTAGCTTTATTTTTTGAGCAAACTTTCTTCCAATATTTACCAAGTTTAAAGGCTGACTCTTGATTGAGTTTTTTAGTCTTTCTTTAATTAAAGAATTGTAATAATCAGCTTTTCCACGAGTGCTCGTAGAATGAAATTTTTTATAATAATTATTGAAATAATTTATGATTTAATAGTTTGTCTAAATTAATTTTTTTTCAGAATAAAATAAAAAATATTATCTTTATTAAAAATGGGAAAAATGAGCGAAGATAAAACGAGCAGTATATTCGAGCAAGTGGGCGAGTTCGGTGTCTATCAGCTGATTTTGTTCGTGCTAGTGGGGCTGGTATCCTTTATACCGGCAATTGTAGGCTACAGCTTTTCATTCTACGCAGCCACGCCGAACTACAGATGTCAGATACCTGGGTACCCGAACGACACATATGAGATTCAGAACGAGCACCACCAGAGCCTCGTGGACAAATACATTCCGCGGTCAAGCGACAATTCGTACAGAGACATTTATGACAAGTGTAGAGTAAATATTTACTCTAGTGGAAATAAAGTCAATCTTACTAAATGTAAAAGCTGGGTCTATTCAAAAAAATATTTTGATAAAACTTTGGTGACAGAAGTAAAATTTAGTTTTTAAGTTAAAATTGATACAAATTAGCTAAGCTAAAGAATAAATAATATTTAAAGATAAACTGAATAAAAGTAAAACACTCTAAGAGGATAGGGATCAAATTCTAAGCGAATAGGTCGATAAAGTTAATTTTTAAAAAGGAGATAATTTTTAAAAATCAAGGTAGCTCGGCATAAATAAGATAATTTAGGATTTTTTATCTTAAATTATATAATTAAAATTAAAATTAATTTAAATAAGTAAAATAAAAAAAAGTTTTAAAACCAAAAAATGGCCTTTTTAAAAGTCTGACATTTAAAACAACTTATATCTATCTAAATGCTAGACATTTAATTTAAAATTTAAACAAAAATAACCTTTTAGATAAAAATTCGATTTTTTTATTAATAAAAAATATTAATTAATTAAATCGCTCTTTCTTTTATTAAATGAAATTTTTGTTTTGT